>APFE030465998.1:181265-192417 GCA_000404065.3 Pinus taeda
ACACACAGATATGTGTGTGTGTGAGGGGACCATGCTTAGCATCACCCATTTTCCATGGGTCAACCAGGACATGAGCAGAGGGGCAATGTCAGACATTGTCCCTTTAAACATGGTTCTATTTTAATAATTTTGTTTTTAATTAAATTATATTTATTTTCTAATATTTTTTTGGTTTATTATTTTGTTTTTGTTTTTTAATTTAATTTAATTTATGTATTGATATTACCCATTAGAAGTGTTTATTAATTTGTCTTTACCAAAAAAATTGATGCTTATCCATAGTTTAATATTAGGAATTCAATTTTTATTATTTTTTATTATCATTTCTATTTATTTATTTGTAATGTGATTGGTTGAGGGTTTATTATGGATTGTTTAGTAACTTCCATATCTATTAGTTACTATTTTTTTTTAGTTTTATTGAATTTTTTATTTTGTTTTTTGTATTTTCTATTATTTCAATTTTCATGAATTATAGTTTTTTGTCCATTAAGATCACTTAATATACCTAGAGGCATGGTATAAGGCATTTAGTTTTGCCTTAGTTTGTCTTTGACAAAAAAAAAAAATTGCCATTTATAGGAAATCAATTTTTATTATTATTTAAATTTATTTATTTGTAAATTGATTGGTTGATGTCTTATTATAAGCTTTTTAGCAACTTCTTAATTTAATAGTTGTTATTTTTTTTAGTTTTATTTCTCTTATCTTTAATTTTATGATTTTATTTTTTTATTTAACCTTTTTATTTTTTAGAAGTAAAAGGAAATAAGAAAGACTATGTTTTTTTATGATTTTTATTTTTTTAACTTTTTGTGAAAAAAACCTATAAAAAATCAATATTAATCCTGATTTTATAAACGATTTGTGATCTAATAAATTTTATTAGAAAAATCTTAATTTTTAATTTTCTATTAAAACATAATATATAAAATCCATGTCAATATAAAATCAAATAATTCATTCAAAGGTGGGATGTGAAATTTTAATATTACAATATGGACTTTCATATAAATGAAATTAAATATAATTTTTTTTCTAATTATCACTATTTTTTTTTGTTATTGTTTTTTTCTTTTCTTAGTTTTATAATAGAAATATTAGGCTAAGTGGAAGTGCAAGAAGACTCGAGTTGGTGAAGATTATGGATTTAGCTCCCCTAGATAAGATCATTGCCAACATTTGGATAGGTTACTATATTTTTGATAAATTACCTAAAAACATATGTAACCTCCAAATCACCATTCTCATGGGGCAACTTTAAGGGTTTGGTGAAAACGTGAAAGTTACAGACAGAGGAAGAAAAACAGAGCAATAGGATTTGGTGATTTATGGTTGTTGCTTGGATGCACGTAGGTCATTGACAGTGCTATTCAATCTCTTCAGGTCATGATTCAGATTTTCAAATCTTTCAATGGCTAAATGTTTTATTTTTTGAATCTGTCATTTCAAAATTGTTCAATTTATTTATATTTTCTAGGTTTGTTTTGATTTTGTCATATGTCAACTTGTAATTCCTCAATTCTAAACATATTGTCGATCTTTTGAAATCCTGGTTATGTGCGTGTGTTGTTTGAATGTGCAGCCATTGTCAAAGGCGTAGTTGTTGGATTGATATTAGGAAACCAAGGTTTCATTGTCTTGGTATTTCCCAAAACTAAAGGCATCCCTCTAAATATGCCTCATGGCTTCTAAGTTAAAAAAAAAAAAAAAATGAAAGCACCTCTAGCACAATCACTCAACTTGCATACAAAAAACCCACAAAAGTCTCCAAATGGTCAACGTAATTGACATATGATGCTCTAGTCCCTGTAATATTTCTGTTAAAGTCCATGGGATAAGGAAATAGAAATATGATTTGATTGAAACAAATCAACATAAATTACTGAGAAGAATCACAATTTTCTTATAAATTGAACACCCACCCAACTTTTCTTGAATATCCTTGCTCCTTGGGTTTTCCATATCAATTTGTACGGGTAAAATTGGATGTCAAAAGTTAAAAGGCTCAATTGTTCCATCTATAATATCTAACAAATATGTAATGTCAAAATGTAAAGTAACGCAGTACTACAGAAATGGTAATACAGGAATAAATGAAGTGAAAAAGGAGAAAAACAAAGGAAACCCGTATCATTTTGAATTACTTTTTGTCGATTGAAGAATGATTAAATTGAACACCTTGTAAGAGACTTAATCTAAAAAATGGTATGTTTTGTTTTCTCACAGCAAGCTTTGAATTGCACTGGACTTTTGTAGATGCAATTTATATTTCATTTTAGATCATTTTGGATTTTTGCATTTTCATTCATAACTAGAATGGTGCTCTCCAATTTTTCATTTTGCTAAAGTGGTATGTCTAGTAGAAGGATTTTTCAAAAGCACTTAGGAGACAATCGATAAAGAATCACAAATTTTGTTGTGTTGCGCAATCACACCACAGTATTTTCTCTGTAAATCCAATATAAATTGCCCAAGTTGTTAACAGATTGGGATTTGTCTTTGTATCAAAGTTGAATTCGGGATTCGTTGATATTTTATGAATGATATCCGGTGCTAGGTGTCAAAAAGAACTGGCTTCAAATTTTGAATTTGGCTTCCTCATCCATTTGTCTGTGCCTATATCTGGAATCGAGTATTACAACATTTGTTATTCTTAGAATTCAATTATTTTCAACCGGTGCCTATAGGCTATACTTTGATGTAATTTAGGAATTGCAAAGATGAATACGAGATATATAAAATGTGCAATTATTCTTGTACTAATTGTTGCACTACAAATAGATGCAAATGCTCTCTTTTCTTAAGAATTTGTGGGAAAAGAAGAGTTATCACTTATTGATTCATCCATTCCAGTGAAAGCTCTCGAGTTTGGCTTTGCACTTTTAACACCGCCAAAGATGCTCTTCTCTCTCGCATGTGACTGCATTTCGTTCAAGATCAGAGGATCCATGGATCAACTTAATTTCCCCGTCTCTGGCCTTTAATTTAGAGATAATTTCTTTTCCAAAGAATTTTGTTTTCCTTGTTTTATTTAAAAGGGGAGTTTTGTTTTTTGGAATACAAATTGGTATTGTTTTCTTTTTTTAACCAAAGATAATTTTAAAGGAGATTTTCATTATTTGGAATGCAAATTGGTTTTAGACAATTTAAACCTCTGAGGTTCACAACGAATAACATGTTTGTAAAATTTTTGAAAATTTATATATCTACCTAATTTTATAAATGTTTTTCATCTGATTGAAGTAATTCCACACATTCTTTATTCACATGCCTTATTAAATTCAAATCTATTTTATTTATATTTGCCCAATTACATTTGATTATCTTATTACATTATATTTTGTTTATAGTTTGTAGTATAATATATATTTTTTAAAGTGTGAATATATGAAGATTGTATAAGATTTTTATTAATTTTAGATTTAATAATTAAAATAATTGTTTAATTGTTTAAATTGGTATAAGTTAAGTATTTTGAGATTTTTAAATATATTGAATAGATTTATTTAAATTATAAATTTTTAATTCAAAAATAAAAATATAAACTATTCCATAAACATTGTAATTAATTTTTTTATTATTAATATTAATTACTAAAAAAATATTTTTTAAAAAAAATATTAATTACTAACTTTATTTTTTTAAAATGATATAGAATAATAAATTTAGAAATCTCAACTTAATTTATAAAGACTTTGACTTTTGCTCCATTTCTATTAATTACAATAGTGAGCACAAAACAAATTGATTTAGATTGCCATAATTGCAGCCTCAATAGATATATTATTTTTTCTCAAAAATTGGGTTAATGGATATATTAATTTAGTTGATGGTAAAATTTATCACTAAATAAAGTTATATAGTTTCATAACAGTTTCACTTTTCAACAATCCAAATTTCAATTTCCCTATATTTAAATTGAGCAACACGTACTAGCTACTACGAAGCACTTGTTTATCACATATTAAAATGTATTATAATATATATTTTTTTAAATCTATATTTACATGAATTTATAATAACATATTTAATTATTATATTATTTTTTAATAATATAATTATATATACATATACCACATCATTCCTAGAAATACATTATTTATTATGCCGATAGGCGTTTTCCTTGTTGGTTTGGCGTGGGCAAAAAATGTTCACCCCAACCAATGGGAGAGCTTTCATTTCGTCCCTCCAACTAATTATAAATTTCCATATGGATTGGACTGGACTATCACGCCATATTCCACCCACATTGGCACGACACCAACCGATCCGCCCACATTCTCACGCCATTCTCTTTGTATTCAAGTGAACCAACCCACATTCTCTCGCCATACCCTCCATCCCCTCCGTATTGAAGAGAGCTAGCCTTCACAGGCTTCACCTTACCTCTATCTCGCCCATTCCTTGTCCTTGTCTCACTGATTCCCTATTTATGTTTGAACATTCAAGCCTTCAATATCGCATGGCAACCCCTGTATCTAAATTGAGCCTTTGGATAAAATCTCTCAGCAAATCACTTTACATTCAATATTCACCTCCACCCTGCATGTATTTTCATTGAATTCCACCCTGCATGTATATGCATTAAATAGGCATGGACAATTTATCTTATTTTTCCTATTGTGTTTGATGCGTTGGATGGAAATCCAACCGCCAATATATACTGAGGGGTGCTTTCTTACCTTTCGTTGTTTCAAGAGGTAAATTTGACAACATCGACCTTCAAATTAGACAACATCAGAGCTAAGGGATATCGAACTAAAAGACTTTGAACTGAAAGACTTCAAGGGATTTTTTTCAGGATACACCAAGTAACTTGTCTGTGCCAAATCCTAATGCAAATATATATTTTATGCCTGTGTGTGCCTATTTGTGTGGATCGTTGTCTATATTCATGCTTGTTCTACTTGAGTCTGCATCCACGGCTCTTGGTCATTTGTTCTAATTCTATCATGTTGGTTATATGATGAATGAAGAAGTATGCTTGAATGGGGTCTGCTCATTCTTCCAAATCATGAGTCATGGTAGGTAGGAGCTACTATACACATCATAAAATCTCAATAGCTATGCTCCTACTTGAGTTAAGTTGTTCCACCCCACTCACAACATGTTAACTCTCCCTGTTAGACTAAGAATGATCTTTCTATTAAGGCTCCTTTCCAAAAATAAATTGACTATAGTAAGAATTGTCAAGGATGGAATCTTGCGGCCCATTTCTAGTCTACTTGTAAAGCCTCTACCTGAGTGAATGCTACAAAATGAAAGGAATGGGTTGTAGATAAATATCTTGAAGGGCCACAAAGTCTACCTCATGCAGATCTTGGAGTTTAGGCCTCTTCACACGCAGAAGGGTACAGTTCACATTGGCACATAGTTAAAATGCTACAAAATGTGTACCTGTGAACATTCGCAGAGAAAAATTGATTAAGCGATCCATGAGTCTAACAAATGTAATGGCCGCTTAGAATGCAATGAAACCTAGGGAATGGTAGTTGTCACATGTCCTATGTGCCTTGCGTGTGTAACATATGTGGTCTATCAAATAAAATAACAAAAGTGTCACTTTGCAGTGTGGTTATGTTGCCTCAATAGGGATTATTTATCCTTCCTCTCGACCAACGATGTTGTCCTTCCTTCTCATTGGTTTGTGTTTAAAGTAACTCTAGTGTGTTGGAACATGAGTGCCCTTATCCTTCCCATTCTTTATGGGATGCCATCACTTTTTTCCAATTTACAGCTAAAGGCCTCGCAGAAAATCGCTTTGCTCTAGGTTGCAGAAACCAACATTTTGGTGTTGCGTGGTTTGCTTGTGTGGATAAATGCATGTTAATAGGGGGCTTTCTTGGCTGGTTCGACAGGGACATCATTTATTTTGGCTGTAATTATTGATTGTAATTTTTTTACTTTATTTTTTTGCTTTTTTAATATCATTTTATGTCTATAGATTTTTTTTACTTTAATCATATTTATTTTGCTTGTAAATTCTTACTTTTTTCTGCATATTATATATATGTCGTTTAGAATTTTTCAAGTTGCTGAATATATTTATGGATTCCTCGTTAGATACCTGTTATTACTATTCGCAGTTTGATTTACTGTTGTTTTTATTGTTTACTATATATCATATTATAATTTCCATCTAAGTTCTAGGGGTTTCAAAAGGACAAGAATAGGAAGGCAACCCCTACCTCCGCATCATTATTGGAATGAATGAACCCTTCCTATACCACACTGAAAACAAAGGAATACATGAAACTAGGGATTTATTGCACATCTACTCTAAGTTATTCCAAACATTTTTACAATCTGCTTGCAATGGGTCTAACCTTCTTGAAAAAACTTCCATGATGAGGAAATTTTATATTGATGTTGACTGGTCTCGGTGAAATGGCATAATTAGGTCTTTATATTAGAAACTTTTTTGAGGGCATAGTTAGGTCTTAATATCAGGGTTAGAGCACAAAACAACAAACTAGATTAGTTGTAACCCCTTGAGAAGAAATGCTAACTGTTAACATCAAATTTACATTTATAAATCTGGGCATTAGTTTTGGGCATATGTTCATGGAATCATTCAAGGTAAGCAAAATTTTAGAGTTCACCATTCGACATCGATGGTTCAAGAGGTACCTTAGTCATATAGGTACATAGTTTCAAAGTTTTGTTCCAATTTTACCTTAATCTACAGTTAAAAAAAAAAACAAAACAAAAACAAAGTCCATTTTTTTTAATGTCATTTTCCCAAATGGGTTTTAAGAGTAAAATGCTTGTGTTATTATTGGATTTATGATCAACTTCTTCAACACTATTTTCCATATTTATTTACAATCTACAAGTATTAAACAATGAGAATTAATGCATGGTCGTGCAACAAACAAATATATATCATTTTTTATTCCCACAAAAACAATGAAGGTCCATATTGGTGAATCAACTTGGTCAAAGTTTGAGCAATTACAGATCACTACATATTTCAAAGTTCCATGTAATTCATACTTTTGGTTCTCTAGGTGTAGAAGTGTAAAGAGGTCTTTGGCCATGCTATAGATGTTTGTGAGAGTGTAGAAGTTTAGGCTTAGACATTGTTGTATTATGGAATGAGTTTGAAAGGGTTTTATGCCCTCAACCTAATAAAGAGGAAAATAATTGTTGTGCCTTTTTGTTGTGTTAAATTTAATCAAAATTATTGTTGTGAGTTATGATTTTGTAGTGTGTTATGATTTCCAGTCCCCTAGGCCTTGCATCATAAGTCCATGGGCCAATGGTTGAGTCACGGGGCCATAAAAAATTCATTGATAATATCATCATTCATTGAGGCAAAGATCCCTCAAATTATTTCTTTGTGGATGACAATACATTCCCTTCATCTTCCAACTCAAGGAAGACAAAGATTTAATATTCCAGAGTACCCCTTGTTTTCTAGGCCCAAAAGCGCTATATCTAAATCGATGGACATTTAATTTCAATCCAGAAAGCTACATCTCCCATTCGTATTTTTGGATGTTCCAACATTTCCTCACATTCACAACAATATATGGAAATTTATGGGAATAGCAATCTGAAAAGCTTGTCGATATTCTTGTGTGATAATTTGTATGGAAGTGGATCTTTCAAAGGAGCTTCAAGAAGAAATCCAATTGAATCTCAATGGTTGGTTCGTGTTATATACAAGAGTTCAAGGTCTTAATGGTTGGTCTTAATATGAGGGTCAGGGCACAGAACAACCAACTATATTAGTCGTAACCCCTTGAGAAGCAATGCTATTTATTAGCAGCAAATTTACATTTCTAAATCCGAGCATTGGTTTTGGGAATATGTTCATGGAATCATTCAAGATAAGCAAAATTTTAGTGTTCGCCATTCAACATCAATGGTTAAAGAGTACCTTAGTCATATAGGTACATATTTTCAAAGTTTTATTCCAACCTTACCTTAATATAGAGTTATAATAAAAATAAAATAAACCAGAAAAAGGCCACTTTTTTTGTGGTAATCCCAAATGGGTTTCAAGAGTTAAATGTTTGTTTATTATAACGTATTTCATGAAATTGTACTATTTTAATGGTTGCACATGGTGAAGGGCCACCCAATAAACCTAGTATTTTGCATGAATTTGTACCATGCATGCAAACTTCGACCTTAAATTTGTTTGGAATTTTGGAAGAGGTAGACATGATAGACACGAGTGATGGTGGTAGCAGTGGAGGATGGAATGCCCTCTCTCCAAATGAATGCTTTCTCATGGAATGTTAGGAGTCTCTTTGAACCTTGTGGAAAGGGCACAATTCAATAATCTTTAAGGTTTGTTCAAACTTTCAAAGTTTAGATTTAGTTTGCATGCAAATAGTTAAGATTCTAGATTTTTCATAAAGACCTTGCCCAATTTTATATAGCTTGGTGTTTTTCCAATGCTACATGAGTAAAGAAAAGGTGGCATGGAAATGATTTTATCACCCAAGATTGCTACTTGTGTCTGTGTGTGGGGTGTGGATTTGACAAACTAGCGTGGATATTGTTGAACAATGATGCCCATAATTTGAGGTTGGCAAATATCTATACATCGAATGATGTGTTTTGGAGTGCATAGCCTTTTGGAACTAGATATTTGGTGTGCTTCTAGAGGCCAACTAGTTAGTTTTTGTAGACCTCAACATGATAGCCTTAGTAGGACAAAGAACGTCTCCCCCATTAGTGGTGCCCTGGGGAAAGGGATGTGCACAAAAGAATGACTCCTATGACCTTTGGTTTACTTGATTGAATTTGAGGAAAGGAAAGGAAAGGTTTATTTCACAATTCTCTTGGGAAAAATGATTTTGTTAATGTTGATGCCTTGATTTTCTCGATTCTTCTTGTTCTTTTATCCACATGGAAAATTCTTTTGGGATCATGAGTGTTTACACATGTTCTCTTATTAGCTCACTTGATTTGTTTCAATTATGGCTAGTATTCTAGTAAATATGTGAGCAACTCCAGTTTATATTTTATGGTGACTAGTTGGTTTCTGATTCCATTGACTTTAAGTTTGACATGTCCTTTAGCCTCAAGGGATCCATTTCTCAAGTTAATTATTGACTACCTATGATTTTTCTTAAAGTACATGTACCTTCTACATATTTTGTGTGAAAACCTTCTTCACTCTTGCAACCCATTACATATGTGCACTTCTATAGAAAGGGAATTTCATGAGGTGATTAATTTTTTACTTACACTTTTTAATGGTTAGTATGGTTCGGGATTTCCTTTGACACATGATCCCTATGAAAGGAAACCAAATTTTTCATGGAGATTGCCAAGATAGGTTGGAGGTGCTAGGAGCAACATGGAGAGTGCTAAGCACTGGTTCAGTAGAAAGATTGAGTAGGAAGATAATGAAAGATTGTCGATTTAAAGACTTATTCTGTCGACAAGTGAATTAAATAAGAAATGGAAAATGTGATATGTTTCATATTGATTATGATTTTTGGTTAGAATCATGGAATGAGATCAACTAAATTTCCAAGGATTATAAATTTTTAAAAGAACAAGTTTCATAATAGTTTGAAGTTTAGGAGAAGGAAAAAACGAGGAGGAAATGACTTAGAGAGAGAATAATGACAAATGAGAAAAAATTTAAATGCCAATGAGCAAATTGGGAAAGTCATAGGAGTTCAAGGATGTCGGGCAGTTTAAGGAAGCATAGAGGGAAAATAAAGTGATAGTATCAACTTTAGGAACGTCAGACGAGGCAAGAGGAGTGTAGGAATCTTCTTGTTGAGAGCCTAGAGAAAGGAGTAATGAGCTAAGAGGTAGAAAGATTAGTTCAAGAATATAGTCTCAATATTCTTGTCTAGTTGTAGAGTACCTCCCAGGGATCAGTGATGTTGACTCAGAAAATTCTCTTGACATTAACTTTAGCCTTTGCAACAGCAATATTGGCAGTGATACTCAAGGAAAAGCAGAGCTACACACTATCATCTAGATATATGAGATTAATCAAGAGATATCCCATTTTTCATGTTTGGTTGAGCTCATAGACTTGTTAGGGTCAAGAATTTCCTTTGACTATTATCTCTAGCTAAAACACAATTCCCTTTTGATGTAAAGGGAGCCCTCCAAAATACATAATATTATCACAATGTTTACCTTCACACATTATTTAGATGATTGGCTCTTGAGCATTTGTTTTTCATGTTACTTCTACCATTAATGTTTTTCCATTTTAGAGACGTTCATATTTTGCACGACTCTAGTGATCAATCCTTCGACACAGAAAAATTTATGATGTAGATGTGTCCATAAGTCACTGGATGCAATTTATATGAATTTTAGGCATGTTTTAACTTTGTTCATGTCCTTTGATGGTTGGAAGTTGGAATTCATAATGTATGTCGTGATCCCTCACTTTATTTGTGTTTTGTGTTTTCAAAGAACCCACAAATATTTTTTGTTGTTGCCAGAAAGACTTTGTAGAATACTAATTGGGGTTGGACACCATAATGATGGGACTTTCATAACACTAAATTCAAATTATGGATTTGTCAATTTTTGTAATATTAGTGGTCACAACTTAAGATGATCCTACAGATCCAAGTATATTGAAACCAGTTGATCTCAGCTTGTTGTAAATAGAGAGAGGTCTTATTATCAACCTTACTTTCCTACAAATATGGGTGGGATGACTCAAAATTATATGAGTTTGTTTAGAAGAAATGACATAAAATAAACTTTTACTTCCTTCTATTTAATTTGTATGGAAGAAAAATGAAATTAATATTTCTTATCCAATTGAGCCTTTATAACTTCATCTCTAATCCATACTCATCATCCTAAAATACATATTTGAAAAGGAATTGTCTAAGTTCTTTAGGGTGGATGAAGCTTCTCTTTACATTGGATCTACATTGTGCACAAATACAAATTTAAGGCTTTGTAGATTGAACTTTTTGGATCAAGTACTATGCAAATTATATTATAATTAGTATGATGTTGTTTCCCATTATAGGAATTTCATGTCGATTGCAATTCTATTTGTTGAAAATGCAACAAGATGATGGAGCTTAGTGAAAAGAAGTCGCCTTCACTAAGTGGGCCTGCAGGCTATTTTTGGTGCAAAGTCTATTTTTAGACTATGTCTATTTTTAGACATATGGATCATGGTTTATGAGTTGCA
>APFE030465998.1:192437-204267 GCA_000404065.3 Pinus taeda
CCAATGAGGATTGCGTAGTACAAGCCAAGGGAATTCGAACTTGGATCTGATCTATTCTCAACTTGGATTGCGTAGTAGAGGCAGGCAAACAGTGGAGGAGATTGGAACCCGTGACTTGTTCAGATCTGAGCTAGTTTTGTGTGTAGCATGTGGAGATAGTACTGAGTACTTGTGAGGAGTATTGTACCATGTATTGTTACATACTCTCTATAATTATAATATACAGATAGTTGGGGGTTTTCAGCTGTATGCTTTCCCCATTACATACTGTGTTGATATGTGTGATTGATGTTTCAATGTGTGCATGCGATTGTTTTTTCTTAATTCCACAAATTGATGATCAATGGTGGAGGAGGTTATGTATTATGCATGCATTCCGCAAATAGTGTATAATCAGGATAATATTTGTGAATAAGTGTTATATTATTCAAATTTCTACACTATTAGGATTTATGTGCACAATGCAATGCATTCTAGTTTATGCTCCATCTAATTTGAAATTTTTGTGCCTATTCTTTTTCCTTCCTAGGGTTTATGGTGTGCACATATGTACTTTTAAGGTTCTCTATATTGAAATAGTTTATGGGGCAATTAAATGATACATGTCTCCTTCATAGTGTTTTCACTATTTAGCAAAATATATTTCATATATGTTCAACATTTCATTCTTTAGTCTCAGATTGCACACAATTAAAATCAAGGAAACATAAATAACACTTATAAAAGCAAGATAGACAATACAAAGAGAAGATATCTTCAACTATGTTAGCAAAATTCAAGCTAACCAGTTCCAATTTGTGTATATGTTGTGGTTATTATCTGAAACAAGCAGAAAGGAACTACGCCATTTTACTTGGTCATTTGTCTATTTTAATAATTGTTTGTACATTGTCCTCAGATGTTTTCTCAGTATCTAGTGTAATTGCAAGTATGGTCTGCATATCATCTTACCTCTCTGCAACTTCTTCCATATTTTTCAAGCTCTTGGTTACCCTCTAAACAACTTGCTTAGCCTTTATCCTTTCCTATTGAAAACATTTAGATATCAACCCACCTCATCAATAGTCACTTCATTGTCAACTAGAAGTTGCAGGCAATTGTTCTCTAACATCCTAATGTTCTAATTATGTTGTGGAAATATTGATCCAAATACATGTTCCAAAATGTCTTAATATCAATCATGTAGAAAATATGTTCTAAATCATCTTCATCAATTATATAGGAAAAATGAGAAAATTCAATATCCTATTTTAACAATACCATATAGATGCAGATGTAGCAACACTCTGGATTCATAGAACTTGGCAGATCCTTTGATCGATGTAAAATAATTTCAACTTACTTGAATTATGACCTTCTCATATGCACAAATTATCGTCACATATTAGATGGAATTTTTCCTATTGTCGAAGTCTTTAATTTATGGTTGTTATCTATAAGATGTTACAATATTTATGATTGTTCTCTATTTCATGTTACATGCTATCTGAAGACACATTTCAATCCCTTATTTCTAACCTAGATTTTCCTTCACACTTTGTTTTGTGGAGAATGCCACATACTCTTGTATATTGAATATAGTGAGAGATTTGATCTCACACAAATGCCTAGCCTTTATTTTTATCATAGAATATTAACAGATTGGATCTATTAATTAAGTTCATGAGAAAAGTTACAAGGTCTTTTGAATAGTGTAGAAAGTTGTAATTCACATAAATAAATAAAAAACATTTTATATCACAAACAACTAACATAATTGAAAGTATTCTTCCTCCTTTACGTTGCTACTACCAATGCAAAGATTTCTAAGACATCTTTGCAACAACTTTAAGGTCTCTTTGTTTGAGCAAGACCTTGTTGACTGCTAGGTAACTCATTCAAATTTCTAGACCCTTCCTTTGTTCCCTCCAAAACTTTCCTCCACTCAAAGAAATCGATTCCATGATAGGGGTTGTTTTTTTATTAATTTGTTTTCTTACCCATGAAACAATTTAATTTGGCACATAAAATTTACACACATAAAAAAGGAGAGTAGTCTAGCAATCTCTTCGTTAGTGGTATCACCTTCAGTCTTGTCCATTTTGTTTTTCTCATGCTTTTAGATATTCCACACTTTTCCATTCATTTTTTTGTTGTTCCTTCGTGTCTTTTAAGATAAACACATTGACCTTTTCCTTCCATTTACTGTAGATTTTTACTTGTAGATTCAACAACTTATGTGATATGCTAAAACATAAGACAAGAATCCACTCTACTGACCAGCGAAAACAAAAATTAATCGATGAAAACGCTAAGAAGAAAAGGAAGAATATCAATCACACATAACACAATATTTTTCTGAGGAAAGCAACTGCTCAAAACCTCAATTATCTGTATTGCATTAACCAGAAGATCTGAGAAGAAAATACAATGCTTGTTCAACCCGAACATTCTTGCACAAGTACAATCTATCTCTTTGCTTCACAAACCATATTAAGCTAACACAACCAATTATGCTACCAGCCAAGCCCCTACTTCCTTGTGCAATTCTTGAGCGAATTAGCCCATATTTAATAGGGAAAATCCCTCACCATAATTGCGCAATCCATCATAGGTCTTCTACTAATTGCATGCACCATTTGTACAACTCAGAAAATTATACAACTGATAATACATTGTCCCTGAACTCTGATCTCAATAGGGTCTTCCTCTGAACTGACATGCATGAGTTATTTTTGAGTGAATTATCAGTTATTTGATTGATCAATGCATGTGAATTGAACCCAATATAATTCATTTGACCACTCACTAGTTCCTCTAACATTTAGAACTAGTTTAACTAAATTTAACTCAGTTAAATTGAATTAAATAATTACAACTCAATAAGAACTCAACCTGGGCCCCTGAAATTTAGGGATCACTCTACATGATTCTAGATAGAATTCCAACTTGAACTTACTGAGCCAACTAAGTCAAATTAACTTAGTTAACTATTACAAGTTGCTATGAGAAAATAATTTCGATTTAATTCCTAATTTAATTCAAGGAAAAATTAAATTAGGATTTCCTATTGCTATTTTTAACATTCCCTCTCAGCAAGAAAGGGATTATCTACTACCCCGATCCTGCCTATGTGAAACTCAAATTTTCATCTTGACAAGGCTTTTATCAAAATATCTGCATCCTGTTCCTCTGTGGGAATGCACTCCAACAACATAATTCTCCTCTGCACACAATCTTGAAGATGATGATACCAAATATCAATATGTTTTGAACGATCATGAAAATCTGGATTCTCAAAGATTTTGGTACAACTTTGATCGTCACAGTAAATCATTGTTGGATCCATATGTTGACCAAACAAACCAACCAAAATCTTCCTCATCCAAATAGCCTCACAAGTTGCTTGACTAGCAACCATGTACTATGCTTTTGCTGAACTGAGTGCAACTGATCTCTATTTCCTGTTGTACCAAGAAACAACTGCTGACCCAATACTAAAGATCCCACCTGATGTGCTTTTCCTGTCGGATGGACTCCCTGCCCAAGATACATCGGTGAAGCCTTGAAGCTTCACTCCCTTTGTCCATCTGTACCAAAGACCATACTGAGTAGTGTCATTGAGGTATCTCAACACATGTTTGGCTGCCTTCCAATACAGCTTGGTTGGCTTAACCATTGCTTGACTAAGTTGGTTAATCGCATAACGCATGTCTGGTCATTTGTTCACCAAATACATGACTAGACCCATAAGCTACCTATAAATAGTAGCCTCCAGTACTTCATCGGAAGTAATCCTCCTTCCTCTAGTTACCAATTAGAGGAGTCTCCATGGGTTTATTATTCTCCACGTGGAACTTCTTGAGTATCCTGTTGGCATACTTTCCCTAAGAGACAAACAGTTCCTCATCACCTTTCCATACTTCCATCCACAAAAAATAGTGCATGAGCCCCAATTCCTTCATTTCGAACTCTCTTGCAAGATCCTCTTTGCAAGACTTGATCAGCTTATCATCACTTGTCATAATCAAATCATCAACGTATAAAACAATAATCAACAATTTACCTTCAACAACAATATGGTAAAGGTTCGCATTTGCTTCACTTTTGGTGAAGCACAACCCGATAAAATAGCTATCAATCATGGTGTACCAAACATGGGGTGCTTATTTTAGTCCATTCAGTGCTCGCTTGAGTTAGCACACATGCAACTCTCTCTTGAAGGTCTTAAATCCTTCAGGTTGCTCAATATACACCTCTTCCTCAATCATGTCGTTGAGGAATGTTGTTTTTACATCCATTTGATGTATCTTCCATCCCATCTGCGCTGACAGTGCTAGAATGGACCTGATTAATGAGTACCTTGCAACAAGATCAAAAGTCTCATCATAATCAATCCCCTCCACCTAAGAAAACCCTCTAGCCACAAACTTGGCCTTATGTTTATCCACACTACCATCCGCTGCTTGCTTTACCTTGTAAATCCATCTGGAACTCACCACTAACTTGTCTATCAGCCTTGGACCACATCCCAAACATTGTTCTAGACAATGGAATCATAGTCCTCAACCATGGCATTAACTCAGACTAGTTTCTACAATGCTTCCTCAAAAGAGGTTGGCTCAGTCCCTACACATCCGCTCATGAGATCCATGTGGCCAATTTACCTCTTCGGTGACCTCCTCTGCCTGCGCTATGATTTGGGTGCTCCCACACTCTCTCTAGAATCATGCAATAACCTAACAACCTCTCTGGTGTACTTTCTCCCATCTCTGGAAGACTTTGCATGAGTGGGTGTCTCCACTCCTTGCTCCTCTGCATGTGCTTGCTCCACATCATCTTGAGGTTCCTCCTTAGGAGCCAAAAGCTCCTCAACCACATGTGGCTTAAGCTCCCTCTCAAGGGAACATCTCACGGCCTTCTCTTCATCAATTTTTACATCTATGTGAACCAATGTCATCCTGTTGGTTGGCAGGTACACCTGATAGTTTTGAGGTGTATCAGTGTACCCCACAAATATACCCAACTCTGTTGTTGGATCTATCTTTTTTCTGTGCATTCTTGGTAACATGGTAGTAGACTAATGAACCAAAGATCCTGAAGTGTGCCACATCTAGTTTCTTCCTTGAAAAAGCCTCTTATGGTGTAGTCATCCCAAGAATCCGATGAGGGCTTCTGCTCTACAAATAAACAAATGTGTTGCATGCTTCAACCCACAAGTGTAATAGTAGGCCCTAATCATGCAACATCATCTGTGCCGCTCCCATAAAGATCATGTTATTCCTTTCAGCCAGCCCATTCTGCTGTGGGTTATGAGGTGTTATCAACTCCTATTGAATGCCTTCTGATGCACATAAGTTTTTTAACTCATTCGACACATACTCTCCACCGTTATCACTCCTGAGAGCTTTAACTTTCCTGCCAATATTTTTCTCGACAAGTGCTTCAAATTCACAAAACTTAGCAAAACTCTAATCTTTCTCCTGCATGAAGAAAATCCAACACTTACAAGAAAATTTATCAACAAATATCACATAATACTTGTGCTTGGTCGTGGACGTTGTTGAGAACAATCTACACACATCTGAGTGAACTCGATCAAGGATCGCCTATGCTCAACTATCCTTGTCATGAAAGGAAGCTTTGGTGTACTCCCAAATGTACACCCTTTGAACGTGTCTACCTACTCTAGTGTACCCTTGGGAAGGCTAGTAGAAATTTGTTCCATGATCTTCAAAGAGTCATGGTGCAAGTGACCCAACCTCCTGTGCCACAACTCATCGATATCTCAACTCTGCACCTTCTCCGCTTTAGTGCTCAAGGTAGCACAATCTTCTACCTCCAACTTGTAGAGCTTCTTCACTCGAACCCCTATCCTCTTCATCTGTCCTGTGGCTATGTGACAAAGGAACACCTTTCCCTTACTAAATATCACATCATAGCCTCTATCCTCCAATATGGCAACATAAACCATGTTCTTCTTCAAACCAGGAACATACATAACATCTCACAAAGTGAGGGGAGAACCAAAACCCCTCTGAAAGGTAACTATATCGATCCTGGTTGCGTTATACCTCTCATCATCACTCATCTTGATATGCATCTGGAGATTCTTCTCCTCCGGGTTACTGAAGAGCTCTTTGTTATCAGTCACATGGAAAGAAGCTCCATTGTCCAAGTACCATACACTACCCATCATCAATGACACCATACAAGTGATGAGGATAAAATCCAGTTCGAACTATGAAGCAAGAGCCTCACCTGTCGCTCCTCTTAAGGGCTTCTTACCGGCCTTCTTATGCAAACACTTTGTGGCAAAATGTCCCAACTCGTGACAATAAAAACACTTGATTTTCCACACGTCCTTATTCTTTCCGCCCTAATAAGAACCTTATTTGGAATGGGATGAATTCCCCTTCACTTTCTTACCTTACCCACTAAGGTACAATTCTCCTCATCATCATGCTTTGATGAGGATCTGTCTCTGGTGTTCTGTCGAATCTTTTCTTGTACCAAGTCAAACCACAATTGCTCCCACTCTAGTAGATTCTCCCTCCCATTAACGGAGTCCTGGTAAATGTGCCAGTTCTTCGAAAGTCCTAGAGGTGCTACGCTCACCAGATCATATTCAGCAATAGTAATCCCAACACTTCAAAGCTCATCCCAACATTGGGTGACATTGGTCAAGTACTTCAGAATAGAGTCACCCTTCTCCATCTTGATCTTTCTGAGTTTGTCCTTCATTGCCAACTTCCTGTGGTCACTGTTATTTTGAAACAAGTCTGTCAAGCCTTCCACATTGCAAATGGAGTTTCCTTATCGTGGATATTCAAGACAATATGATCTCAAACTCCTTCTAGGATAATCTTTCTCACGTTTTCCACACATTTTCTCCATTCAATGATATCTTTAGCATCATATGTTAGAGGTTTCAAAATATCATGATCTATGAATTCCTTAAACTCGTTGTCTTCCAGCACTGCCTCCATCTTGTCCTTCCAAGCTATGTATTTCGAGTTGCCATCCACAACATACTCAAGTCTCAAACTGTAGAATGATATGCTGCTGACTCTGAAGTATGAACGTGCACATCCGATTTCACCTTCACAACAAACTTGAATTTTCCTCTTCTATAATGTCTTCAGCTCCGATACCATGTATATTTTTACTTGCAGAGTCAATAACTTATGTGATATGATAAAACATAAGAGAATAATTTGCTCTACTCATCAATGGAAACAAAGATTGATTGATGAAAACACTAAGCAGAAAAGGAAGAACATCAATTACACATAATACAATATTTTTCTGGGTAAAGCAACTGCTCAAAACCCAGACTATCTATATTGCATTAACCAAAAGATCTAAGAATAAAATACAATGCTTGTTCAGCGCGAACAATTCCTGCACAAGTACAATCTATCTCTCAACTTCACAAACCATCTCAAGCCAACACTTAGCCAATTATGTTGTCTGCCAAGCCCCTACTTCCTTGCGTAATTCTTGAGAGAATTATCCCATATTTAATAGGGAAAATCCATCACCACAACTGCACAATCCATCATAGGCCTTCTACTGATTGCATGCACCATTTGTACAACTTGAAAAAATTATACGACTGATAGTACATTGTCCCTGAACTCTAATCTCAACTGGGTCTTCCCCTGAATTGACATGCATGAGTTATTTTTGAGTGAATTATGAGTCATCTGATTGTTCACTACATGTGAATTAAATCCAATTTAATTCACTTGACCAATCACTAATTCCTCCAATAGTTAGAACTATTTTAACTGAATTTAACTCAGTTAAGCTGAATTAAATAATTATAACTCAATAAGAACTCAACCTGGGCCCCTAAAATTTAGGGATCACTCTACATGACTCTAGATAGACTTCCAACTCAAATTTACTGAGCCAACTAAGTCAAATTAACTTAGTTAACTATCATAAGTTTCTATGAGAATATATTTTGATTTAATTCCTAATTTAACTCAAGGACAAATTAAATTATGATTTCTTATTTCTATTTTTAACATTTACTACATAAACTACTTTTTGTTTTATGCACTTACATTTGATATTCACTTGCATCTCCTCTCTTCGAACAACAAAATTGTATCGCCATGGAGACAACCTTGACTAGCAATGCACTTTCGTTGTTGTTTGTTGGTTCTACTGAGATGCAGCCAGTCCTCCAGATCATTATCGTCAAGCAAATTTGCCATGCTAGGGCTGCAACCCCTCATTACTGACTCTCTCTTTCTGTTGGAACTCATAATCATGCAGTCTTGCTTCCTTATTCACACAATGCCCTTGCAATAGCTAGGGACCTGCAAGTAGGCTCCATTGTGCTCCTCCGAAAAATTGCATGCACATCTGTACACCAAACTTTGTATGTTACGAAACCCTCCCCCTACCTCCCTCACCTTCCTCTCATTTTATGTCCCTTTTGCAATCTACTTGCTTGACTAGTGTTTTGTTTCCCCTATGCATTCACAAATGGTATTTCTTGCAGGTCACTTCGTGTCCTCGAACTTGAAATACTCCACTATGTAACAACTCTGATTGGTGAGCCAACCCCTCTTACGCTCTCCACAAAACAAGTACTCCATGCAACCTCGTGACCATCTAATGGCTCTTCCTTCCCATCACCCTCCCCCAATACAAAACCAACTTCCAAAATCCGCAAGTGGTGTCTCTATGCCTATAACCCATCTTCCTTTCAAGGCACTCAACCCATCTCGTAAATATTGGTCCATACAAGGTAGAGTGCTCGCAAAAACACCCCTTTGTGATTACACCAATGCACGCAAAGTTGGAAAATCACTAGGCTTTGACCTTGCTGACCGTGACGGCGATGAGATCCACATATCCACCTTCAATGACTTGGCAAACTCGCTTCATGATCTTGTCCAGGTTGTCCAAGTCTACACAGTTTCAAATGGCACCATAAAGGTTCCAAACCTTGTTTGTAATCATCTTAACCATGTGTTTGAAATCCTCCTTTTCTCTGCATCAACCATGTCTCAATTCATACATGACGATCAATCGATACCTTCCCATAACTTCCGTTTTATGCCAATAATTTCACTCAACCTTGCAACTCTCAACTCAATTGTTGATGTTATTGGTGTTGTCAACTCGATCTCGCCTACCTCCACCATACGCAAGGTGACACCTTTGAGACTCCCAAAAAAACTATATCTCTGTGAGACATGTATTGCAGCAACATCAATGTCATCTTGTGCGGCGCACACTACCATGCTGAAGGGCGTGAACTTTCCAGTCTCCACATGGAGTCTGTCATTCCAATCCTTGCAATCAAAAGGGGTTGGGTCATTGAGTTTAATGCGCAGACTATCAGAACTATCCCCACCACCTACCTTGTTATAAACCCATATATTGTTGAAACACTCCAACTCAAAGAATGGTTTCAAGTAATAGGCGTCAACTCGTCCTCGCCATCACTAAGGCGGAAATACACAGGTGCATCCACCAGGTCCCTCAACACAAAAATAATTGTTGAAATTGTCACAATGCCCCTTGGAGGAAAATCTCAGTGGATTTCCCTCTGTGCTACTGATACATTAATTAGCATGGAATACATATACTTCCTTGCATTCCCCCTTAGCATTGATGGGATTCAATGCATGAAAAATACTTTTCATTCCTCCTTAGCATTCCTCGAATGTGACTACCTCTATGTGCTCCACCTTGAATTGCACGACCACACTAGCCACCTCGAAAATGTTGTTGCTTTTGATGATGTTGCAAATGATCCCTTGGGCATATCCGCAAAGGATCTTAGCCTCCTCTTAAGCGAGTCAAAGCCTGTATGGGACATATCCAACATGATGAAAGAGCGACAATTCCTCTTCATGCTCTCTTTCAAAACATACACTTTCAATGACATTGAATGCCTCTGCCCAACCCTCATGCACTCTAACGAACTTCCTTATGCCTCCGTGTCTGCTCCTCTTATAGGAGATGCAACACAATGTTGCCCCTGCCAAAAAAATTGCTCGCCAACTATAAAAAATACCTTTTCCCCTCTCCTTCGCTTTTTCCTCATGCTCTTGTTTTGCACAACCTTTTCCCCAAACACCTATGTGCTCCATCCTCCCCCCCCACCCCTTCTCCATTGATGACTATCCTTGACCTTGCAAACAATTTCCCTGCTAAGCCACTCCCTTTCACTATTGTCAACTCCTTCCCCCTATACAAACTCAGTAGTCTTGCATGCCCTTTGTTCACCTTTGCATACACTTTTATCTTCACTTCTATCTCCATTCTTTCTTCTAAACCTCAACTTCGACATTACTTCCTCCTTTTGTAAAGCTTTTTCGTAAATATATGGGTCCTCCCTTAGTTGTTATGTTTCTCAGATATATATGGGCACTCGCTCATTTTTAATGTTTCACCTTAATATATGGGAATTTTCTCACTTGTAATGTGTCTTGTATATATATGGCCATTTGCTCGCTTGCATTTCTCTAGCCTTGCTCATCTCTTCATCTACTTTGCAACACACACACACGTTTTAGGTACACATCTACATATGGATATGCTCACTATGGAAAACATACACAACTATTACTTGTAATTATGGTCAAATCCAAAAGTGGGTTTCCTTTAGTCCAAGCTAGATATGCATAATGGTATCGATTATGATATTAATAATAGTCATTTGAACATCCCACAATTCAATATTTCAATTCAAAAAAATGCAACAACAAATAAGAAACATTCACTTCCAACTTCGTATTTCACCTACAATTCCTATTCAACACGTTGGTTTGTGTGTGGAATTTCACTAAAAAAAACAAACACACCAATTACATGCTACTATGCTTTGCAAAAACAAAACAAAAAAAACTAAACTTCTGCTGCACACAAACAAACACAAACACCTCCTCCTCAACAACATCCTTCATTTACTTTCCATGTTCGTACAACACTTGCACAAATTGTTGCCTAACTTCCTTTTCATTCAACAAAATCCCCCAAAAAAAAACCAAAACAAAAACAAAAAAACAAAATCCAAATAGAAAAAAAACCCATCCTCCTCTCTCAACTTAGCACATGCCATGTTTTGATGCTTGCTTTCTTAAGCATTCATATTGCTTGATTTTTTACAAAGATACATGTTTGTTATCTCACTACCATTAACCTCTTTGCTATTTATGTTATATACTTTTTCAATTGGGATAAAAGAAAGTGTCTTTTCTAGCATCACACCATCAAATTTTTCGCTTCCATAAACTACTTTCCCTTTGATATGCATGGTTAACTTGACTTTGCTCCAAATTCACTTCAACCTCTAACTCTGACAATACTTTTCTTTCTTAATTAGCTATGCAAACCACTCCAAAGAATGAAGTGTAGAAGGAAAAGCGATAATGACACTACACACTTAATGTTAGGCCCCTATACTACAACTGTAACCCCTTATTGTTATTAGTATAACCCCCTTATTATATTGTTGTACCCATGTAATCCCCATATTGTTACTATTGTGCCCCATAGAAGCCCACTATTGTTACTATTGTGCCCTTACATTATTATTGTTATGTCGGCTCTGATTACATTATGACCCCTTAGACTCCTATATATAGAAAGGAGGTTTTTTCATTTGTATCATCAAAGAATTGTTCATTTGTGTAATGTAAAGGGCGGTTCCCCCTCAAAGAGGCTATTTCTAAGGCCATTGATCTATCTTTTCTCTCTTTTTGTGAGCTAGTCATAAACATTTGTTATCAGAGCTTGGATTCTAGAGTTCGCTGCTCCAAAAAGCGTTGTCAGGAGATTTCGCTTATAACTTTTTTTTGCGATGTTTTAGAAGCGAAAA
>APFE030466007.1:0-13150 GCA_000404065.3 Pinus taeda
TAAGCTTCTCTCATGCATGGTGAACCTACAAATGACCCTCCATGCACTTTAAATAGAATTCATGGACCAATCGGGTGTCAAGCCATGGATCAAGTGTCGGTAATATTGAGGAGAGAATGAACCGTCAGATCACTACATATCGTGACCGTCAGATTGTAAGTTACAAATGAACATAGTAAAGAAACACACTTTACCTAACTCTATACTAGACCAAGTTATACTTAACTATTTCCTATGTGTCGGAATATCCGAACATCCCCCCTTAAGAACAACTTGGGATAGGATTGAAGGATTTACAAATATGACACAATAGGAGAAGGAAGGAGGCACTAGAGCCTATACCCATAACCCTGTGAACATCACATATTTATGACTATGTTGGTCAATCATTAATAATAGATATTTTTTCAACTAACGAAATGAAAAGTAGTGATATTTTTAGTGTTTCTGATTCTATTGTATATGAGAGTCATGTCGATTTTTCAAAACCACCCATATGACGAATATGAGAATGAAGAGTTGACTTCCCCTCACCATCTTAAATTAAATGACAACCTATTTATAAGTGTAAATTCTCCATCATTCTGTTATTTCGATCAGTTAGATAAAGAAGAACGTATTTAGCATAATGATTTAATTGATTTAACAACATTACATAATGACAAACTTGTTTATGATGAACATATTGTGCTATGGGAAGATTATAATTTAGACCTTACTTTAGAGGAAATTTCAACCTAAAAGTGTTAATAATTTTTTCACGTAATTTCTATGTCATAATATTTAAACCAATCAAAATCCTTTAAATTTAATAAGAGGTACACGTCCTAAATCATTTTAAATGGTTTAATTTGGGCATTCGTGAAATATTTTATTATTAATTTAGGTATCAGTGAAATATTTTATTATTAATTTTGATATTTGTGAAATATTTTATTAATGTTATTTATCTACCTTACCCATATGAATTAGAATATTGGAAAAAATATTAATGCAATGCAAATTTTGATAGCAGTTTAAAATATAAATGAAAAGCAACCATTTGACATTAATAACCATGTTCCGAAAAGACAAAAAAAATAGTATATAAAAATATAAATATAAAATAAATAAACAATTAAATAAAATAAATAATTATAAATAAATATAAAAATTCATAGTTAAAAGTAGTTAATATAAATAAAATTATTATAATAAATAGAAAAAGTTAAAAAAAGTATTCCAGAAAGACAAATTCACATTCTAGTAAAAAAATATAAAATATACTAGTTATAAAGAGTTAAATAGTTAAAAAAAGCTAGATATAAAGTAGTTAAAAAATGTTCCAAAAAACACTCACTGATTTAGACCAAAAATATAGAATATGTAGTAATTAAAATAGTAAAAACATATTTAGAAATGAAAATTAGATCCGGCCAAAAATATATATTCTCGCAATTGTGGCTTCAATAGATAAGTCGTTAAAAATACACCAATATATATATAAATTATATATATATAAATATATAATATATATATAGAGGTATTTCGATAAAAGTAAAAATAAGAAAAATATATTAAAAAATATTAACCGTGCTAAAAAGTATTGTGGAGCATAAATAAAAAAGTAATATTAATTTTTTTTTTTACTTGGTATTTTTTATTAATTTCTTGATTTTTTCTTGGGAGACGACTTTTAGGTTGCAATTTCCTCTAATGTGGCTGTTAATTTGTTAAATTTTATTGTTATTTGTTTATTTTTCAACTTGGACATGAATAACTCAGTGGCAATACAAGAAAGCCATGAGATAGAGATACAAAAACTCCCTTTTCATGAACATGTTGCTGATATTTCAAATATTTCAAGATTTTTTCAATTAGATGCTCATATAAGGTTGCACAATTTTATTGAAACATGGATGAGTCAATATTTCGAAATGGTTTCTTCTTATTTTCAATCAAATTTGAGCTTATTCCTTGAGGGTCCCGTGAAATAATTTTTCCCCTACTTTTTTCAACAGTTAAATATGTTATTATTATTGATCAAAATAAAGCCTAAAGTCAGGAAGTTTTCTATTGAAAATTTTTCTGTTTGGTCACACTGGATTTTCGACTTCTTTGATAAATATTGTGATTGAAACACATTGTATATAAACCATGTATATAAATAAACTTTTGTTTACTTACGCTTCTTAGGTTTAGAATGAATAAAGATGAAATTATTTACGTCTTAAAGAATACTTAGATGATCATAGCTAAAATGAAATACAAATCTATGAGTCCTTAGTATGCATCATATTAACGAGTTTGGAATACATATTTTAAGACTTTGTTTGTAAATCATGGTTGAGGGGTAACTATATTTCAAATGGCTCAAATTTCAGTTTCTTTAACAATTTCAACTTCATATTGAACATTTCTCACATCTTTCTTCTCATATTCCTTACACATGATTACCATCATAGATTACATTAACTCATAGGTGATAGAACTCTAAACATAATGATTAGTTTTCATAAATATAGTTTAAACTTTGGTGGAACTAATTCGTCGATATCACAACCATGCATGAGACCTTCTTTTATCACCATACTATCCTAGGGATATGAACTTATGTTTTCTTGGGTGGGGCATGCTGGTATCTCTACTGGGGCTATAGACACTCATTCACATTAGAGTAAGACCAATGGTTCTATATTAAAACTTGGTGTGTAATCCTCCCACTCCTTCCGTTGAGGTAACTTTCAATGGGGTATGTTGACATCTTCGTCGGGGCTATGGGTGCTTTCTAGTAGTGGAGCAAGGTAAGTGGTATTGGATTAAGTCCAGTGCATAATCCTCCCACTCCTTTTGTTGAGGTAAATTCTGATGGGGTATGTTAACATCCCCACTGGGGCTATGGACGCTAGCCCACAATGGAGCAATGTCGGTGGTATTAGGCTAAGTCTAGTGCATAATCCTCCCATCTTGGAAAAGCACACATTTCTTAAAATAAAAAAGGTCTCTAAGATGAAGAATAAATAAGAATCTATAAAGTTCCTTACCTTAGGATAGTGGATGATTCCATCGGGGCTATGGACAATCACTGACAGTGGAGCGACATCTGATTCTAGAAACTAAAATTATGCAACAAAAAATGGAACCAAACTCGTGATAACTAGTCTTCATAGTTTCAACAAAACCTTATTCCAAAAAGAAAGTTATTCTTATGAATATTAATTAGTACTATGATTTATGCAATTTCTTGATCATTAACGATAAGCATGTGTGACTTATATATGGTGATTAAATTCTCTTTGGGAATGAGACATATACCAATTTATGATCAATGTTCCCTAATCATTATCACAATTACCCCAATACACTGAATAATATACAAACTAATGTCCTATGTATGTGAATAATAATTGAACTCATTAATCTTTATGTATTAGGGCCTCATGTTACATATCCTTGTTTCATTCTTGCTATTGATCAATTGAAACTTTAAGATGTGAAGGTTTTCCTTCTATTAAGCTTCACGTTTTTGTCTTTGAATTCCTTTTTCTTCATTGATCAGCTCCATGCCCAACGTGAAGGCATATGGTCTACAATTATTAATGCCTCACAGGGAGACATCATCCCTAGTTGGAGCCAGATTTTGGTGCTTGATTTGACCCCAATTAGAACTTGGCTCTTTCTGTTGGTTTCACCTTGTTTCAGGTGACAATTGACTGCATATTCTAAGAGTTGACCGCAGGCTTTTGAATCATGATTTTGATTAGTATGGTTGAGTTCATCTCTGGGATATTGTTTGGTTGGTTTTTTGGATAGTTTTGTGATTTTATAAATTGGAATATTGTACTCTCTCTTTGCTAAAATTTTTATGAAAATATAATAAGAAGAAGAATTTAAAATGGTTTTCCACCTTGTGGGGTTTTTCCTTGCTCTCCGACCAATTTCAGTGTCTCTATGTGTGAATGTTTTTTTTTCTATTGTTCCTTTATGTTCTGCTACATTGTTGATGATTTTGTTCTTTCCACATAATTGCATATGTTGTTAATGATAATATGATGTTATGGGGTGAATTCAATATGTAAATGGTGAAATACAATTATCTAAAGAAAAGAACAATATAGCCCTAAGAAAAATTAACATGGAATTAGAGTTGGGTTGAAGAGAAGTCATTGAAGATCACCCCTGTGAAGACACCATTGATGGGAGCATGAGAAGATGGAGGAGACCTAAAAGAATGCTAGGGTTTGAAGGAAACCTTAGGTAATCTGGTTATTAGGGTTTGAAACAAACTATGGAGTATGAAAAATTCCCGAGTTATGCAGTTTTGAAACTCTAAGATGATTAGTAAGAAGTTGTTCTAGCACTTGTCATAGATTCAGTGTAACCCTATATGGGCTAGTCTCAATTAGGTTTGGTTGCTAATAAAGACAATTGGAAATATTGAAGGCAACATTGGTACATGGATAATAGATAATAGTAACTCTTGAAGGATGGTTCAAATGGGCATTAGAAGAAATTTTAACCTAAAAGTGCCCATGAAATTTTCACATAATTTCCATGTCATAATATGCAAATCAATCAAAATCTTTTAAATTTAAAAAGAGGTACATGTAAATATTTTGGAGGGAAAAGAAAAAAACCACTTTTTTTAATTGTATTTTTGGCTTATGTCCTATGGTTTACTCAAAATTTCAAATGTAGATACTAATTGAATGAGATTGCTTTTTCATCCAACGGTACCCATTATGCATAACTTTTGAGAAGCCCACAATGGAAAAAAATACAGATATAGTAAAAAATGTGTTTCAACACGATTTTAATGTATATTCATTATTTTTTATCAATGTGGGTCCTCTCAAAAGTATCCATAATGGGTACTCGTTGGAAGCAAAATTTAATTCTGCATCCAACAAGTATCTACACTTGAAATTTGAGTAAACCCATAAGGAGATAACCCAAACATATAATTAAAAAAATAGTTTTCTTCTTTTCCCTCCAAATTTTATAAATCTTATTTTATTAATTTTCCTTAGGAGGCCACTTTTAGGCTGAAATTTCCTCTAATGGGGTGATCTCCTCTCGTTAAAGATAAGTACCTTTTAGATTTATGTTATCTCTTTATGACGGGTCAAAGCATGGAGTTGGGTTACACTTCTTGGAAAAATGAGGGTAGGTTTTGCTGAAAATAGATGCTCAATCGAGCTATTGAGGTGCTTAAAAATAACTGGATCGAATGTTTAAACAAAATCTCGATTGAGCCGTTTTCTAACCCGAGTAAACAACTTGATCAAGATTTATGGCTCGATTGAGCTATATCTTTCGATCGAGCCTGTGGATTGATAAGAAAATATAGCTTGATCGCACGCTATTTCCAATTCAAATACCCTAGCTGTGACTTGCACAAGTCATTTTGTTCAAATTGCGAGAGGAAAAGGAATTTGACGAAAGATTTCTAAGCTTGAATGGGATGGAGGAACTCAATCCAACTACCCATCAACCCCATCAACGACCTGGAGGCTCAAGCTGAGGTAAGTTTCCTGTCATTTTTATCTCTTTTAGTTAATTTTTTCTACAAAATAAAATAAATTAATTTGAAAAAACCTAGCATACAAAAACTACAAAAAATAATCATGAAAATCACCATGAAAACCACAAAAGACCACCAAGAAAACCATAAAAAACCTAAAAAACCACCAAGAAAACCCTTGAAGACCAAAAACAACTTAGAAAATGACCAAGAAAAACCTTTGAAAACACAAAAAATATAATTTGGGTTTTATTTTTTTAAAACTATTTATAACATGTCTAATATAGAACACTTAACATAACTATTTGTAATATATATATATAGTTGTAAAGTACAACATAACTATAACTATATTATATATAGAACATAACAAGATATATAATTATATAACATAACATAGCATGTAACATAACTATATAACTATGTATAACATAGTTATAGTTATAACGTTTCTCTCTCTCTCTCTCTCTCATACACACACACATATAACATTTAACATAGTTTTATAACTATTTAACATAATGTGCTCTTTATAATAACATAAGATGGGTAATGCTCAACAACTTTTTTAAGATTCGAGTTGATCTATAAACTGTAATTTTCCTTAAAATTTCCATTACTCATATTTGTAGAATTATTTAATATAATGATACATGACAACTATATATCTCTTAGTTCCCACCCTTATTAAATGTATTAGTTGATTAATGATTTTGTAACTCACATCTTGCCATATTTTTATTAACTATATTACACAACATATATATATATATATATATATATATTATATATTATATATATATTATATATATAAATATATTATATTTATATATAAGTTTAAGTTTCAACAATGCATCATTGATACATATATTAAATCCATGATGAAAAGTGCATTTAAAGTTAATATATAAGCATTTTGACTCTTTTAATTTGTACCATACTGTTTCATTATGTAGTGTGTTATATCGAAACATTGTCTTCATGTGCTTGCACCTAGTACATGTCATGTGTCAAAATCAAACATTATAAAATCTTGTCTTATGGAGTATTTGTTTGGAATGAAGTTTTATTAGATTTGCAAATAGGTTAATTTCATTTTTTTACACATATTTACGTATTTATGATTTATGAATAAAATTCATCAGTTATAAATGGGAAAGAGTGTAAGTTAGGTTTTCAATCACATTTTTTGATTGTGTTTACATGAAACTCAATACTTTGGTTGATAATTTATAAAAATAGACACTCTATTTAGTTTAGGACTTTAGCTTAAATTATTCTACTTGAGTTTATAAATGGATTTCTTGTCAACATTCTTTCTATGTCAACATTTTTTTCTTGGATTAGTTTATATGTAATTTGCAGAGCCATCTCCCATACACCCACCAACCACAACCTGTTAGAGTGTTGGGGGATCTATTATACATGGCCGGGCTAGATAACGTAGCCATACTAGAGTGTCTGTTCCACTCATAGATCCTCCTCTTTAAACTTAGTCTAGAAGTGCCTTAATTTTTAATCAATCTTCAAATGATGTGTTTGAATTTAATGTATATGTTTAGCTTCTAGTTTGTTATATATTATATATATATATATATATATATATAATATATATATGACGATTTGCAAACCCTCAGCAGGGTGAAGGTGAGGATCAAAGTGTAGTGTCAATCCCTCTGTGTAACGATGCTATAACCAATATCACAATTGAGGATGTTAGGGCCCGGTAGACATGGATCAAGCGAGAAATGGATAAAATCTCTGCGAGTTCACCTACTAGGAATAGTTTATCTATGATGTTGGATAACATCACCAGGTTGATTGAGACATACTAGATGGTGGGCCCACAAAGCCATCTCCTATATTCCATACATAAGATTAGTAGCCTAGAGGTTAGAGGCCCACATACTTGGAAGGTGGTGAAAGATGTCACCAAGAACATTGATATTCGTGGGGAGTTGTTTTTCATCCCTCCGAAATGTTGTGCTAGACATACTGGTCTAATTCTGCTAAAATATTTTAAGAATGTTGATGCGACCCCTTCTGTTTATGATCGATTCATTGGATCTTGGTGCTAGTTCCCCCATCGTGACCAAGTCCCCATTTAATTTTCAAAGCATAAATATGCAGAGTTTGTGCTACATACGAGGCTGTATTACACCAACACCGGATCTAAGTTTTGTGGACCCAGTTTAGGACATAGTTATGAATGTGTCGGGTCTCGTAGGGACCCTGCGCATGTAGCACCACCTCCAATATTGTTGCCATGACCATCTTAGAGTGTGGTATTGGAGACGAATCTTAAGCAGTTGTCACAACTTGGCGCTGAGACTAGACATACCATTGTAGATAAGATGTAGAGTACATTGGCCATTGCACATGTCACATTGCATGGAGAGATGAGCAGACCACCTTCGTTACCTCATGGCCCACCAATTGCATTACATGATGATTCATGTCTTGAGAGTCTAGGGAATGACCAACTTTCTTCATATGCACGTATGTTTCGTGATACCATTCGTGACACTTGGAGGGTGCACGACCCACTTGACACAAATTAGGTACATATATACGAAAAGTTTGACTCTTATCATCAAATTTTACATTATTTATATTAATAAGTTTGTATCAAAAGCATTTATATTAATAATTTCATGATAACATGCATGCACAACCCAACTACACAGATGAGCTTTTGAGGTCATATGAGGGGGCAGTTGACCAACTAGAGAAGCCTCCTCTAGTGCATGTTTCCATGGCTCAGTCTCCTCCACCTCCACCTCCACCTCTACCTCATAACACTCATGGACTAACAATTGATGTGATTTTTATTTTTATTTTTAAGGTTTCAAATTTCTTCTTTTCTTTAAGTTACATCTATGCATGCTAATTAATTCATAGACTAATTATAATTTGACTTTTCCATTGTGTACACAGGCCCAGAATCAAAGGGGTGTTGACACTGCAGTTATGTGGATGCATTAGTGGGATGCTCGATATGGAGGCATTGAGCCGCAAGCAGGGGAGCACCAAACCAAGATGGATCAGAGCCCCATCCCACCTGACTTCCATTTGCACTTGACTGAGTCATAGGTAGGGGACTATTTAAATGCAAAGTTCAAAGCCATTTATTTCCAGATTGTTTATTTTGTACAAATAGTTTTTTTTTAATTATTTTGAATTTGAATGTGTTAGATTGCAGTATCAGATTATGGATACTTACTCTGCACAACAAAACACACATAAGAGTTCTAGAAACGATACCTTCTAGAGTGGAGCATAGATAGTTTGTATATTTCCAAGCCCATTTCATAGGGCATATTCACATGTGATGTACATACTTTGTATAATTTCATACATGGACAGTTTATGGATGCATGAACATTATTTCAATTTATGGATGCTTATTATTTCAATCTATGGATGTTAATGTGTATAGTGTAATTTGTATATATTTTCACATCGATAGTTTATTATCATACATAGCTAACAAGATAACAATATTGACTTCTTAGGAAATACACTAAGAAAATAAGTACAATCTTAGACTACGATGCAAATCATTTGATCCTTAAAATGAACTAAAATATATGTTCATGGTTCAATTAAAATATACCAGTGGTATTGAAATACATTTTAAATTCAATTTTAAAAGATGTCTTCAAATATTAATGTTCAACTAATAATTTGTTTTATTAAATTTTATTTCTTTTGAGGTTATCTACAATGGCTTAGTCATAACACATGATATAAGTCATATGTATTGGAATTTAATATACCAAAAAATAAATTAATGATATGTTTTTAGATAATTTTATGAACTTTCCTAAATTTATTTGGCTATCAAGTGTTTCAATCAATTCCTTAACTTAAGATATTCAATTAAGAATATTCAAGAAGTAAAATTTTACAAAATAACAATTTTGAATTCTAGTTTCATAGACTAAGGAAATAAGTACAATCTTACTATGATGCAAGTCACTTTAATACTTAAAATGAACTAAAATATATCGTGTACATCAATTTAATATTGAATTTGTAAAAAATGTCTTTTAGTGTAGTCAATGTATGTTAATTTAAACAATTAATGATATGTTTCTATAATTTTATGTACTTTCCTAAATTTACTTGTCTGTCTAAGTATTTCAATCATTTTTTTTTAAAGATCTTTAATTAAGAACATTCAAGAAGTAAAATTTTACAAATAACAATTTTAGTTGTCATATTGGCTTGTAGAAGTGTCTTTTAGTGCACAATCAATATATGTTAAATTACAATTATTTTAATTTAGATGTCAAAATGTAAACTACTAATAATTTTTCTTCGAATATTTAAAACATTTTCATAAGAAATCACATTGGAAGAATTTGGTTGACGCGTTTCGAACCAGCCAGTGTGGTTCATCTTCAGGACAAGATGAAGAATCAGATCAAAGCAACATGTTAAAAAGGAAGACAGGTCATCCTAACGGCTATAAGGAAACGACTATATTTGAGCCGGAGAGGAAAAGAGATAAACTATATATATAATATATATATTATTATATATACTATATATATATATATATATATATATTAACTTTTGATTTTTTAATTAATTTTACAATAATTAAGATTTAATTACTTATTTTTTGGTAACTGAATAATTTTAAAAATACGTATGAAATAAAATCATAAAAAATAAATTTAGATTTAACTAGGAATAATTAATTTTTTATTAACTAAATAATTTTAAAATATGTATGAAATAAAAATCATAAAAAAACTTTACATTTGACTAGGAATAGATATACATAATTAATATAAAGGATTATAACAAACTCCTAATTTAAGGAAGGGAATAATAATATAATAAACATTATTCCAATATGAAATACCAAAGAATATATCATCCTAAGACAAAGGAGGAATAAAATAGTTTTTTAGAGTAATAATAATATATCAAATATCAAATAAAATTTTGTATTTAATATTAATAATAGAGTCAAAGAATATAAATAATTATGACATTATTTTCTAACTAATTATAAAGGATTAAAGGTGAGAATCTAATATTTTAGTTATAAATTAAAAGGATAAAACTACCCAAATAACAATTATAAATTAAAGAGTTAATATTATGACTTAAGTAAGAGAAATTATATATATATATATAATATATATATATATAGTATAGAGGCGAGGGGAAGTTATTAAAAGAATGGAAACAAAATACTCAAAATAACCTCTAACAATGAATCAATATTAAAAAAATTAAAGAGGGAGAATACAAACAAAGGAGGATTAATAATCCTACGGGGAGAAATCAGAAGAAAACACAAACAAGGAGAAAAAAAAAAGAAACGAGAGAAAAAACCTAGACAAAGAAGGAGAAAAAACTAAGAAGAAAGGTAAGGAATCCAACAAATATTAATTCTCCATCCATTATCCCTATTAAGATTACTGGACCTCCTCTCAATTTCATTGGCTTCCCTAAACTTATAGTGATGAAAATGAGAAACCATCGCAATAACCTTAGCCTCCTCAATGCATATATGATGCTTGGTCTTCTCCGCATGTTCTGCCAAAGCTGAAGAGCGAGTCCTCTCGTGCTTGATATCAACAGTGTGTTCCTTAATCCTCTGATTAATAGACCGGCTAGTTTCGCCAATGTATGAGGTTCCACAAGAACACGGGATGGCATAAACACCTTTCATATTTTAAGGAACTTCTAATGGTGTTGAGGGGTCTAAAGGTTGAGGGAACATTATGCTTCTTCAGGATTCTCGCAATCTTGTCTATCGTCCCTTGGATGAAGGGGAGGTGAACTCCTGAATTATGATTAATGGGGTCTTTCCTAATCTTAGGACCTTTACTAGCTCCGAGGAAAGTTTTATTTGATTTTTTTTCTTTTGAGGTTATCTAAAAGAGCTTTATATATATATATTAATATATATTATATATATTATATATATAGAGAGAGAGAGAGAGAGAAGAGAGAGAGAGAGAGAGAGAGAGAGAGTTTGTTTCCTTTTACATTCCAAAATGAGCATGTGTGTAAGTCTTTAATTATTAATAACATGACACATGACATATTTATTATTAATAACATAAAAAAATATTTCATGTTGTTCATCGAACCTGAATTGTTGAATTTCCATTTTAAGTAAAATAATATATCAACTTGGTTGTTATATGCTAAAATGGATGTTTTAGAAACCAAATATGTATGACATGTATATAGATCTATAAAATTTCTTGCATGCTCAACATTAATACTATACACATGACATTTAAAAGATTTAGATAATTTTTTATTATTATTAAATCTAAATATAAATATAAATCCCTATTGATTCTAAAGCACCTCCTTGAAATTTGGTGTACTTTAGAAACTTAAGCACCTCAAGGAAACTAAAGCTTATATAACATATATGTACACCATTATGAATCCATAATAGATAAGAGGGAAACATTTCCCTATTCAAAATTACAAGAGGATTAAATTGTCACATTTATAGATTGCAAAAATCATACATTTGAGATCTCTTATACTAGATTAGATTACACTTGACTGCTATAGACTCAACTTCAAGGCTTTCCATTTGCATCATCTACTCATCTGGCCAATGGCTTATAGGAATGCAAGTCTCCATAATATTTTCATGGTATCATTATGTCATCTTCCATCTCCTTGGTTCTCCTTTCTTTGTTTTGATTTCTATGAGATTGATCCGAGATGCTATGACTAGATGACTATATTGACAAGATATATATTTAGGCATAAAATCTCTATAAATTATGTGATCAGTATTTTTTTAACCTTTTCAAAAAAATGGGCCATCACAACCATGTTATCAATTTGTTATGTGAAGTTTCCATCTTCATATGGTCTCACTAACCTACTTTTCTCCTAAATGCATCGCATCAAATAATAGGCCACATTCTCTTATTTCCCGCGGGGGCAATGACAACAAAAACATCGCCTACAACCAAAATACAAAATATGTATTAGTTAAATACGTTCAAGATTTCAATTTATAGATAAAATTGTTAATGGTAGATGGGCCACATACCTTGCCTTACAAGATCAGAGATTTGATCGTAATCAAGTGAAATGATGACCTCTTCATCGTGCATCTCTTGCCACGTCAGAATTGGATGACGTACCTTTGGATTAAGAGGGACATATTTCCATCCTTTCAAGTACCCATGTTTTTCACAGTGATCAAGTCTACATCAATCAATACCAATGAAAAACTCACAAAAACATGCGACTTTTCTTGTTTCGATGACAAATAATTCCCCCATATATTTTCTCTGCACTGAGTGTAATTCCCTTGTCCCTTATACATTATTACAATGCCAAGGAATGGATCTATTCACAATGCCAAATTCAATATTCTAGAAGAACCTACGCACAAGCCTTATAGATTCATGACCTTCTTGTTCTATATGGAATCTGCACTAGTTGACCACCTCTAGTGGTGATTTGATTCGATCTACATCATGACTCATTTGGTACCTCCTAAGTGCTCGCTTCACACAAGCACCTGCACCATCATGATCACCCTTTCCATGTCCTGTTTTAAAGTAGCCCTAAGTATGCTGAATTTTTATCTTATTTTGTAGTCAGATCAACCAATAAAGTGAGTGCTGACCTGAACTG
>APFE030466017.1:1778-13093 GCA_000404065.3 Pinus taeda
CAAAAGGAATCTTGCATGCAATCCCATGCTCTAACTAAGAGTCCGCATGTAGATGTGTAGTAGTTGCATGTAGTTGCATGCTCTAACTAAGAGTATGCATGCAGTTGCATGTAGTTGCATACTCTAACTAAGAGTCTGCATGTAGGTGTAGTAGTTCCAACACCCCCGCTCCTCGACGCATGATTCCAATCAATGCAGTTAATGGAATTGCAAACCTTGAGCTAGAAGGACGCACTGCAGCTTCTGTCAGAATTCCGATGCAGGAATTCCGATCACAGACCTAACATAAACAAGAAGAGCATAGAAATATTCCCTAAACAATTCAGAAAGAATATAAAAAATAAACTAGGTCTAGCAAATTCAATGCCCGAAACATTGAACATTGAAAATAAACTTCTTATATCATCAAACCCTACACGATGTGGATGTCCAGCACAGACCTAACATAAACAAGAAGAGCATGGAAATATTCCCTAAACAATTCAGAAAGAATATTAAATCCAATGCTAACCTTAGATCGCATTGACAATGAAAGCTTTTTGAAACAAGTATCTTAGCCTTCACACATTCCATGCACTGTACAGTGGCTAGCTCTGATGGATGGACACTGCATACTGCAACCTTTTTGTCACTCTGAATAATACGATACCATCTGAATCTGAGGTAGTAGCCATCTACAGGTGCCGATTCATATTCAGAAACATCATCGCTTGTAATGGCATTATCTGGACGACGATAGAGGACAGAAGGCGTAAGCTCCCAACCCACGATGGGAATCTCGTAGGGAAGGTGCAGTCCGCGCACGCTCAACATTCTTCCCGACCCTCCTTCTTCTTCTTCCAATCACAAGACTCAAAGACTCGAACCCTGAACATGTTACTATTCTCTTCTGGCTGAATCCTACTCTCTTGGTGTTTGTGAATCACTTTTCTAGTGCCTTTGGGGGCGGATCAACATCGGACGTCCTCAGACGTCCTCGATGAGCTAAGCCAGCATTGCGACCTCACCTTTCATATGACATTTATTTTAATTTCTCGGTTTATGTTGTTCATGATTTTAAACCGACTCTCTTACAAGAATTTATGGTCGTTCAAGCCATTGTACACTCGTTATCTTGTTGGAAATTATGGCTCACTCAAAAAGAATGTTAAGGGCACCACAAATAGGGGTATCAACTGGAAAAAGCGATGGTTCTCAACAATCAGAGGTAATAAAAATCAAAATAATTTGTCACAGTACTCTTTTGTAGCTACCAGGTAAAGGAACATGGTAGAACTCTCAGGGGTAATAGAAGCAGAGGTAGGTTGCCTCTTCCCCCTCATATAGTTATGGAATAGAGCAATTCAACTAGAGTATCCTCCATTGTTATCATGCATAGTAGCATACCTAGAAGCCTAGACAATGCACATCACTAGTGACAATGCATGGGCTATCTGCAATATCCTAGGTAACCTCCTCCACAAGCAGAAGATGCCACTATTTTGTTTTAGGGATGTGTGTGGGATTTGATTTTTCACCTTCAACTTGAATTGGTTTCCATACAAGGCGCTTCGAATACCTTAGGCCTCCAACTCCATGACACTTCTTCATCCTTGATTGAGATTGGATCACTATATTTTTTTCATCCATCTCAATGCTTTCAAAGTGGAAGAAATGGAGGAATAAGCTCATGGGACCCTTTTTAGTGGCGAGGCCCAGTTTGAAAAATTAGGGTCTTAAACCTCTCAGTAGAATTTAGAGGCATCAAACAATGCTTTTTGGGGGTAAAACTTTGTTGTTTTAGCATGAAACAATATTTTCATATTGTACATACAAATACCTTTCCAATGGTGCAAGAACCTCATCAATCATGCAAAATTTATGTTGATCAGAAGTTGACCTTCTTGTTTTCACCACCATAATTTGAGAGGATTCCCCCATTATTCATGGAAATTGGGCAAGCCACATGATTATGGTGAAGAAGGCTCCTCAAAGAATCCATATTGTAACTCTGGTTAACATTTGAGGTAGCCAAACCTAACCACTAGTAGGCTCTTGGGTTGTGTTATCGGGCCACTATGATGAAAAGGGGTTCCATTCTTTCGAGTGTATTATCTCCATATAAGAGAGAAGATATATGAGAGGTATATGATATAAAACACATAGAGATGATATATGTACTATAGTATCCCACAGGCCACAAACTATACTTCCTTGTACTGACAAAGATTTTCTATTCAGAGGAAGAGAGCAAAGCAACCTCACTTTCTAGTTTGGTTTTCTCCCTAAAGGGTTTCCTAGGCCATATCTTCCGTCAAACCATGGTTTGTGAGTTTTATTTCATTATTCTATATTTTCTACTTAATTTTAATTTGTTATGCATATGCAACTAACAATAATTTACAAATCCAAATTTCTAAACACAAATAAAACCCTAATAGTGTAAATTTCAGATTTGTATAGTTTTATCAAATCTATTATGATGAACTATCCAATGGAATATAAACAAAAATTTACAAATCATGTCGGCATATTATGGATATTTGTAGGGGATCTTTATCAGCTAGGCCAAGAGTCGTAAAACCCTAATCATAGTCGACGAGTCTATGAATGACCCTTGTAATGCCACAAAGGAAAGGTTTTTGTGGCTCGAAGTACTAGTTATAGATATAAGTCGTAATATGAATCTCCTCATGTCAATCTTGAGCAATAAGCTCATGATATTTGGAGATTACGAGGGTTCTAATGTAGAGGACAAATCAAAGGGGAGATCAAGGGATTGGGAAGAAATAAAGAACAAGCCAAAGAATGGACCCAAAAAGGATCAATCTAATTCAAATATTGTGAATAATTCATAGCCCATATTCAAAATGGAAACAAAGGTCGATATCAAGTTATACCAATGCGAGATCGATTCTATGAAACTAAATCATTGGTTGTAGTAATAAGAAGTTTATTTTAGTGTCCATCATGTTTATGAAGAATAAAACATTTCATTTGTGTGGCTGAAATTAGAGTGTCACGCCTGCACTTGTTGGGAAAGCCACATGGATACTGTAGCAGCAGACTTGAGGTAGAAGACACAAAATGTGTAATAATTTTTGTATTAATGAATAAAATATTTGAATCATGATTACAATCCTTCGTGGTGGTGTGCCTATATAGGCATTCGCTAACCACAAAGGTGATTGGACAAAAATTTTGAACATAACCCTCTCCATAATTAATAACAAATAATAATTGATTAAATAAATAAATAATTTAATTAATTAAAGCCAAAATTGATCTCCCACCTCAAAGTTGTGGTCAACACGATGCTTATCATGTCTGAGCACCTTGTACTTGGCTTGACCCTTCTCCAACTTTTCTTGTACCATCTAATGCACCAACTAAATCTATTAAATGAAGCACTTGCCCTTATCTATATCATTGTGTCCATCCACCACAACATCTTTACCAAAGATAAAATCTAAGGGAGATTTTGGTAAATATCCCAAACATTCTTCGAATGGAGATGTTCGAGATCATGAATGCTAGGCTATGTTGTAGGCATGCTGGAAGTAATGTAAGTGTTCATCCCAAAGATTAGGAAGTAATGTAAGTGTTCATCTCATTTTGGCATAGTTGCACTCATCTCCCACTATCGAGCACGCAGGATTTCAGAAGACTTATGCTCGTACTCATAGCTAAAGGTAGCCATTCTACCAATTGATGTTGTTTTTCTGAAGTGAAGCACCTTAGGTATGTCTCCAAACATTTGTTGACTACTTCAGTTTGACCATTAGTTTGGGGATGATATGCATTACTTAGTTGGAGTTGGGTGCCTTGTAACTCGAGGAAGTCCTTTTCATGAGGAATTCCTTGTCATGTGGAAAGACACCTCTATAGAAGATGCGACCTAGGAATCAACCACTATTCTTCAGTAGTTTCCACAGCTTCAGCGTTTAGGACAAGGCTGCTTTTGATGGGGGAGGGCATGTTAGGGTCCAACCCTAAGCCCTTTATTTATGTAATAAGACCAATAGGGTCGAGTTATAGTCATAGTTAGTTAAAGAGTCAATAAAGCCTATATTAATAATTGTAAGTGGTTGACCCGCATTTAGGAAAGGGATCACAGTTAGTTGCGAATGGGCCATAATCAATAAATAAAGTGGTTAAACCATGCTATGCAGGGGACCACTAGTCGTTAGGTTCTTGAAGGTACTTTAGCTATAAATTATCGTATTTAGAAGGGAAATATCATCGAGTATTATTTGTAAGAGATCTCTAAAATACTTGTTTTTTTTGCCATTTTATCTTTGAATAATAAAATACTTGTTGTTTTTGCCATTTTATTCTATGTTCTAGGTTGTATTTCTTTGCATATTTGGTATTCTAGAATTTCTCGTAGGTCAAGAGCATAAAAATAAAAGTAAAAACATTTTGATTGGCAATTGAGAAGCATAAGTCACAAGATTTAGTGAATTTTGTAGCCTCCTTATTAGGGTTAGCTACTTTTTAGTCAAATTTATTTGACGTAACTTAGAAAACGTTTGTCAGTAGGAACGAGTGGGCCAATGATCTTGTGCAAATAGGTTAGATTCAGTGGGTTCCCTAATTCCAGTTAGAAAACAAGATGTCAGAATGGTACTCTGAAAAACTAATGGGCATCATGTTGGTAGAGTTTGAAAATGATTACTTCTGCAAAATTCCAATCAATCAATTACCTTTTAATAAAAAAATTATTAACTAGCAATTTCCCCTAAAGGTGCAAAGGTACACCGAAGGAATAGAAGATTTGGGAAGATCATCATGATAAACTAAATCGCCAAATATGAAAACTCGTATATAAATATCGATATCCGTTATCATCTTGATTTTAAAAAAACGTTGAAAGCCTTTTAGTACATTTAAAAGTAAGATGATACAGTATACTTTGATAGTTGTCGTTGATTTTCTCTATTCTTTAGTTTTATTTACATAGCTTGGGAACATGCTAATTTAATTAGAAATTTGATTTTCAAGCATATACATTGATTTTTTAGCTAGAGCCATTCATTTTAAAGGTTTTTTTATTCTTTGACATTGCTTCCTCAACTTCAATCAACCTAGGTAATTTCATCTCCATGACATTCCTTTTTAGAAAAGGCTCTTCCTATCATTTTAAATATGGATTTAAATTGGTTGTTGTTGATTCATTAGATACCTTTGCTTTGTGGTTCTTCTCTTAAACCATAATGTATTAATAATATTTTTAAATTTCCATAACAAGATTCCTATATATAATTAAATTTAAACTTTTTAAACCAACAATATCCCAATAAGAATTTCTTATCGTAGATTATAAAGTCGTTGAAGTAGATTGTAAAGTTTTTGGATTTTATTTTCTTTTTTAACCATGGTGAATCAATATTTTTTTGGATTAATTTGGGCAACCTTTAGGATCAAACATATATCCAACAACCCACAAGCCAGACATACTAGAAAATATGATAGACCAGCCAAGGGTTGAGACCTACGAATACCATCAAAGACATCTATCATTCCAGTCTTACTATGACGAGTCATAATGTCCCCTTGTGAAATTTGAAACTGGGTGGTAGATAACATCCGAATGAGACCACCGCTCGATCATCCCAAGAGAAGACTTAAATCACAAGATTGTTAAGTATAGTTGAGTAACAAACATAAAGTACAAAGTCAAGTTGGAAGTCCACATATATCTTGCTCTTTGCAATTATAACAAAGTTGTTTGGAGAATGAACAGGGGTAAGGGAAATCATTTGAAGTTTTCATTAGATTTCATTATGGAAGCTACGTTATTGTTTAATTTAAATTAGATTGATTATAATAGGGTATAATTTTTTAATTTTAATTATTTGAGTGTTTTTATATGTTATTAGAGAAAATTAAATGCTAAGTTTGAATTTTATATTAATAAGGAAAATGATTATTAAATTTATTGGTTTGAAAAGATGAAATTTAATTATATAAAGTAATTTTGTTATGGAAGTTTTAAAATCTTATTAAAACATAATGGTTTAAGAGAAGAACCACAAAATAAAGGTATCTAATGAATCAACAACAACCAATTTTAAATCCATATTCAGAATGATAAGCATAACCTTTCCTAAAATGAAATTCATGGAGATGAAATTACCTAGGTTGATCGAAGTTGAGGAAGCAACATCAAAGCATTGAATTAACCCTAAAAAAGAATGGCTCTAGATGAAAACTAAATGTATATTCTTGAAAATCATTTTTCCAATAAAACTATCATGTTATCAAGCTATGTAAATAAAACTAAAGAATAGAACAAATTGGTCACAACTATCAAAGTATACCATGTCATCTTACTTTTAAATGTAATGAAACTTTTAACATTTTTTTTAAAACTATACGGAGATCGATATGATCTTTATATAAGAGTTTTCATATTTAGTGATTTAGTTTTTCAAGATGATCTTCCCAAATCTTCTATTTCTTTAGTGTATTGTTGCACCTTGAGGGGCAATTGCTAGTTTAATAAAGGTGAAGGACAATCGATCTCTTGGTGGATCATTGTGTAGAGATGATTAAATTCCAAAGAAGTTAAGTACATCATCAAGTCACAATGAAATGAAGGCATACGGAAGATATTTCCCAATATTTTAACTAAAAATATCAAGTATTTTTACATATCACTGAAATGAGGTCCAAAAAAACATCTTTGCTCCATTGAAAAGATGTACAGTTGATATACACATACAAAACTCAAGTTAGAAAATTCAATACATTTTTTCAATATGGTTAGGAATGGAACATGAGTGTCTCCGTGACTATAAATTTGTTCGTTCTGTGGAAAAATATCTAAATTTGTGGGTATAACCTTCAAAACTTTCACGGAAATCAAAGAAAAAGGCATATCTTTCTATTCTTTGTGAGCGCTAGTGTCATGCGGGTGGGCGATATGAATCGTTCCACTTCCTTGTAAAAAGATGAAGAGAATATCCGAACTGAGTCCTCTCTTACAATCTCAACCCACCGAACTGACAACACTTTCCCATCTGTTCTTGGGCAAACAATGGATTGTACTAATGATTTTCTTCTTTTCAATATCAATTTCTGGTTATGTAGGGTTTTCGTTTTTTTGGTTGTCTAGTGTCAAACAGTGTCATTTGAGCTGGGATATATACAAGAAACCTTTCCATTCATGTTGCAGAATGAGTCTATGTTTCACACACAATAATACAATTCATTTACACTTCAAACATTGTAGAGATTTTATTCATATACATTACAATATGAGAAAAATATTGAAAGACAATTGATCCAAATGGGATCTAAAAAGGCCAAAAATTCAAAGTCTTCAAATTCGGGAAAAAGAGTTCCACTACATAGAACTCGGAAAAATGAATCCAACACAACTTGTACACGCGAAAACTGAGTGTGTATGCAGAAGTTATTCAAAGTCAAAGTTTTGTTCTAACCGGGTCAAAACTCAAAGTCCGAGTGCTTAAATCATGGCTCCAACAAGAACGGTTTGAACGGTCAAAGTTCCAACTCATGCTTCCAAGAATGGACCCATTAAGAGGCCACCATGCAACCCTATCAATGGGCAATGCACCACTTATTTTTAATCATCAAAATTATTATTATGGAGCTGACCATCCTCGGACAGATTCAAGGCGAAGAGCTCTCAACACCAAATCCACTCATTCACCATTACACCATTGTTTTATTCATGTTATAACTGTTGGAACTAGCTTCAATAATTTGGTAATGATTGATATATATTAAAAAAAGGTGGTGGGTGTGGTAGAGCCCTCCATATCTAGCATCTCCGCCAATGCTTTCCATGCCTCGCTAAGTCGAGAGGCGCCCATATTATAACTGACGCAGGGATAAGACTTTTGAATTTTTTTTTTTATTATTATTATATATTATTCGTATCACAACAACCCGACAAGGAGTTAGGGATTTGACCCCTCAACCCCTGACATTTTATTATAAAAAATTGACCAATGCACCAAGGAGGCAGAAGTTAGATTTTTATGTAACAAAAACAATTTTTATGCAGAGACAATGATAGACCAAGGAGATAAAGAAACTTTGGAGGCCCATTCTAAGAGATCTAGGAGGCCTTTTTGAGTGTAGTTAGTTGCTTTGGAATCCTAAGGTCGAGAAAAACACAATAGGACGAGTCTAGAATATAATTGATCTATATTTTTTTATATATTTTGATGAATTTTAAGAATTAATAAAGAGGCCTGTCCATTGAATACTGGACCCAAAAATGTAGGCTTTAAGATAGTCGAACTCAGTTATTAATTTCTGGTGTTGTTTTCTTGTGTGCATGTTATTTATTTTCTATAAGTTATCTTCAATTTTGACATTTCATTTAATTAAAGGTTTTTAATGTTGACTTAAATACATATAAAATACCTTTAAAAATTTGATAAACCAAGTATCAATTTAACTATTGGGATCCATATCAACAACATTGATACAGTATACCTTGCGTTCAAGTGTGAGGAGAACCAGTCCTATAGCACTCATGAGAAAGACTTTGTTCTTCAGATGAGAACAATAGCTGTCCACTTTGAAGATAAGCTTTCTTCTTGGATCGTACATACTGAAGCCATTACAGTTGAACACCAAAGATTTATTCCAAAATGTTAATGACATGAAGAAGTCCTTGCAGAACTTATGGTTGATTACAACATGCCCTGAGTTCTCGGTTGTCTCGGTGAACCTTGGAGATATTTTTTTATGAGAATATTGAACACCAAGGCAGGCAAGTGAGGCAGGTATAGGATGAAGGAAATAATAAAAGAGTAGAAAGGAAACCAAGGGTCATGGCTCCTTCATCGGTTGATCATTTATATCAAAATTGGTCTAGGACTTGTATTATATTCAAATAAGTATCTTAGTAAAAAAAACCCAATACAAATTTTTTTTGAATGGTTGGTGCTTTGGTTTTATCAGGATAGGATTCCTGTCATAAATCTTAGGGGTTTCCTTCATAATATCCCTTTTGCAATATCCATCCATCGTATCATTATATGTAAATAGATTAGGAGCCACATCAAGGGCCTACATTGTTCTAAAAATGTCACTTGTTGGGCATGCATAATGTCTTCCTTCCATAGACCAGAGATGTGTAAGTAATAATTGTGGGATCAGTCTTCTTCTTTTTCATTTCATCAAATAATTCAAAGGATTTATGTAGCTTACCTTCCATGCAATTAGCCTTAATCAAGGTATTATAAACATAAACATGACACTATCTCTTCATACACACTCCAAGCTAGGTCTACTCTATCCATTTTGAGTAATGAACACATAAGGGTGTTACACGCTTGAACCATAGGCATAAATATTTAATTGTTAAATTCATAAATATTTATATAACATTGAAATTTATTAAATTCATTTCATAACACCTGCATAGATGAGGGGCATACATATACATATACATATACATATACATATACATATACATATACATATACATATACATATACATATACATATATCTTAACATGGTGCAACCCCTGGAATATTTCCACTAAGGATTTTACTTCCAGAGATATCAGAAGATATATAAGGATTATCCACGGATATGTCAACCTTTGTTCATTGGTGAGGGCATGCATCGGTTTCATCTCTACAACAATGCAGTGCTAGAATGGCAAATGGCTCCAAGAACACTAAAGGAAACAAACCCATATGCTTATCAATCATAGATAACATACTTCCATATTGATACACCATATTCACCTGTAAACCAACACAATTAGTTACAAGTGCTAGGGAAACCAGTAAAGCTATAGCTTCCTCCCTCATTCCAACACAAAGTTGATAACACTAAAGTGTTATAAAATAAATTACAGTGGAAAAACAATGTCAAAAAAAATCCAATATTCTGCACAAAATATGAATGCCCAAAAAAATGAAAGAAAAAAATAGAGAGATTAAAAAAATGGATGAAAGTCATATTGATAAGAACATGTACCTCCTTGACAATGTCCTTTCCATGTGAAATAGGTTTCATGCCTATCAAAAGCTCAAGAAGAACCACACCAAAACTACATACATCACTCTTATAAGTCAATTGGTGAGTCAAGAAGTACTCTAGATCCAAATAGCCTTGCAAAACAATAAATATATAGTTATCCATTGCCCGCGAATATAATAAAAAGCTATAGAAATCATATGCATATATCATGTCAGGATTTGCATCTTACCAGGGTGTCTTTCAGTACAGTTGATACATGAGTACAGTTGATACATGATCTGGATATTAACCTTCTATATCTGGTAATAAAAAAATCCTTTAGAATATGAAATCTATAACATGCAACTCTAGTAGCTAGCCGAAGGCAGTGGAAACCAGACCACTAAAGTTATTTCCGAAGAGATCCAAATACTTGAGTCTTGAGAGCTTAGAGATGAAGTCTAAGAGTTGTCAAATCCTGCACGTGGTAGAAAATGATTCAGTAGAGGCTGACAAAATCCGAAGGATTTAATTGGCCAAATCGGCCCAAGCAAAGGCCGCAAAGGAACACCTTCGATGGAAAAATAAGAATCATATCATTTTAATCTTCATCCTAGTTAGGAAATTGGGGTAAGGGAAATTATCTTGTGACTTTGTAAATGTATAAGGCAAGACTTATACATGTGATAAGGATCCAATCATTTTTTAAATGTAAAATGAGAAATCTAGTTGTAATTAAAAAAATTATTTTAGTTTTTTATAATATATTTGTTATATATAATACTAGTTTTGCTATTATATAATGTCAATTAAAGTTAGTAGGTGATTATGGAATAAAGTGTTATATTTTAGATTTAGTTTATATATTTTTAAATTTTATTATTATATTATATAGTGTAATAATATTAGAATGAAATAATTAGCAAAGATTAGAACGAATTCTCATGAGCTCCATAGTGAAATTGACCGCTGGGTAGTTCCTAAAACGCCATGGATAGAAAGGATCTGCCATATTTGTGAGAATAGGAGCATCGAGGATGAAAACCACCTCCATAGTGAAACTGACCGCTGGGTAGTTACTAAAACGCCATGGATAGAAATGATCTGCCATATTTGTGAGAATAGGAGCATCGAGGATGAAAACCACTTCCTCTTAGAGTGCCCTGCATACAACCACATTAGATCTCAATTCCACAACCTTTGTTACAATACTGACCTTCCTAGCCTTTACAATGCCAAAATTATAGTGAACTCGAGAGGCTTCTCTCCAAGCTTTTTGAGCATAGGAATAAAATCTTAAATCAAAAATAAATACTTTGTCTTTTTAGATCCGATAGATCATTTTGGTCTCAGCGGACGTTAACCACCATCATCATCA
>APFE030466017.1:13368-33204 GCA_000404065.3 Pinus taeda
TAGAATTATTTAATTATTAATTATAATTATAATTTTATATTTTATATTTTATTTATTTTATTTTATTTTTATATAATTTGACCTATTAAAATATTTGCAAATCATTATATTACATTACAATATATCTATCATACTAACAACGCTTCTAAGTACAATTATATTAATAAGAAATATAAAAATACTCACTTTTCATATAACACCTTTTTTTCATCGATAAATGCTTGACTTACAGCAACTGGTTGTGTCGTACATGCAGATAAATTTGACCAGTGACTACATTACCACTTGAATATTTCCTGAACCCATTCTGTATAATATTTCCTTGCAATTTATAAGGATCTAAACACGCAATAAAAATGTTACAAGCTACCATCTTCATGTTACACACTACCATCTTCACCCTAGCAAAAATTAAATTGCGGACTACACATAGAAAACAATGAACACATTGGACATAGGTGAAGTGACAACTCACTCAAATCCCCTAAACTGATAAATTGTTATGATTGCCTTCATCGAAATTCTGCCAGAAGCAGCAGTGCATCCTTCCAGCTCAAGATTTGCAATTCCATCAACTGCATTGATTGGAATCATGCATGCTGGAACTACTGGTATTCTCATCGCTGCATCAACTGGTATATGTTTTTGAACGTCCAACTTCATACCATGTCTCATCACCACCCCTTTCAGAAACATTAGGCAGAACCATTGCTTAGAGATGCATTTTGAATTCCTGAGCTTGAAGTTGAACCATTGCTTGAGTGCTGCCAAATCTCCCAAACAATTCACTCGGCGCACTCTCAGTATAATTTCTGACCCCTCGTCTTCTTCTTCCAATCACAAGACTCAAACCCTAAACCTAATACTACTCTTCGCTACTTGCTATTTTTGAATCAAACGTCGTCAACACGCTAGCATTGTGACCGCTCACTTCTTAGATAACACTTATTATTTCCGACCCCTCGTCTTCTTCTTCCAATCACAAAACTCGAACCCTGAACCTAATACTATTCGCTACTTGTTTTTGAATCACTTTTCGGGCGCCTTTGGGGGGCTGGATATGCCATCAAACGTCCTCAACACGCTAGCATTGCAACCCCTCACTTCTTAGATAACGACATTTATTTTAATTAATGAATTTATTTTGGAATATAAATTTATGTGGTTAATGATTTCAAACTTAAGTTTTTATGGATAAATTATATGGGAGTTTTGAGGTCGACTTGTCTATAATCACACTTCCTTATGTTAATCTCATGTAATTAATAAATTTAATTAAAAAACTGAAAAGAGCATAATAATATTTAAGATAAATTTTAATTTCTGATTTGTAATTACTTTTAAAAATATTTAAGAATATTCTATGCATGTTAAATCCCTACTGTCCACTTAAATTAAATGGATTTTCAAGACAAGCTAACGCTCAAGTGAAGGGGAAGTTAAACTCGCTAAGGCATTGTCCTTTGGCATTCCCTCCACTTTTCCATGGAATTATAAATGATATTTTTTAATTAATCAATTTAATGAAAAGTGTAGACAAAGTGTAACTACTTTCGATATAAACTTCAACCTTTCATTGGCGACTAATACCTTAGTTAAATTTCTACCATCCACCTAATAACTATTGATGATTTAACTAAAATATTGGAAGCTCAAAATATATACTCTTATAGGTGTACTTATTAATAATTAAATTAAAATTCTAGAAGCTCAATGCCTTATTTTATAATCCACATGAGTATCAGCTTAATTATTATAAATTCATTTTTATTTTTATACTTAATAATAGGAAAACTGAAAATAATTTTAATTTAAAAAGATTGATATATTTAATTAAAAAAATTTAATATTTTTGAAATTTAAATTAATTAAAACTTGATTGAATGGTTGACCTAGTCTACTTATAAATTAAAATTGGGTTAAATATAATAAAAAATATTTACCTCATGATATATTTCACATTCCCAAGATAAAAAATAAAAAATAAAAATAAAATAAATCATACAAATTTTCTTTTAGTTAATCAATTTAATTGAAATGATATATTGAAATAAATCTTGACCTTTGATATATGAATGTTCTAGAATATTTCATGGAAGTTAAATCCCTACTGTCCACTTAATAATTATTAATAACTAAATTAAAAATTTTCAAGTCCTATTGCAAAATACACATGCCTATCGACATAATAAATAAAATAATAATACATTAGAATGAAATATATTAATGTAAATTCATTTTATTTTTCCATATTAACTATTAAAAATATAACCTTGGATTTGGGCGTCACGTCGCCAGAGGGAAACATTTACAACCTCAATGGTTGACCTACTTGTTGTATTTAATCCAAGGGAACGGCGGTGCCTTAGGCTTACCCCCTCACCTGTCTATGAATCCAACATATGCTACAGTGGAACCCTCCTCTCAACAAGAATTTATGGTCGTTCAGGCCATTCTACACTCGTTATCGTGTTGGAAATTATCGCTCACTCACAAAGAATGTTAAGGGCACCACAAATAGTGGTATGAACTCACATAAGCGATGGTTGTTAGTAGTCAGACGTATTAAAAATCAAAATAATTTGTCTTAGCACTCCTTTGTAGCTGCAATGATAAGGGAACATGGTAGAACTCTTAGGGGCAGTAGAAGCAGAGGCAGGATGCCTCTTACCCTCTCGTATATATAGCGAATAGAGAAATTCGACGAGAGAATGCCCCATTGCTAGCGTGCATAGTAGCATACCTAGAAGCCTAGTAGATGCACATCACTGGTGATAATGCATGGACTATCTGCAGTATCCTAGGTAACCCCCTTCACGATGAGGAAGATGCCACCATTTTGTTGTAGGGATGTGTGTGGGATTTGAATTTTCACCTTCAATGTGCGTTGGTTGCCTTGCAAGGCACTGCGAGTACCTTAGGCCTCCAACTCCATCGCACTTCTTCATCCTTGATCCAAATTCGATCATTATATTGTTTTTCATCCAACTCAATGCTTTCAAACTAGAAAAAATGGATGAATAAGCTCATGGGACTATTTTTAGTGGCGAGGCCCAGTTTGGAAAATTAGGGTCTTAAACCTCTCAGGAGAATTTAGAGGCATCAAACAATTTGTTTTGGGGGTAAAATTTTTTTTCTTTAGCATGAAACAATATTTTCATATTGTACATACAAATACCTTTCTAACGGTGCAAGAACCTCATCAATCAGAGTCTGTATGCAAAAGTTATGTCGATCAGAAGTTGACCTTTCTGTTTTCACCACAATAATTTGAGAGGATGCCACATCAGCCCCCATTATTCATGGAAAATGGGAAAGCCACATGATTATGGTGAATACTACTCTAGAAGAATCCATATTGTAACTCTAGTTAACATTTGAGGTAGTCAAACCTAACCACTAGTAGGCTCTTAGGTTGTGTTATAACTGGCCACTAGGAGGAAAAGGGGTTCCATTCTTTCGAGTGTATTTTCCCCATAGATGAGAAAAAATAGATGAGAGGGACAAGATATAAAGCACACAAAGATTACTTATGTACTATAGTATCCCAACGGCCATAAACTATACTTCCTTGTACTCGCAACCATTTTCTATTCAGAGGAAGAGAACAAAGCGACCTCACCTTCTATTTGGGTTTTCTCCCTAAAGGGTTTCCTAGGTCATATCTTCTGTCAAACCATCGTTTGTGAGTTTTATTTCATTACTCTATTTTCTAATTAATTTTAATTTTGCATGCATACTCAATTAACAATAATCTACAAATCCAAAATTCTAAAGACAAATAAAACCCTAACAGTGTATATTTCATATTTTTATAGTTTTATCAAATCTATTGTGATGAACTATCCAATGGAATATAAATGAAAATTCACAAATCATGTCAATATCAAAACATGATTCTTTAGGTATATTATGGATATTTGTAGGGGATTTATATCGGTTAGGCCAAAAGTCCTAAAACCCTAATCATAGCCAAAGAATCTATGAATGACCCTTGTTATCCTACAAAGGAAAGGTTTTTGCAACTGGAAGTACAAGTTACAGATATAAGTCGTAATATGAATCTCCTCATGTCTACCTTGAGCAATAAGCTCAGGATATTTAGGGATTACGAGGGTTCTAATGTAGAGGACAAATCAAAGGGGAGATCAAGAGATTGGGAAGAAATAGAGAACAAGCCAAAGAAAGGACCCAAAATAGATCAACCTAATTCAAATGTTGTGAATAGTTCATAGCCCATATTCAAAATGGAAACAAAGGTCGATATCAAGTTATACCAATGAGAGATCGATTCTATGAAACTAAATCATTGGTTGTAGCAATAAGAATTTTATTTCACTGTCCATCATGTTGAGGAAGAACAAAGCATTTCATTTGTGTGGTTGAAATTAGAGGGTCATGCCGTCACTTGTTGGTAAATCCACATGGAGACTATAGCAGCAGACTTGAGGCAGAAGACACAAAAAATGTGTAATAAATTTTTTATTACTGAATAAAATACTTGAATGATGATTACAATCCTTCGTGGCGGTGTGCTTATATAGGCATTAACTAACCACAAAGGTGATTGGACACCAATTTTCAACATAACCCTCTCCATAATTAATAACAATTAATAATATATTAAATAAATAAATAATTTAATTAATTAAAGCCAAAATTGATCTCCCACCTCGAAGTTGTGGTCAACACGATGCTTATCATGTCTGAGCACCTTGTACTTGGCTTGACTCTTCTCCAACTTTTCTTGTACCATCTAATGCACCAACTAAATCTATTCAATGAGTGCTTCGCCTTATCTATATCATTGTGTCCATCCACCACAACATCTTTACCAAAGATAAAATTTAAGGGAGATTTTGGTAAATATCCCAAACATGCTTCAAAAGGAGATATTCGAGTTCATGAATTCTAGGCTATGTTGTAGGCATGCTGGAAGTAATGTAAGTGTTCATCCCAAAGCTTAGGATGCTTGCTACAATATCCATAGAGTAGATGTACTACTGTTTTATTCACCAATTGCGTCTGGCCATCAGTTTGTGGACAAAATGTTATGCACTATTTGTGGAATCATGCATAATACATAACCTCCTCTACTATTGATCATAAATTTTGCGGAATTAGAAACATTTGCATGCGCACATTGAAACATCAATCACACATATCAACACAGTATGTACCTGGGGAAAGCATACAATTGAAAACCCCCAACTATCTATATATTATATTGATTGAGAACATGTAACAATACATAGTACAATACTCCTCACAAGTATTTGGTACTATCTCCACCTGTTACACACAAACTAGCTCAGATCTGAATCAATCACAGGTTCAAATCTCCTCTGCTACTTGCCTACCTCCACTGCGCAATCCTTCCTGAGAATACTGATGAATGGATGATCCAAATTCGTATTTCCCTTGGATATACCATGCAATCCTAATTGGAAATACTCAATCCATTGATAATGCAAATCACATGCACAACTACAGTCACAACTGAAAGTTGTCTTGCCCTTTCACTCACCTCTAACACTTGTCTCCACTGAACTGTCCATGCACTGACTTAACTGATGTATTCCTCAGTTGATTTATGAGTTAATAATTAGTGAATTAATTAATAACTAATTCACATCACTCATCATTAGTCTATTTTCCAGTTAGACTAAATACAACTAGTTCAACTAAGTCAAACTGAACACAACTCCATCAACTCCTGATCCAACTCCACAGTACTCAATCACTGAAGTCCTAACTGAAGTCCTCCATGCAATAGCTCAAGTTAACCCATAGAACCACGTATTTCCTTCTGGAAATTGCATGTGCCACATCCGTAGCTCGAACTGAAGTGCTCCAAGAGAATAAGATAATGTTTATAGTCTAAATATTATTAAGAGCTAATAATATTCAACTATTCTATTTTTAGCCTGGCAGTCTAAAAATAGACTCCGCCCATATGTCTAAAAATATAAGTCCATCTATTTTTACCAACATGACCAATAATCCACAAATAGCATCCTGCAACTCATAGACCATTATCCATATGTCCAAAAATAGACTTTGTGCCAAAAATAGCCTGCGGGAACACTTAGTGAAGGCGACTTCTTTTCACGAAGCTCTATCATCTTGTCGCATTTTCAACACTCCCTCTCAACAAGATATGGATTATCTACAACCCCTATCCTATAACTCTGGAATGTTCTGCATGCAACACATCTACCTGATCCACTTGCTCCAACAACACTTGGAACAAAAACACTCCCAACTGACCTCTCTATTGGGCTAGGAACATACTCTGATGCTGAAGCTCTACCTGCTGCTGACAAGTGCTCCCTCTCTGACATCTGTGCTACTGCAACATATCCATGCATCTTGCACCATTGCACACCTCCATGTGCCACCTAGCATTGTGCAAAACACTTGTGCCTCCCGCATTGCTGCAACCTGCTAGTTATGTGTTGTCCGGGGATTCCCTGCACTGTCGCTCCATCCGCATCTGTCTCTACCCAATCAGTCAATTTTTGCTACTCCACATCGGGGCTCCTGTAGCAAGGTCTCATCCAAGAGGTTGAGTACCTCAAGGATCGTGCCCCTCCTCCTTGGGACAATCACTCTATATCACCCCACCTCCTACCTGGAGGTATGGCTGCATGTGATCCCTCAGCCCACCTGGCTCAAATTTTACCCCTACTAGAGGTCTCTGCATGAGTAGATGTCTCTACTTGATCTCCTCTCAGCTTCCCCAGTTGTGGTTGCTCTACAACCTCCTGAAGCTGCTGCACCAATCATGGCTCCTCCACGATTGTCTGAGACTTCTTCTAGCTCTGCATGTTGAGAGGTAATATACCCTCCCTGTCAACCACTAAGTCTCCATCAGTTTCCTTGCTATTCAAGGCTTTGCATGCATCTACATGCAACTGATAAAGTTTCCTGACTCGAACCCCTATCTTCCAGGTTTCTCCAGTTGTCTTACTGTGCAGGAAAGCCTTTCCCTCACTAAAAACAACATCATATCCCTTGTCTTCTAACATCGCCACAGAGATAAGATTATTCTTCAATCTTGGAACATGCATCACTTCCTTCAATACGAAGGGTTTACCAGACTCCCTCTCAAAGGAAATGGTACCGATACTAGTCGCACTGTATCTACCATTATCGCCCATCTCGATGTGCACTTCAAGATCTTTCTCATCCAGATCATAAAACAAATCTCGATCTCCTGTCATGTGAAAAGGCGCACCACTTTCCAAGAACCATACTGATCCCATCACACTTGATACCAAGCATTCAATCAGGGAAAAATCCAGCTCAAACTGTGAGGCTAAGGCCTCTCCTACTGCAGATCCAGCATCTTTCTTATTTTTCTTCTTCTGCAGAGAATCTGTGGCATAGTGTCCATGTTGGTGACAGTGAAAGCACTTCACCTTGGACATGTCCTGCTTCTTGCCTTTCGCATCGGAATGAGAAGCTTTCTCGTTTTTCCCTTTATTTTCTTTGGCAGCCAAAGCACAATTTTCTTCATCAGATTCCTTTGATGAAGATCTATCCCTGGTATTCTGCCTGATCTCCTCTTGCACAAGATCCGACCAAAGTCTTTCCCATCCTGGCAATTTCTCCCGACCATTGACAGAGTCCTGATAGGAATGCCAACTCTTCGGAAGACCAAGGAGAGCCAAGCTCACCAAGTCCTCATCATCGACAGTCACCCCCACACTTCCCAGCTCATCTCGGCATTGGGTGAACTTCGTGAGATACCTGGGCATATTGTCACCATTCTCACACTTAATGTTTTTGAGTTTATCCTTGAACGCCAACTTTCTCTGGTCGCGCTTGCTTTGGAATAGATCTATCAATGCGTTCCACATCAAGTATGGAGAAGGCTTTCCATGGAGGCTGGACACAATGTGATCCCTCACGCCTTCCAACAGAATCCTTCGACACTTTGCTGTCTTCTTTTGCCAAGCCACAACTTCAGCAGCATCAGTAGGTTTTGGGACATCCGCATCTATGAACTCCTTCAACCCATTATCATATAACACCGCCTCCATCCTGTCCTTCCATGCAATATCGTTCGAGCTGCCCTCAAGGGCATACTCCAATCGCAATTCGTTGAAAGACATTTCAACTTTGACACCAAGAAAACACTGCTGGAAATTCGAATTCCACCAGCTCAAAACTAAACCGCTTCTAATCTAAAATTCGTGAGAACAAAGTATTTATTGTACAGAGATCGACTATATGGGAATTCACCGGATATCTCACCTTCCAAAAGAAGGATGAATCCAGAGGCTACCTGGCCCGATTATAGACTCTGCCTAAAGAAATAAAATGGAAACACTTTCTGAATAATAGATCTGATGATCAACTTCGCTTTGATATCTTGTAGAACTTTTTCTACAAATCAAACAGCTCTGATACCATGTAGAAATTTTTAATAATATGACACTTATTCACAGATATTATCTTGATTATACACTATTTTTGGAATCATGCATAATACATAACCTCCTCTACTATTGATCATCAATTTCGTGGAAATAGAAACGTTCGCATGCACACATTGAAACATCAATCGCACATATCAACACAGTATGTACCCGGGGAAAGAATACATATGAAAACCCCCAACTATCTATATATTATATTGATTGAGAACATGTAACAATACAAAGTACAATACTCCTCACAAGTACTCAGTACTATCTCCACCTGTTACACAAAAACTAGCTCAGATCTGAATCAATCACAGGTTCAAATCTCCTCCGCTGCTTGCCTACCTCCACTGCGTAATCCTGCATGAGAATACTGATGAATGAATGATCCAAATTCGTATTTCCCTTGGATATACCATGCAATCCTCATTGGAAATACTCGATCCATTGATTATGCAAATTACATGCACAACTATAGTCACAACTGACAGCTGTCTTGCCCTTTCACTCACCTCTAACAATTGTCTCCACTGAACTGTCCATGCACTGAGTTAGATGATGTATTCCTCAGTTGATTTATGAGTTAATAATTAGTGAATTAATTAATAACTAATTCACATCACTCATCATTGGTCTACTTGTCAGTTAGACTAAATACAACTAGTTCAACTAAGTCAAACTGAACACAACTCCATCAACTCCTGATCCAACTCCACAAAACTCAATCACTAAAGTCCTGACTGAAGTCCTCCATGCAATAGCTCAAGTTAACCCATAGAACCACATATTTCCTTATGGGAATTGCATGTGCCACATCTGTAGCTCTAATTGAAGTGCTCTAAGAGAATAAGATAATGTTTATAGTCTAAATATTATTAAGAGTTAATAATATTTGACTATTCTATTTTTAGCCTGGCAGTCTAAAAATAGACTCCGCCCATATATCTAAAAATAGAAGTCCATATATTTTTACCAACATAACCAATCATCCACCAATAGCATCCTGCAACTCATACACCATGATCCATATGTCTAAAAATAGACTTTGAGCCAAAAATAGCCTGCGGGCACACTTAGTGAAGGCGACTTCTTTTCACGAAGCTCCATCATCTTGTTGCATTTTCAACATTGAGATTCAACAATATCTTTGGATTTTATCATCAATAATACAAAATTCTTACTAGCATTTACAAGCCATTTAGTTTTACCAACACTTACAAGAGACAAGTTCATCTTCTTGCAATGTTCTCTAATGATATACTCAATTCCATATTTAAAAATATGATATTTGTTCTCATGACAATAGAATATGGCTTTTCGGTCATACAAGTATGGGCTCCCTAAAACAATTCCACATATGTATAGTGGTACAACATCAAGCTCTACCTCATCAATAGAGTTTGTAGTGATGGAAAATTTAAGTTTACATTTTTCTTGTCACTTGCAATTTGGCATTGTCACATATCCAACCCAAAGGATAAGGTTTATGATGAGGTATAGTTTCTAAGTTTAGTTTCTTGACAATAGCTTCAAAAATAATGTTGACTTTAGATCCACTATCAAACAAGGTATCAACTTTGGTATGTTTTGGAATGACTCTAATATGGAAAATCTCATTTCTTTCTTTATCATTTTGAGACTCAATAGGCTTACTAGAAGAAATAACACTTGTAATAGAAGCTTTACCTTTCATTCCCATGACTATGATTTTGGTCTCATTGCCTGGATTAGATTCTAGATCTTGTTGAGTTGTTGTAGTAGTCTTTTGTTTCCCCTTGTTGTTGAACTTCTTTGGTCTCATTTCTGAATGCAGTTTCCAACAATGGTATTCATCATGTCCTTCTTTTGAAAAATGTTTGCATGTGAGTTTCTCTCCCTCTTTCTTGATTGTAGCATTCTTTTTTACTTTTCCTTTAAACTTCCCCTTTCCTTTGTCTCTAGATTTGAATGGTTTCTTGTTAGGCGTTGGAGTAACATTCTTCCCTCTTGCCTCTGAATGAGTTTTTTGAACACATACTTCATCTCGATTGGTTGAATTAAACATAAGATTGTGTCTTAAATAAATATGTAATCCACCTACGTATTTAAGGAGAGTTTCTTGGGAAGACAAATCTACACCCAAGATTAAAGCTCTTCTTCTAAATTCTTGTGTGTAACTTTGAACACTTTGACCTTTAGCTTGTCTGAATTTTTTCCAATCCATAATTTATTTTTGCATGTAAGCTAATGGATAAAATTTCCTTCTTAATGCAGCTACAGAATCATTCCAAGAAGAGATAATTTTACCACTTTTCTTCAAGTCTTCTTAATTTATGGTCCCCCACCAGATGAGGGTTTCACTTTCCAAAAAAAAGAGAAGCAAGCTAGATCTTGGTCACACCATCCTTAATCATTTTAATCCTACAATAGAATTCAACCTGATGAAACTGATTATCCAACTTTTCAACATTCATTTCCCCATTATACACAGACAATTCAAAATTGACATCAAGCTTTAACAAAGGAGACTTAGCATGTCCTTTTGGATATCTTGGAGGAGTATGTGAAGGAGTTGAAGGAGATGAGGATGAAGGTGAATATGGAGATGAAGGAGGAGGTGGAGCCGGACTCTTGCTCCCATCACCACCATTACCTTTTGGTTGATTTGAGCTCTCTCCATGCAACCTTGTTATCCTCTCATGATATAAAACTTTCACCATTTTAGACATGTCATAGAAATCCTTTATGAAAGATCTCTCATCCTTAGATGTCATCTCATGTCCTTCTTCATGTGCCATGACTTGTGGAGTTTGAGGAGTTTGTGACCTCCTTGAACCAATTTCAGGATTTGGTTATTCAAGAACTCCTTCTCCTCTTTTCAACTTTAACCTTGTAAGCATCAAGAAAATACCTACAGACACAGTTAAACCATAAAAACAACCATAATTTCATACCAAACTGATCTGAAATTAAAAACTTGAAGGTTTTTGTAAAAATTTCAAGCAAGTTTATGTATTGTGGCCAATGGATCAAGTTGCAAAAGCACATAAACTTAGTGTTTTAAAATTCAATTTACATAAATAAAACAAAGAAAAATGAACCATAAACAACAACAGAAAACAAAAATTTGATAACGGAGTTCACCCCTCCTAGGCTATTTCTTTGGGTCCAACTTCCAGTGTTGGGTCCCTTCAATTATATGCTTAAATCTGAAATTGCATCAGTTTATTATGCTCAATTTGCAAAAATAGTGCTACCAATGGATTCAGAATGCTCAAAATCCACAATTTAGGATTTTCTTGACCTCAAAAAGGTTGGAAAATGAGCAAGATATGCCTCCTTGAACAAATTTTTCTAATTTTTCTGCAAATCTACAATTCTGGCTAATAATCCCATGAATTCCACCTTTCTGCTAACCGCCGAGAAATAATTTTTCTTAGTGCTGGCGTGATTCCTGCCAAAATTTATGCAATTTGTCGCATGTTTAATTCAGCCAATAACCCTTAAGAGATGGTCCAAGGTCACATTGAGTGCCATGTGGCCGGGGGCCAGGGTTTATCGCCCACCCTTGCTACTCCAACTCCTCTTGTCTTGGTCATTAGTTACATTATGGATCATGGGAGCAGGGGTCGATGTGGGCCAGGTGCTACCTGGTTCGCCTCCTTCACCACTTGTATGGTCATTGATATAACCATGGCTAGGGATTAATGAACCTGTCCCTCTGTTGATGCCTCTAGTCTTATGGCATCATGTAACCAAAGGCTGGGGCCAAGTGCCTCACCCATCCTGCCACCATACAAACCACTACTCTTTAAATATAAATGACGCATAATATATATTAAAAACATATATGTGGTTCGTTGGTAATGTGGTTGGTTGTTGTTAAACATGTCACAAGTTTGAACCTTGTGGGGTTAGCCGATATCCATAACAAAATTTTGGCCTCTCCCAGAATGCCATGTGGCACCTTGGGATTGGCCTGTACCATTTACGCTCAGCCAATAATATTTTGCCAATTGGTCCTATATGAAGCTAACGTGTGGAGAGTCTGGATTAGTCCACTTGTCTTCCACACACCCAGTTAGCATGTTGATGTCATAATGACACCAACTGTATGGTCTGTCCAGTCGGCAACCTAGTCAACCCTATTGTTTGACTTTTTTGTCGTTTGATGAAAACTTCAGAACGTGATATCTTGAGCACAAAATGTCAGTTTTACATGATTCAAGTGACGTTGGATTCAAGACAATAGACACTACGATATGACACTAGTCTCAAGCACATTCAATTTTGAGCATTTTATTGAACCCCTAGATCATGATGTTGTACTAGGATTCCAATGGTTATAATATTTGGGGAAAATAAATTTTAATTTTCAATAACTCTTCTTGAAGAATTTTTGGGAAGGAAAGGAAATTGAATTAAGAGGTATCGTAGGGAAACCAAGGAAGATAAGCATCTCTAATGGTATCACAAAATTTTCTAAGAAAGAATAACGGGACATAACTGCACAATTATGCTCACTACAGGTTCAATCATCGAAATAATCTATTTCTATAGATCTCCAAAAAGTATTGAGTAATCATTCCAAGGTATTAAAGACTCCCAAAGGCCTCCCACCTAGTCATGGTTATGATCATTCTATTCACTTGATTCTATGAAGTGTTCCTCCAAACATCAAGCCTTCATATATCACTATGCCCAAAAGAGTGAAATGGAACGCATGGTTGCAAAAATGCTAGAGGTCAGTATAATTCAACCTAGTCAATGTTTTTTCTCTGCATTGGTGCACAAGAAGGATGTATCATGCCATATGTGTTCAAATTATAGGGAGCTCAACAAGCTCACTATTAAAGATAAATTTCCCATTCCTTTCATTGATGAATTGTTAGATGAATTAAATGGAGAAATTTATTTCACCAAGCTAGATCTTCATTCAGGTTATCATCAAATGAGAATGAAGACTAAAGACATTCTGAAAACAATGTTCAAAACTCATGAAGGTCATTATGAATTTTTTGTCATGTCATTTCGCCTTACTAATGCACCTTCCACATTTCAAGGTTTGATTAACTCCATTTTCAAACCCTTCCATAGAAAATTTGTGTTAGTAGTTCTTGATGATATACTAATCTATAGAAAGTCTTGGAAGGATCATGTTCAACATGTCGACAGGGTGCTCAAACTATTAGACGAGAAACAATTATATGAAAAAAACTCCAAATATTTCTTTGGAGTACAGGAAGTGGAATATTTGGATCATATTTGATCTCATGAGGGTGTTAAGGTAGATCCTAAAAAAATTAAAGCCATTAATGAATGGAAAATCCTCACAACCCTAAAGCATATTCAAGGATTTCTTGGGTTGACAATGTATTATCGAAAATTGGTTAAGAATTATGGGAGAATAGCAACACCTATAACAACATTATTGAAGAAAGATGTATTTTTGTGGACTCCAAAAGAACTAAGACCTTTGAACATCTTAAAGAGGAAATGTTCCAAGCATCGATATTAGCTACACCAGACTTTACAAAAACCTTTATTGTGGAATGTGATGTCTCAGGAAATGGAGTTAGTGTTGTTTTAATGCAAGAAGGAAGAGCGATTACTTTTTAATGTTATCTAATCAAGGGAAAGTACTTACAAAAACCTATTTATGAGAACAAAATTTTTGCAATACTACATACACTAAAGCAATGGAAACCTTACCTAATGGCAAGACACTTCAAGATAAAAACATATCACAATAGTCTTGAATAATTTTTGGAACAAAGATTATCTTCACAAAATTAGAAAAAATGTCTCACAAAGATGTTGGGTTATGACTTTGAAATCATCTACAAAAAAGGGAGGAATTTTCTTTCATTTGAACTCTCAATAAAGGATGAGGACGTGGAAGCATTTCTCTGTGTCATTTATATTATCCAACCTAATTGGATAATTGAAGCAAGGGGTGAATGGGAGAATGATGAAGAGGTGTGGACACTCATTCCAAAGTCGTAGCAAGATCCCAGTGCATCAGATACATTTATCTAGAAAAATGATTCATTATGGTACAAAGATCCCAACTCAAACAAAATATTATTTTGGAATTGCAGACCTCCCTGTTAGGATGGCACTTAGGATTTTTAAAAACTTACCACAGGGTCAAGAAGGATTTTTTGTTGGGATGGCCTTAAATCTGATATTCAAAAGTTTGTGGTAGAATGTTTGGTTTGCCAACAAACTAATGTTGAGACAATTAAGACCCTAGGTTTTCTACAACCTTTAGCCATTCCAAGGCAATGTTGGGAGGAGGTATCAATGTATTTTATCATAGTTTTACCCAAGTTTGAAGGAAAGGGTGTCATCATGGTGGTAGTTGATAGACTTACAAATTATGCACACTTTTTTGCATTATCTCATCCTTTTAAATCCGTTACAATTGCTACTGCATTTATGGAAACCAAAAGATTATTGTAAGTGATAGAGATCCCATTTTCATTAGAATTTTTTGGATGAAATTATTTTCTTGTCTTGGTACTCAATTATCTCATAGCTCATCTTATCATCCTCAACTTGATGGAAAACAAAGATAGTGAATAAAAATTTAGAATGATATTTTCATTGCTTTGTATCTGATAAACAAAGACAATAGTTCAAGTGGTTAGCTTTGGCTGAATGGTGGTAAAACACTTCCATACTACAACAAAAATGACCCCATTTATGGAACTTTATGGATATCATCCACTATCCATCACATCATATTTAAGAGAAAAATCTAAGGTTCAAGTAGTGGGATATCACATCGAGCATCAACAACAAGTTCTCCAACTCTTAAAGGATAACCTCATTCTAGCACATAATCGAATGAACCAACGAGCATGTCAACATCACAGTGAAAGAAGTTTTGATGTAGGTGACCGGTATTTTAAGGCTACAACCATACAAACACATGTCCCTCAAGCAATATAATAAGGATACTAAATTATCACCCAAGTATTGTGGTCCTTACAAAGTGTTGCAAAAGATTGATACTATGGCATACAAATTGGAGTTGCCTGAATTTTTCCAAGTATGCCTAGTTTTCCATGTTTCATGCTTAAATAAGGTTATTAGTGACAAGCTCCTAGTTCAAATAGTGTTGACAAAATGTGATGAAGAAGGAAAAAACATATTAGAGCCTGAAGTAGTCATGAAAGAAATAACCTGACAACTATAAAATTGATCAATTTGGGAGTATCTCATTAAGTGGAAGAACTTGCTCGTTGGATATTTCACATGGGAGGATGAAAATTTATATAAAAGAATCCAAAATTACTCAAGCGTTGGGGACAAAACTTTTTGGAAGGAGAGGGGCATGTTAGGTCCCTATAATACTAGTGTAGCCTCCTTATTATTATTAATGTAGCCCCTTATTGTTATTGTTAGTGTATCCCCCTATTGTTATTTTTATGCCCATGTAGCCCCCATATTATTATTATTGTGCCCCATAGAAACCCACTATGGTTATTGTTGTGCCCTTACATTATTATTTTTACGTAGGCTCTGATTATATTGTGACCCCTTAGACTCCTATATATACCAAGGAGATCTTTTAATTTGTATCATCCAATAATTGTTCATTTATGTGATGTAAAGGAGGTTTCCCCCTTGAAGAATCTAATTTTCAAGTCGTCGATCTCTATTTACTTTTGTTTTGTGATCTAGTTGCATAGCAATATATAAACCATAATATTAATCTCCTCATGTCATCCTTGAGCAATAAACTTAGGATATTTTGAGATGATGGGGGTTCTAATGCATAATACAAATCTGAGGGGAGATCAAAAGATCTAGAAGAAAGAAAGAACCAACCAAAGAAAGGACCCAAAAAAGATCAAACCAATTCAAGTGTCATGAATCATTCATAGCGCATATTCAAAATGGAAACAAAGGTTGATATCAATTTGTACTATGGTTAGATCATTGCTTTGAAGATAAATCATTGGATGTAGAAGTTAGAAGTATATTTGAGTATCCATCAAGTTCATGGAGAACAAAATATTTTATTTGTGCGGTTGGAATTAGAGGGCCATACCTTCACTTGGTGCAAAATCCACATGGAGGCCCCAAGGTTGGACGTATATTATTAAATAACTAAGTGAGAGGACTTAAAAACCCTCATAAATTCGTAATTTTACCCTATTGGGTATGTAGAGGACCAGTGGATTTGGTGGCAATACTTCAGGGAAAAGAAAGGAAAAAGCGTACATGAGTACACCACAGAGTTCAGAAAGATAGCTATAATGTTGGATATCTCCCCAAAGAACCCATATGTGCTCCTTAAATATCTAGGGGGTCTACACAACCATGTATGAAAGCAAGTGATTTTTTTCAAGCCTAGATCGATGGACGAGGCTTGTGTACAGGTAAATACCTAGAAAACATAGGCCTAGAGAAAGGGAAATCAAGTGGATCCGAACAGAAGGAGAAACAAGACACTTCTAAAGAGGGGAAGAGTAAGTGGAAAGGATCCAAGAAACCACTACAACATTGACGACCACGTGAAGGAGAAGTGTTAGAATTTTCATCTAGACCTTAAGCCAAAGAACAAAAGGAAAGACAATAAGAAGAAGAACCACATGACCATTGATTTGAACACCCAAGTTGAAATCACCTTATATGTGGATGAGAATATTTTATTTACATTAGTGCGAAAGGAAGTGAATTTGAGTATCCTTTAGCAAAAAGAAGAGCAAGAAATGACCAAACATTTCCACATAAAGATACAACTCAATAATTAAAAAATTGATGCTTTATTTGACTTAGGATCATAGGCGAATCTCATTTCAGTTAAGTTGGTCAACAAATTGGTATTGGAAGTTTGTGATCATCCAACCCCATATCCATTGGTATGGGTCAATAAGGATGTATATTTAAAGGTAACAAAACAATGCAAAATTATATTTGCTATTAGTGTCGATTTTATTGATGAAGTAGAACTAGATTTGGTTCCCCTTGATGTATGTGGAGTGGTGTTTGGAAGTCCTTACATGTACATTCAAGATGCAATATTCATGTGAAGATACAACTAGTACTGGTTCCTCAACGATGGAAAATAGTTTATCATCAACATGTAGAGAAGCAAGTTAGAATTTTCACTAATAAGTGCTAACCAAGCCAAGAAAATTATCAGTTCCAGTAAGAAGTATGTTTTATTGTTTTTAAGATAAAATAAATCTGTAGAAGAGCCTATAAGAGGCAAGGCATCCTTGGAAAGATGTACTAATAAATATAAATAACAACTAGAAGAGTTTCTATAGACATATAGGGATGTGTTCTAGGATCTTAAAGGGTTACCACCCAAGAGGAAAGCGGATCACGAGATCCAACTATTGTCGGACTCCCCATTAATAAACATTGGGTTGTACATGTAGTCTATTATAGAAGCAAGTGAGGTGAAGAAATAATTGCAACAACTATTGGATGATCTTGGATCTTTACTTAGATGAATTCAAAGACAATTGCATAAAGAGCATGAAATAACCATAAGTGAAACACAAATGAAGAAGAAACACATGAAGAAATGATAATATGGAAAAATGGACCAAGAATTTATAACGGTGTTCACCTACAATGTGTTAGCTACTTCTACAGGCTTTTCTCAATTCTTATTCGCTTCATTAGCTTCTCTTCAATAAGACTCTTCTTTGTGAATACAAAAGGATTGAACTCTCACTCATGAGGCAATGCCTCTCCTTTAAAGAGATGTTATCCTTAGAGAATACAAAATGAATGAATTCTCACATACAAGTGGTATAAATTGTTCTCTCTTTCTTCAAATTAAAGGGGCTAAACTCTCACAACAAGTGGCAAAGGTCCTCTTTGAATATGTTGTTGATACCCAAACATATTTTCAAATGCATTTTCTCCCTGATACAAATCTTGAAAGGGGTAAATCAACAATAAATGAGATTTGGATCAGTTTATGTGCGAAAACGCTCAATTTCATGCTCAAAACTTAGGAAACACAACACTAGCAAGTTCGTCTCATCATTCTAAAACTTTTGACTGTAAACAAGACCAATTTCTGAAAAGTTTATCTCTATTTAGAAGTTTTTGCCAACTGTTAATGACACATGTAGGCTTATGCCATGAGCTCTAATAGTTGTTTCTCAAAACATAGAAAAAAAAAGAACCAACATGTCCATCTCATCATTCTGAAACTTTTAACATTAAACATGACAAACATATGAAATGTGCATCTCTATCTCGAAATTTGTTCCAAGAATTAATGGCACATGTGGGCTTTAAACCATGAGCCCTCAAATTCATTGCTTAGATCCAAATTCTATCTACACCATTGGTCTCATCTCTTAAAATCATGAAGAATGACTGTAAAAATCACTAGGTTATGCCCATCACCTCTGGCCTCCTCTAGGCCCCATTGCTTCAAAAATTGTGTCATGCAAACTAAATATTCCCTGCGTTAATTTCAAATAATGTCTTGAAATTCATGCCAGACTAGTATGTGTGCACTGGCTTTGTCTCCTCTCAAGGATCCCCCTTGGTCGAATGAGCATGGGTTTACATAACCTTAACACCATGTGGGAATTTCCGTAAGTCTGTTAGAATTACCCCAAATGGTACATTAAAAATGGTGCATAGTTTTAAAACTTAAGCTTTCTGTCAACCACAAACCGATGCCATCGTTTCTTCCCAAGGCGTTCCTTTTTGAACCACTTCTCCCCTGTAGTTGGCAAGCTTGTAGCTTGAACAATGGACTCCTCCATGACTTTGAATTTTAATGATCCAACCGTGACTTAGCCTCCTTTAAACATCTTCAGGAACTCTAGTACCACATCCATGTCGAAACCGTCGAACTTCTGTAAAAATGGAAGGAACCCATATTCTTGCAATAGTGCAAGATTGTTCTGGTATTCTGCATTTTGCTCGATCTCCTTCAAGGATGACGAATCATTTCTTACAGGTGGCATGTTTGAATTACACTTCACAATTCTCGGTCACAACCTTAAAAGGATTTTGGTGAGTGATACCAACAATTGCTAAGATATTTATGCTATAGGTTCATCCATCCTCCGTCTTTTCAATTCCACTCAACCGATCATGATGAAAACAACTCTTTGTATCAGGTGTAGATTCGTATCGGCCTGCTACGGGTGAGCAATAATGATTGGGTGTAGTGGAGGTTTATGCGGCAATGGTGCAACCGTCATAATGATCGGGTTACGAGGTAAGATAATCATGAACCAATAATGCAAGATTGTTTCAAGGAAGGTGAAAACAAGCTATTGGATAACAGTAATATCCCACAGTCTGCCTCATAATTCAATCAAGACATACTTTAGTACTTATTAAAAAAATTGTATTTCAGAACCTAATACATCTTACACTTTAAAAATTTCCCTAAGTCAGTAAATGATAAAACAGAGTATTAATT
>APFE030466018.1:10441-55488 GCA_000404065.3 Pinus taeda
CCACAATTTCACATTCTAGTTTTTCATTGTGTTTTTCTCTTTCAGCAAGTTGGTATGTCAAGGTATCTATAATCATATTCTTTTCTTCTAAACAAATTTTGAGTTTAGAGATTTCTTCATGAAGGTTATCTTCTTCTAAAGCATCCCAAAAATTATCATCTTCATAAGCTATTAGAAGTCTATAGTCATTACTATTTTCATCTTCATCACTATTTGATAAACCATCGCTATCTTCATGAGTATAGTAACTTTTTTTACTTACACTTTGTTTTCTATTCCATTTTGCAGATTCCTTCCCTTTATCATATTTATCTTTATGAGGACATTTGGCAGCATAATGACTGACTCTACCACAAGCAAAACATTTGAAAGGTAGTTTGCCTCTAAATATTTTGGAGCCCTATTGAAGCTTCTTAACAAAGGTTAGTTCTTCTTCTTCTTCTTAAATATGTCCTTATTCATTGAGTTATTATTTTCCTTTTGCTGAAGCTTTAAATGCAGCTTCTCTCATATTTGATGGGCCTCCTTTTCTCATCTCAAAGGAAGTTAAGATTTCGTGAAGCTGTGTCATAGTAATAGTCTGTAGATCCTATTTTTCTTCTATGGCAGATACTTTTGATTCAAATTTAGAAGACAAGGATCTTAAAACTTTCTCATAAGGTAACTTCCTTTATCTCTTCACCCTGATTCTTCATGCAATTAACAACCCCATCTATACGTAAGAAGTAACTAGTTATACTTTCATCATTGTGCATATTAAGAGTTTCATATTGAATTTTGAGAGTTTGCAGTTTAGCACGTTTTACCTGAGAGTCTCCTTCGTAGCTTAGAACGATTTTGTCCCATATTTCTTTGGCTGATTTGAGCTGCATAACTTTGACAAACTCTGATTGTGACAGACTTCCCAATAATGTATTGACAACCCTGGCATTAGTTTCATATTGCTTTTTACGTGTCGTATCTATAGGAATTGTTGATGGAAATGTATATCCTCCTTCCACCATTTCCAAGACATTTGTTCCAAGTGATTGAAGATAGGCTATGGTTCTTATATTCCAATAAAGAAAGTTGCTGCCATCAATGATTGGCGATCTAATGGATCCCACGCTTTCTTTATTACTCATGATGATGGATCTTCCTTCAAGCGATCAAGCTTCTTCTAAAGGACTTTCTCTGATTCCAATTGTTGGAAATAATACTGAGAGGGGGGGGAGGGGGGGGTTGAATCAGTATTTGTAAATCAATAATATTTCATTTCCATAAAAAAATTTGTATACACCACTTTAGCTAAGTGAACCAGCATGTACACGCAACTGTTATTAAAGAAACCAACATATATGTAGATAACTTTTGATTTACCCAATTTATCATGCATTGAACTTTAACCAGTATGTCAGAGATTAATTAGATAGTGCAGTAAAAGCATAATAAAGCATTATACATAAGCATCACGCATGAACACCAAGATATAAGGTGGAAACCCAATGTGGGTAAAAACCACCTATTGTCGTCGTCTCTGTCTTCTTTTAATAATAAGGAAAATCTGTTTAAAATTTTGTATTGGTGCAGACTTATACTAGTACGTATGCTTCTACCTGCAGAAGGTTGCAGCCTTCTCTCATTTTCCAGCTACTACTGGAAGGGAGCTAAAACCCCCTAGCTCTTGTACTAGCCAGTATGTTTACTAGTACGTAGGTTCCACCCTATAGGAAACTCTACTCTTCTACCAGGGGCCACGTTTCATAAATTTTCAGACTGGATACTCCTGGAACACAACACCATAATCTGAAGGCCACTTTTCATCCAATTTTCATACTAGACCCATCATCAATATCATAGCTACAATACAATCATCAAGTACATAAACCAATCACTGAAACTCTTGAATATGATCATTTAGAATATTGTCACCAAAATACAGTCACCAGAATAGAACCCAGATCTCTGTAACAGCAAAGAGAAACAACTAAAACATTCTTCACAAGGTATATGCTACTTCCCTGTTTCTAACCAGCGTGTGTACGCGCTTTTTTCAAAGCCAACCAGCATATACATCTGTAAATGTTAATTCATAATTTTACAACTATATCAGACTTCAATTATACCCAAATCATAACATTTACAGAATAATATATGTGTTAGTATTCAGATCTAGAATATACATGAGCAAAACCACATAATGATAGTTCATTTTATGCCCTAAGATCCTGATCCATCATTAGATCTAATCCCTCATCATCTGCTAAGGTTCATCCTTGGTTCAAATCCAACAATGACCATAACCCAATAACTTGCATAATAGATCTCACACTTCATCAGATATTCAAAACTTGCATACCTTGGCCTAATGATCTTCTCCTCCTTCTTTATTTTTAGTCCTTTCTCAATACCATGGACCAAAACTACTTAGGACCAATACCTTGGACCAAATACCTAGGGTCAATACCTCGGACCAAATACCTTGGACCAATACCATGGGTTAAATACTTTGGACCAAATACCACGGACCAAAAGCTTAATTTTCTAACATATATGTGCTTTTGCTTCTGTGAAAGTGTCTGTGTATGTATATGCGACTTGTATATAATCAACTTGTGTGTATACATAGCTTGGTCAAGATGAACCTATGTATACCTCTCCTTCTTCATTCTGTGTAGTCTGATATGCAATTCTTTGTTGTTAATCTGTTGTACTATGATCTTTCATATGAGAGAGTTGCCATCAAGGACAACACCTTTATCATAATGCCAACATGAGGTTTTGGTCCGAGTTTTTTGGTCCGAGGTATTGGTCTGAGGTTTTTCTTCAAGGTTTTTGGTCTGAGGTATTGGTTCGAAGTTTTGGCTTGAGGTATTTGGTCCAAGGTATTTGGTCTGAGATTTTGGTCTGAGGTATTGACAAAGGATATAAGTATATAAGAAGGAGAATATCAAAAGGCTAAGAGCACAAGCAATGAATATCTTATGAAGTGTTAGATCAAAGGAAAATATGCATGTTATGGGTTTTTGATGCTTTGCTTGATCTAGACTAAGTATGCACCTGAGTGTTTGATGATGGATGAGATCTAATGATGGATCAAGATCATAATGACTTAAAGTCATCCTCCACTGGAAAAGAAAAATAGTGAACTTAAAATATACATTTCATAATTTACTCCACATAAGCCACAGAAGGTTAATCATTGAAGACCATTGTGGTTAAACCAATCATCACTATGTGCATATGCTTTCGAGGGTTTTCACGAAACTACTCTAGAAACTGTGCTCATTCATATGGCATAACCTAAGTATATGATTTGCAATGAGAGCAGACCCTAACTATGGGTTCGAACCAAAAATAAATACAGGTTCAGACTGTAGACCAAAGGGTAACAAACCAAAATGCAGGTCTACATGTTGCTCCAAAAGGAGTTCATGAAGACAACCCTCCACAGGCTTAGGTTTTTAAAGGAGTGGAGGAAGAGGTCTAACAGAGCCTGGTTTACGACTTTCCACATGCATTAAACTTGGAAGGAAACTTCTTTGCGATATAAAGCGACTCCAGAAGGAAATGGTTCTAATCTCGCTTAGAATTCCTTTCAAATCATCATGGGTTCATAACATAATAGTTAAGCAGGCCACACAATATGCAGTGACTTCATACACTTTTTCTCCTTTGAAGTCTTTTTCTCCTTTGAAGTCCTGTGGGGATGGTGCATTATCGAGATTGGGTTGGCACTGCAGGAGGACATGTTGGCATACAAAGCAAGCAATGGGCCTCTTTATTAGCATGGAAAGTGTGGCCAAGGGGTTGAGCTAATCTCACTGCATTTGAAAGGGACGGAATGATGGTCAATTGAAGTTTCTTGGGTTCCCATCCATATATTTCTTTTTTGTGTTTTGGAGCCTTGTTTGCAAAATGTTGTTACAGCCAGGATTGATAATGAGCACGTACAAGGGCACGACGGTTGGTAGAGCGTGGAATGTGAGAGTAGACTTAGGAGAAAAAATGGGTGTTCAAGAGAGCAGATGAATAGGCAGATACAGACATGATAATCAGAATCAAATAGAGAAATAGCAGGGGAAATGTCAGAGAAAAGAAAGCTGCAATTGTGACAGACTTTGGAGGGCATGGAGGCTCTAATACCATTATTGGATTATACATCAAAGATGAAAAAGAAGCCTGAGCTGTTTTTCTAGAACATAACCATAATAAATTAAGTATTATCTTTAATATCAAACTTAAGACATTAAATATATTTCTAGAAGATGGACTGGTTGGATTATACATTTAAAAAAATGAAAAAGAAGTCTGAGCTGTTTTTCCCGAACATAACCATAATAAATTAAGTATTATCTTTAATATCAAAGTTAAGACATTAAATATATTTCTAGGAGATGGACTAGTACTGGGAAAAACTGAACTAGGATTTTATCCTTTTTCAATTACTTTAGATAATTTCAATTAATAAAGAAAATACCATGTTTATCTTAATTTCTATGAGTACTAAACATTTATGGAAACTAAACCTACTGATTATGATTCATCGTCTTGACAAGTTGAAGAATCAGATCATGGTTACATATTAAATAGGGAGAGCAGATCTTCCAATCTCTAGGTTTGATTAAAAAAAAGCTATATTAGATTAGACAGGACAAACTGCTATAATTTATCCAGAACCATATCATTATGTAAAAAAAAAAATACCCCCTAATGTCTTATTTGAAGTAAAAAGTTAACTAAATTTGAGTCAAAAATAATAATCTATAATACAAATACAACTACAACTATTGTATACTTAATGGCTAAGGTATAATTAATGGCTAAGGCCACCAGAGGTTGTTAGATTCGAAGCCTGATACAGAGATTCGAGTTGGTAACTGAGCTCTGAAAAGACCTGGTAATTTCATTTGCCCAACGATCACTTTCCCCTTGGAATCATAGATAGACATGTTCATTTTCGTATCAACTACCATTATCAACCCATTACTGCTCACTGTTACTGAACAAAAATATGGAAAGATGCTTTTTACCAGGCCACTCGTGAATAGCTCACACCATATTTGATATCTGTCTGCTTCATTCAATTTCCATATGCGAAAACAGTCAAGTCCCTTCTGCTCCACTACCATCACTTTCCCGTTATATTCACTTAAATTTTCACGACTAATCATTCTGGATCCCGGTGGCAACGGGATTTCTGTCCAAACTCCATCGGCAATTTTGAAGGTTACCATGATATTCCTGGGATTGGGAGAGACACATACCCAGTAAAACTTTCCTTTAGAATGAATAGCCTTTCCGCAAGGCTGAATATAGTAGGGAACCATCATAGAAATTCCAGTCCACGCGTTGGAGTTTGAATCATAAATAGACATCACAATTCTTATATTATCACCTTCGCCCCGTTGTCCCCTCCTGTTGATATAATAATTACCGAAAAGAAGAGTGCAACGCCTTGTGGAACAATCGAAAGCCATTCCACTGAAAGCGGAGCCAGTTGTTGGAGGCCGACGCAGATTTCTCCACTTCCTAGTAGCAGGATTTCCTACCGAAAGATCCCACTTATCCCCCTTTCTATGACAACAGAAGATGCTCTTACAAGTATCGACGACTATGTGATCGAGTAAACGAATTTTGTAAATTTCTGAATCGCGGCGTCCTTCTATAACCCAATACTCTACCGCATCTTTCAAATCCCAGTGGATCTGAAGCAAAAACCCAGGGGTGGAATGCAACGACCAGTTTGGAACATCAACTTGGAGGGCATCACGGGAAGACAGAAGATAATTCCACTTTTTACAGACTGTCTTCATTTTGCCAAGAACCCTCATGGGCAGCCTCGCTAAAATCATATACAGCAACTCCTCTGGGAGCGTTTTCCAGAGTTCTGTTTCCATTGTTACCCAAAAAAAAAAAAAATAATGGGGCAAAATATAAGAAATACTTCCCTTCCGGTTAGAATCGCAGCCACTCAGGCCCTCCACAGCCCTACTGCTCAGTCAGCTCTGTCTAAGGTGGCCCTCCACAGCCCTACTACTCAGTGAGGTCTGTCCAAGGATGCTGCCTCCCAGGTACCCAGAAGAAAAGCTTCTGCTAGGCGGAAGAAACGCTTTCGTTCTATATAATAGACAACCCCGTAAAAAGTTCTTTCGTGTTCTATTTATATGATCGACAACTTGCCCTAAAATATAGAATCACCAAATTTGAAAAATATAGAATCACCAAATTTGAGCGTGACTTATACGGCAAGAGATAATGGTCATACTATTTGGTACTAAATGCCCGGTTACGTGTGTTTTTAATACTCGATAGGGCTTGTGCGGTATTTTTTATTTATCTAGTCATCACGCGCTTGTTATCGGGCTATCGGGACACATGTAGCCGAACATTTAATGCCTAATAGTATGCCCGTGTTATCGGGCTATCGGGGCACATGTAGCCAGACATTTAATGCCCAATAATATGTCCGTTAGCTCTTACCGACTTACATTTAATGCCCAATAGTATGCCCGTTAGCTCTTACCGACTTACATTTAATGCCCAATAGTATGCCCGTTAGCTCTTACCGACTTACACTAGTCTCTCCAAGTATTCATAACTTAACCATAAAATTAACTATATTGTATATTGGTAATTTGTTTTTTGGTTTTAGATTTTGGTAATTTATGCTTTTGCTCAAGATATTTTCATAAATGTAGATATAGATATATATTTTCAATAATTAAGATAGTTTATATAATTGTTAATGTGAGAGGTCTGTGACCATACTCTATTCTATTTATAATTGTAAAAAATTTATAAATATATTATTAAATGTTTTTAATTATTTTACTTAAAATGAATGTAAATTTATTTAATTTTTAAATGATTTTTATTTTTATTTTAAATATTTTTTTATTGAATATAGATATAATGGATTTTAGTGTCGGATTCCCAATAGAAATACACCTAACAAGTAAAGACTATGTGGAACCAAAAATTCCATTATGAAAGTGTCCTCTTCAAATGTTGATTCTGCTTTGAGATAGCTCACCTAGCCAAAAAAATGCCCAAAAGCCTCCAAGAAAAATTTTACTAGGAAAAATCACCACAGATCTACATGGTGGGAGGAAAAATCACCACAGATCTACATGGTGGGAAGGAGCACAAAAGGAGAACTACACTCTCATCAAAGAAGAATACTCTAGAGAAGACTCTGAATCACAAGAAATCTGGCAAGAAAGAAACAACTCTCAAGACAAGTAGGAGGAAAGCCCCGCCCAACAACAAAAGAGTGAACTCCACAACCTCTCAAGCATCAACAGCTATGAGGGTTCGAATACCGCACAAAATAAATCTTCATTTAACAACAAAGGAGATCTCCTAGACCAAACTTCTTCTCCGACTATCTTCAAAAGGACAAACACAATAGATGGCAAAGATAAGACACCAAGGTCCCAAGAATCAGAAGAGATGAGAAGAGATGAAGAAGATGCAAGATAAAGAAAGTTGGAAGACGGTAGAGAAAAAAAAAATTAGCTATAGCACCAATCTGGCCAAGAAACTATAGGCCAATTTGGTCTAAGTGGACGTTAATCATCATCATCATCATCAAATTTAATTAAGTTAGTGTTATTTGTATTTGGGAGAGGGTAAAACTAAATTTTATTTGTGGAATTGTGGAACATTTTTTAAACGTGGGTGAAGGTCCTTAGGTATGCACTATCCATAGCCTTCTTTAAAGCTATGTGGGGAGGGTTTCTAAGTATGCATTGCCTATTACTATTTTAAGAATATTTGTTATTAATAAATGTGGTAGGCAAAATTGAATGTTATCCCTTCACGTGAATTAACGTGGATTAAGACCAATATGATTTATTAGATCCCTAAAAAGTAGGAGATTAGTTGAGATTCTTTAATTATTTTATTATTTTTAATTATTTTATTTAAAATGGATGTGAATATATTTAATATGAATTTCTTTATAGAAATATGAATTTGTTATATATAAGTGTTTTTTTGGTAAGTTGTATCTTTGTTAAATATAAAAATAAATTATAAAACCTAATTAATTTAAGGTTTTTTTGCACCTGCTAGAAGATAAAACTAAATTTTATTTGTGTAATTATAGAACAATTTTATGATGGGGGGAGAGTCTTTTGCTATACACTACCCACTACTTTGTTTAAGGCATTTATTATTAATGATAGTTAGAAGAGGTAAGTCTTTTTGTGGAATGATAAGTGGTTGGCACAATGGGATGTGGGATGCTATCCTTTCAATTATATTTTAAATCTCACGAGGATTTTAAATCTCACGAGGATACATTGTTGCTGCCCACGTCTTTCTAGATTTGATCTTGAACATTACTCATATTACTCCATTCACCACCATAAAAATAATAATAATAAAATAATATAAACCTATTATTTTAATATTTATTAATTATTTTATTTATATTAATTATTCTATTTAAATATATATTATAGTAGGAGTAAAATATAACTTGAAATTTACCAAAAGCACCTAATAGTTTGCATGTTTAATATTAAGATAAGATAAAATTAAACTTTATTGGTGTAATTTTGAAAGAAAAATTAATTGCAGATGTGTCCCGACTCCCTGGTAGCACTACAACACTACCTTTCTTTACGCTAAATAAAATTATTTAATAATAAATTATTAAGTTTATTATTTATTATTTTTTTCATTTTTAAAAGGGATATTTAATAGGAATTTAAACATGTTTTTTTTAATAAAAGTATTATATAGTATATATATATATTAATTATAATACATTTGTTTGCCTCGGGAGAAAGTTAAAACTAAAGCTTGTATTTTTGTAATCTCTGGGATTTTCTTATAATTGTGGGGATGGTTTGTGGTGATCCACTATCTTATTTAAGACTATTTATTATTAATGATAGTTAGTAAGGGTAAACATAAATATATTATTTAAATTATTCTATTTAAAATGGACGTGAATATCTTTAACATGATTTTTTTATAAAAATACTAATATCTTATATATTTTATTTTTATTTTTGTAAGTTTGGTTTTTTTGATAAATATAGATGTAAATTACTCATGGGGCATAGAGTAAATGGAGTATGGTGTTCTATCAAGACGTGTTAATGCGTGTTTTCTGGTAAAGGCATTTTGTGGTGTAAAGGTTATCGGTTCAAAACTCCATGGGTAAAAGTGTTCTCTGGTAAAGGCATTTTGTGGTGTAAAGGTCATCGGTTCAAAACTCCATGAGTAAAAATTGGTAACGGCATTTTGTGGTGTAAAGGTTATCGGTTCAAAACTCCATGGGTAAAAGTGTTCTCTGGTAAAGGCATTTTGTGGTGTAAAGGTCATCGGTTCAAAACTCCATGGGTAAAAATTCATACATGCTAACGTTTGGTGTGGCTCATGTTAGGTGCAATCCCCTGGTGATTTTGATAGCATAGAAGTTCCTAGGTTGTAGCTACTCAAGTCATAGGTGATGCATCCTAGTAATATCAAGACTCACATTACCTAGCAAACAAAACCTAGCAAACAAAAGAAATATAGTCATAAATTATAAAACCTAATTACTTTACCATTGTTTACATTTAAGAGAAGGTAAAAATGAACTTTGTTTATGTAATTGTGGGAAAAAAATTAAATGTGAAGGAAGGTCTCTGGTTATGCATTATACCTTGCTTAAAGTTATTTATTATCAATGATAATTAGTAAAATTAATTATAAATATTTATTTAAAATGAATGTGAATGTATTCCATATTATTTTCTTTATATATTAAAAAAAAATTTGTTATTATATTTTTTAATTTTTATATTTTTGTAATTTGACAACATATGAAAATTTGACTTTTATAATAGGAAATTTGGTAATCAACAGCCAATAAATACTAATTTTCCAACACCATGGTTGGAAGTGGCTATAGAACTGATGAAGTAGAAGTAAGAGGAATGATGTAACTCCAATAAGTCTACAACAAAGCCATCTAATGCATGGACATTGGGGCAATGCATCCCTAAGGTAGAAACATGCCCAAATACGAAATTGGAACATATTGCATTAGGGCCTATCTGTAGCATATGAAATATCACATCATTATTAGTAAGTTATTATGAATTTGGCCTATTGAAAATGATCTCATCAATAAGACCAACTTGCATTGAAAACCCAAAGGAAGTATTAAGCTCAAAGTTATTTTTAAAGGATTCTTCACTAACATCTTCCATAATCAAGTTGGCAGAGAATATTTCTTTGAGAAAGGCCCTATTTTTTCACTCTCTTGGACTCCATCTATGGTATTGGTCAAAAAAATTTGATCAAAATAAGAAAAAATTTCACCTTTATCCATATATCAATCCATCTTTATTCCTTGCCCCGTGAATATTGGGATCCTTTGACACCCCTCTCATTACCCAAAATTTGTAATCTAATTAAGAAGATATATCGTTGGGGTGTCAGCATTGATGGTATGATGTCAAACTCTATTTTATGATTTGATATTTATTTTTATTAATAAAAATGTTAGAGATGAAGAAAGGGGACAATCAACCGATTACGATGCCTTGTGGAGGGGGGAAACTTGATTTCAGAGGAAAAATATATCTTGGGTGAATATTTCCCTTCGATGTAATGGTTGGTCTTCCCAAGAAGCTAAAAGTTTGGGAAGATGAAAGATCAAGGTGTGATTATAAATATCAGAGGTAGGAGAAATCAAGGGATTCTTCTCCTTTCTTCTTAAGCGTCTAATATTTCTTTGTTCTATTACTTTCTCATACATATCTCTCTCTTTCACTTAGAAAATTCAAAATTGACAAAAGGATTATTGAAAAAACCCTGATATATTTAGAGTTATGACTACTTAAGACTTATGAGTAATAGCTTAAGAGACTAGGAATGAACATGTTATAACATTTTCATTGGACTAGGCTGCTACAAGGACTAGGAATGGTCTTGGTTATGTGTGGCACATAGAGCACTAAAGATGGAGGTTCAAAGGAACGAATAGATCAAAGAAGGACTCTCATGTGTTGTTCAAACCTTCATGGTCTTTTTATGAATGTGAGTATGGTCGAAGATGGAAAGGTTGATCACTGAGATTTATTTTGTGTGTGAAGGAGAATGGTTTTCACTTCCAATGTCATAATATGGTTTTAATACGAATATGACGGGTTGTAGCTCCTTCTAGTAGTTGTTTGTAGATACTCAGGTGTTGTAGCTCCTTCTAGTAGTTGTTGGTAAATACTCAAGGGTTGTATCTCCTTCTAGTAGTTGTTGGTAAATACTTAGGGGTTGAAGCTCCTTTTAATTGTAGCTGAAAAATATAGAGGTTGTATCTCATTTCAGTTGTAATTGATAAATCAAGGAGTAGTTGTTTCCTGCTAGTTGCAGCCAAAGAACTTTGTAACAAAAATTTGTAGCTTTCCTTGTGAAGAAATTGAAATAAATATTTGAAGAATTTGTGTGTTCTCATTTTGATACTCATGTTATTTCTTTCCATGCATATATGCATTAATTGCTAAAGTGTGTCTTGGTGTCCTAAGTTTCATTGCAAGTGAAGAAAAGTTTTAAAATTCCTACAATATTAATTCACCCCCTCTCTTAGTATTGTCCTAATTTCTAACACTAGTTAGGTTTAGGATTGAGTCAATTGCATCAATTAGTCAAACAGTTGAGTCGTGCTAGTTGTTGTGTTCCAACCCAACACAACTCATTATAGTCACAGAGGTATAATGTGTCACTTCAATCATTATTGTGGGTATTTTCAGTCATTAAGCTAACTTTCACCATAAAAGTCACTTTTACTGGATTTGATCTCCACTTAAGGCATTAAAAGCATTTCCTCTTATTTTGTCATCATGGCATTTCCCTTTCAAGTCTTTCACATCATGTCATGGGGATTTTTGTCCTGGTTACCATTAATATCTGGATTGAGTTTGATTAGGTAACTTGTTACATTTAATACTTAACAGTCTAGTACTTCCACATTTTTTTATTGTTCTTTCTATATATTCCATGTGTCATAGTGCTATTTCCCAATTGTGGCTATGTGTTTATTAGCGTCTTTTTCCATGGATTTTATATCTATCTCTAAAAGTCATTATCGTCCTCCTGTTCGCAATGTCTATAGTTGTTAGTCATCTACCATGAATCATAATGCTAAACCAAAAGTTCTACCTGGATACTTAGAGAGTCATATTGTATTAACAAAAGATATTTTGGGCAAGTATGAAAAAGATAACTTGGTCATTAATGATTTATCTGACCTTGCTCTCTTTCCATCCTTAAAATTAGAATTGTATATGAATTATATTACCACGTTGGCTCATGCAATTAATTTAAGGATAAATCCCAAGTTTCATCCACTACAATGGTCTAAAATTCTAAAATTGTGAGATTTTCCTGTGTTCGACACCACAAGTGAAGCCATGTGTCATGCCAAGTTTCTGATCAGTCAGTTGCATGGTGGTTTGTTGTTGATTAACAAAGAATACCCCATATATGTGGAGAACATTCACCAACTCACTAGATTATGAATGCATGGTCAGAATGTTTCCACTGCATTCCAAAGTGTTTTTAAGTGTGGCAAGAAGAAAATGGATGCCAATTTGTATGAAAAATATGACATGGAACAAAAATATCGTGGAGTCATCATCAATAGGATAAATGATGATAGGGTTAAATTTGCCTACTATATTATTTATAGGAAATCTATATGCAAATATACAAAGTGAGAGTACACTCTAGACACAATATTTGTTGCAAAGCTTATGTCCAAGGTGAATATTTGAATTGGTAGAACTATCTTTTGAATGAACTCTTTGAGGTGTGCGAGGATAATCATAAGCATGCGACATATTTTATCAATGGATACCTAGTAGTTCCTTTGAAATGTTTAATTGATGTGCTCCATAAGGTCAAGTCTTAGCCAAAGTACAGTATGGTGAAGCCCTTTATCTTGTGTATATGACACGAAGGACTCCAATAGATGTTATTAAAAAATAATTCAATGAGCATGTGTTTGTGAAATGGAGCACTAAAATGTGTGATGATACTCAGCTTAAAATTAGAGTACCTAAGACAATTTTAGATAAGTATGCCTACCAAATGTGGTTTGGTACAAGCCATGGTCATACCAATGTTTGGCCTAAAACCACTAGCCATATCACATTCAAGATGAGGCCATCTCCCTACTACATGTTGGAGGAAGTGTTCCACAATGAAGTGTTATCTTAGTTGGGAGTTCAATGCATGAAAAAATAGGGCGAGATGATTTATTCTCTTGAAATAATGTAGCCTGCTGATTCTTATGTTAATGCTTTGTCATCCTCCAAGAAGTGCACTATTGATCCTATGCATGATCTTCAACTTATGATGAAAAATCCACAAGAGTGTGTGTCCTTCATGCATCATATTACGTCAGAAATCAGGTCTATGGTAAGTTTTATTGTTTCTACTCCTAGTGTACATGATGTTATTCCTTATGTTGGTCAGTCATACAAACCTCTAGCCATTCCACTTGCATATATATCCCCCATTTCATTAGCTCTATCTACAATTGTCGATATTGACCCCACTACATTTGATGGTTTCGCTTTCATCGAAGCATATGCTGAAACCCCTTCTATGCTTGTGAATCATGTTGTTGACCCTTCCCATGTTATTGATCTCACAGATGATGAGCCTAAAGACCATATTAAGCCCACCTCAATTATTGAAGAACAACCTATTATGTCTCCTCACCAAACCCCTGGTTCATCACCCCACCCTACATCACCATCTGCCACTATCTTTGATTACTATGACCTTGATACTACCACTAGTGATGTCTTGGACATGGAATTTGAATAAAATCCGAAGGATACAAAGCACATGGCGCATATTATAGAAGCCACTCCTTTGTCGTCAGTAAAAATTGTATCTTCTGCATAACCAAAGTCTACTTTAGTTGTTTCTATTGCCCATCTTTCTCTTTTTACTTAGGATCCTACTTACTACAAGTAGGCATTATATATGTTTTCCAAATATCTATATCTGGTGATCTAGGTGGCTCTAGAAATAGAAGTGGCCTTGAAAATAACTCAAAAAACAAAGTCATCAGATGGAAGTGAAACGAATACCATATCGTAGTGCTCATCACCCTGATTCCAACAGTGTGAATGACACTCAAATTTATGTTCAAACTTGGCCAGGTGGTAGTCACTAACGAGGTAACAATTTGGTGAGGGGGCATGAAAGGAAAACAGTTGTTAGAAAGGGAAAATTTTTCACCTCCCTAACTCATCCAGTAATCCTTAATTTCTAGTGGAAACATTTTAACTATTATGGTTGAAAAATCAAAAAACAAATATAAGTTTGTGGGGACGGGTTACCAATCTCGCCAACCCCCAACTGTTATGGTTAATGTCTGAATTAATATGGATCAGGCCAACGAGAGACTTGGGCCCACCCAAATCCAATGGCGACAACATACATATATTTCAGAACGGTTACACTATTAACGTGAGGTCAGCAGAGTTTGAACCCTTTTGGCCTGGTGGGGCTGGCCTTCCAAATAGGAAGCCTTGTCACTATATACATATACCATTAAACAATACCAAATTCCATGGTTTATAGAAAACAAACAACGTTCCATATTCGAGCATAGTGGGTTTTGAATCTGACCTGCCCCGATGATATTTTATAGGGACACCAACAGGGCAATATCCCCACATTGGAAAGTCCAACAACTTATGTTATTTAAACTTAATTCATGCCATTCGACCCAAACCAGCGAAGGGTGGACCTTTGGAACCATGAGTGGATTATAGGAGTGGAAACGTGAGCAAGGAATTTTGCTAGATGCTAAAAATATTCCCTTGGGGGCGAGAGGTGCCAATGTTAGATCGGGACAAGTTTATAGTCGATTTTGCACGATATTTCACTAGGAATCCAACCGTGTAGTTTGTTTCTCCATTTGAGGTCTCAATTTTTCATCCATGATAATATTAGAGCTATAAGAATCATTTTTATAAAGTTTATTGTAATTCATTTCTTTGTTGCCACTTAATGAAAGAAGGCCTCCCAACTTTGAGCAAGGCCCGAAGACATAGCCCAAATTGGGTGAACTCTGTAATCAAATCATTTGTGTACCTTTGATATCATGGTTTATTTATGATTTCTACTTCTTTTCATGTGTTAAGTTACTTAGTTATCATGCTCTTTTATGTGCAATTTTGTATGCATCCTTGAAGTTAAAAGATGTGGATCAAGTTTGGTATCAGAGCAGGTCTTCTTTATGCGAGTTGCATGAGTGAGTGCTAACTAGGAACAAGCTCCAACGAGGAGAAGGAAAACTAAATCCTTTGATCTTGAAGCAGGGTATGCACCATGAAGACAGAACATGGGAAATGAGGAATCTATAATGGAGGAAGAGAGAAATAATCTCAAGATATTCTTCACCATAGAAAAGAAAGTTGAAAAGTTGTTTGCAGAGAATGAGAAGATAATCAGGCCTAAGAAGAAATAGATATATGGCCATGCATTGATAAATCATGAAGTTGGAATAGGAGAGCCTCCTAAACCACACTCTCCATCCTTTAGTGACAGATATTCTTCTTCTTCTTCTCATCACTCTGGCAAGCATCATAGGGATACATCCAAGAAGTCATTTTTTAAGCTAGACGTAAGTATTGAGTTTTATTACTGGATTCAACATATCAAGGAAGATGATGCCAATATCGAATTAGCATCTCTTTGGCTGAGTGGCACCACTATTGTCTGGTGGGAGAAAGTTGCAGAAAGGAAGCAAAAACTTAGGTAATCTCATTTCTTCTTGATCCAATTTGTTTTCTACATTAAAAGATCAATTTTATCCTTTGGGTTATCAACAAAAGGCTTTAATGGAATGGAAATATTTAAGACAAGGAAAAGCTCAAAATGTACAAATATTCACAGAAGAGTTTAGAAAACAAACATTGAATATAGGCATTTCACTTTATTCACCCAAAAGAATAACAATGTATATTGGTGCTTTACATAGTTACATTAGACATTCTTTGTTATTATTTGAGCCTACTACTATTGATGTGATCAGTGTGAAGGAAATTCACCTTGAAAGCAAGGGAAAGAATGATAAAGACGAGCAACCAAAGAAATCATCCTTCAAACCTCATAATGGAAAGTTCAAAGGAAAGGAAAGGGAAAGGACAAGAGGACATCTACAACCAAGAAAGAGGAAGGAGAAAATCCATTTGCACACATTGTAAGAAGGAAGGCCATGATGATGGACATTGTTGGAAATTTCATCCGGAGTTGAAACCAAAGAGATTTGGTGGGAAGAACAAGTAAAATATGGTGGAAACCGTGCAACAAGACCTTGGATCTGATTTTGATGATGAGACGTTGATCACAATAGTGGGCACATAAGGTACTCTTTCTCTTCATGCTAATTCTAAATTGCATGAAAGTACAAGCTCCTCAAATGAGCCTCTTGTTAATGAATGAAAGAGAATTTAATTGTTCCACATTAGAGTCGTAATGAAGCATACTAAAGGGGAAACCTTATTTGATCTGAGCTCATAAGAAAATTTGATTTCAGAATACTTGGTTAAAAATTTAGGATTAGGGATCAAGCCTCATTCGAAACCCTACCCTCTTCGTTAGGTATGCAATAAAGAAAAAATACATGTAACCAAGAAGTGTAGAGCTAGATTTGTGATTGCATCCAAACTAGTAGATGAGGTTGATCTTGATGTTGTACCCTTGGATATCTGTGGTATTGTATTGGGGATTCCTTATTTGTATGACAGGAAAGAAAATTTCTTTCGCCATAAAAACAAGTATAATATCATGAAATATGAGGTGCAATACATTGTTAGAGCTCATTATGCCAAAATCGCTGCCAGTCTTGTAAGTACAGTTCAAATGAAGAGATTGATTGATTCTAGCAAAGGGTGCATGCTCATGGTTATGAGAGAAAAATATGGCGAGACATTTGAAGATTTCCAAGGTTGTGATCCCACTCATAAAAAGGAATTGTATGAAATTATTTCTAATTATGATGGGATTTTTCAGGAACCAAGTGGGTTGCCTCCAAAGCATGAGATCCAACATGATATTCACTTGCAATAAGACTCTCCTTTACCCAACATTAGTATGTACAGGTTTTTAGCCATCGAGATGGAGGAGATAAAGAAGCAGGTACAGGAGTTGCTAAACCAAGTGGTTATAAGGCCAAGTTATTCTCTATGTGTCTTACCCATCATGTTGGTGTTGAAAAAGGATGGTACATGGAGGATTTGCATAGACTATAGGGAACTCAACAAAATAATCATGAAGAATCGATACCCTCTCCCTCGCATTGATGATTAATTATATCAATTGAAAAATGTAGTGTATTTCACAAAAATAGACTTGCAAAGGGGCTATATTCAGCTCAATATTGCATCACAAGATGTATGGAAGACTGGATTCAAGACGAAACAAAGGTTGTTTGAATAGTTTCTGATTCCATTTATACTATGCAATGCTCTGGCCACATCCATGAGGGCAACGAATGATATTTTCAGGAATTTTCTTGATGATTTTGCACTTGTATATCTTGATGACATTCTTGTTTACAGTAGGACATTAGATGATCATGTGAGTCATGTTAAAAAGGTGCTTGATGTTTTGCAAAAAGAAAAATTGTATGTCCAAATGTCTAAGTGTGAGTTTGGGAAGACCTCTTTGGTTTACTTAGGTCGCATTGTTGGAGGTGGACAATTGAAAATAGATCCTTCTAAAATTGATGTGATTATAAAGTGGCATAAATCCACCAATGTTACAGAGGTTAATAGATTTTTGGGTGCAATATAATACTGGAGAAGGTTCATTTCGAACTTCTCCATCATTGCATCCCCTTTACATGTATTGACGAGTGTGAAGCAAACTTTTCAGTGGGGAGGAAACCAACATAAATCCTTCTATACACTGAAAGATAAGATCAATACTACACCATTTAATTTCCTAACCTCCAACATCCTTTTGAGATCGAGACCGATTCCAGGGGATACGCCATGGGAGCAGTATTGATGTAGCAGAGGGAACATGTATGTTACCATTCAAAGACATTCTCCCAAATTGTTGTGAACCATCCCACATTCGATAAGGAGTTGTATGCCTTGGTTCAAAGTGTGAAACGTAGAAATATTTGATCAGTAAGGAGAACATCATTCACAGAAATCACCATCCCTTGCATTACCTCTAGTTGCAGACCAAGCTTCAATAGGCACATCATTTCAGATAGATGGGATTCCTCCAAAAGTTTCACTTGGTAATAAAATACAAGAAGGGAACCAACAATAAAGTGGCAGATATGCTTTCTTACCCTCCTACTTTTGTATCTATAGTTTTGCAAAATGCCTCTTTATCTTTTGAGATTTGTATTGAATAGTATGTTGATGATGATATTTTTAAGGCGATTTATGTAAAGCTGACTCATGGATCATATGTGGGCAATTACCATTTGCATGGAAAGTTGTTGTGCCACCTTAGCAAACTTTGTATCCCGACCAATGAGAGAATACATGTAATCAGAGAGGTATATATATCTCTTATGTCAGGTAATTTTAGTGTATGGAAAACTTTGTGTCATTTGCAGAGGTTGTGTTATTGGCCTCACAAGAAAAATGGTGTGACACGATATGTAAAGGGATGTGTCAATTAGTAAGCCCACTAATAGAAACTTGGGGCTCTACACACCACTCCCTATTTCAAGTCATCCACCAGAAAGTGTGTCAAAGGATTTTATAGGTGGTTTTCCTTGGTCAAGGATAGGTCATGAATATATGTATGTCATTGTGGATCGATTAAGCAAAATGTGTATATTAATGCCTTGTCAAAAGTAGGTCACTTCATAGTAGACTACTCATCTCTTCTTCCAATTTATATGGGTCCACTTTGGGAAGCTCATATCCATTGTGTCTAATCAAGATTCTCACTTTATTTGAGAGCTTTTTATGAGTTTGTGGAGAATTATGGACAATAATTTGAAGAGGAGCACAAAATTTCATTCGCAGAATGACAGAAAAACATAAGTTTTCAACCGACAATGATACACTTACTCCAAGGATTTTGTGGAAAGCATCCCAAGTTGTGGGATGAGCAGCTTCCTTATTTACAACATGCATACAATTGAGTAGTGCATTCATCCAATCAGATCTCACCATTTGAGACATGCTTTGGTTATTTTCCAAAGGATCCATTAGACATGGTCTTTAGGAGAGATGAAGATTTCAGTGGGCAAGATGATAGGGACAAAGCACAAAATTTCATTCAGCAAATTGAAATGATTCATCAGGCAATGCAGGAGATTTTGCAGAAACATCAAGCTTAATATAAAGATCAAAATAAAAAACACTGAGTTGATCACCAATTCCAAGTTGGAGAAAAAGTGTGGCTCCACATTACAAAAGAAAAAATGAAAGGGGAAGGAAATAAGTTGTGACCAATCTGATATGGCCCATTCACCATTTTAAAGAAGATTAGATACAATACTTTTCATCTTAATTTTCTAGCATATATGTAGATTTACTCGGTAGTGAACATTGAAAATTTGAAGGTTTATGAGCCTCTGTTGATCATGGACATTGAAGAGGTCGGACAGGTCCCTACAGTGGATGATTTTGCACCAGAATATTTGGACAAGCTATAAGAGGACATCGTTCATGATAGAAAGACGAAGACTTCATGACAGAGAGACATGGAGTACCTTCATATTGGTTATAAAGGAATGTATCCAAGTAAAGCTCGATGGATGGAAAAGGAGAAAGTGAGGGATAAATTCCCTCACTTTCAATTGACATATAAAGCTTCTAGTGGTCCAAAAGCTCATTATTGGGGAGGAATTATCTAGTTGGCTCTACAAGTAGAAGTGGCCTTGAAAATAGCTCAAAAATAAAAGTCATAATATGGAATTGAAACTAGGACCAGATCATATTGCTCGTCACCTTGATTCCAGCAATGCAAACAACACTCAAATCCATGTCCGTATGCTTAAGTTATAGATGGTCAAAGTTTTGGTCGAACTTGGCCAAGTGGTATTCACTAAAGAGGGAACAATTTGGCAAAGAGGCAAAACATGGAAAACTATGGCTGAAAAGGGTGAATTTTTCACCTCCTTAATTCGTTCAGTAACCCTTAATTTCTGGTGGAATCTTTTTAACTATTATGGTTGAAAAACAAAAATAAAAAAAATATAAGTTTGGGGGCAGGTTGCCAACCCTGCCACACCCAAATGGTTATGGTTAATGTTTAAATAAATATGGGTCAGGCCACCGAGAGACCCAGGCCTGCCTAAACCCCATGGTGACAACATATATATATTTCACAATGGTTACACTATTAACGTGAGGTTGACGGGGTTTGAACTCGCCCGACCTGGTGGTGTCAGCCTGCCAAACTATGAGCCTCGTTACTATATACATGTACCTTTAAACAATACCAAATGCCATGGTTTATAAAAAACAAGAAAAGTTCAATATGTTGTCAATTTTTGTATCTCCCATCACACAATTGCTCTAGAAGATGTAGAAGCCCCACAAAGACAACCCCCAAGTTGAAAGAAAGGGCCAGTACCTAGGGTACCCAGAGGAGTGATTTTGAATATTCTTTGAGGGCTTTTTGCTGCACTCCATACGTCACATAATTTTATCTCTTTTTTAATCTCCTATCACACAATTGCTTCAAAAGATGTAGAAGCCCCCTAGAGACAACCCCCAGGTTGAATGAAAGAGTCAATGCCTATGGCATCCAGAGAAGTTATTTTGAAGATTTATTAAGGGCTTTATGTTGCACTCCATATGTCACATAATTTGAAAAGTGATAATTCAGAGCTTGGTTCAGTAGTCCTTCACCAAGGTAGACTCAAGCAGACACACAGATCTAAATACTCGTGGGTAAATATGGCTTGTCTCGAAGAGAAATCCCTTCGTTCTAGTGGCCAACACACAACAATAAATAGTTTAATATTATTGTAGGAGGAAGGAAATGAGGGAAATCGATGCACAGGTCTAGACATAACAAAAAATCCTAAGCAACAATCTCCGATAGAAATATGGAAGAGTGAGGAGGTGAAAATGCAGAAAAAGTGGATCATGAATTAATGTCTCAAGCTCTATGCATCATGAATACATTTATCACCAAACAACAATAAGTAAATCTTGTGCACATATAGGTACTGTAGACTATCAAATAACGCAAGTAAATATGTTGTTAATACAAGTACTTTTTAATACTTAGCAACAAACATAAAACCATAAATGAGAGTGAAACCAATAGCTTCATCACACAATTTCATAGGAGGAAGGACATACATGAAGTGATTTACAAAGGGGAAAACATATTGTGCATTGCTCTTATTGGAATCAACAAAAAAAATTCATTAATCTTTGAAGGTGGAGTCCAAATCACTACTCCATCAGATTTAACAATTGTATAAGCCCAAGCACCTAATGAACAAGCAAAATGAACCAAAGTGGAACTATGTTCTCTGCAAATAGGACTTAGAAATTTCTAAACAAAATTCAGGCCTCCTGGATGAAAAAATTGTGAACCTCCTTTAAGTGTTTCTTCCCTCTTTTTATAAGGAGAGGGGGAGTTTAAAAAACAATTAAAAAATATCTCAACCGAGCTCCGACTATCTAATCGACAAGTTGTCTCGGCGTGCGAAGGTTCTGCTACCCAAATAATTACAATGGATTTGATTCCTTTCTTTAAAATGCAAGAAATACATAATAATAGAAATAAGAAAAATTGAATGATGGTTAAGCAAAGTATATCCATGTCATTCCTATGATGGCCTCTGATTTGGACACGTCTTTTCCATGGTGTTCCTCTTCAGTTAGTTGACTACTTTACCTGTCATTTTCACCTTAACTGCTTGAATTGCCAACTTTCTGGAGTTGGGAGTGATCAAATGTGGTGGCATTTCAAAATCATAGTTTCCAACTCATCCATCTTTTAACAATTATGTGTTACACTATCAGATCCCAATATGTCATGTAACATTACCACAGTGCCACGTTGGAGGTTTAACCCATCGGAACTTTATTTTTAAATACATTTCAAAAACACAGAGTTTTGATGTCCTTATCCCTTCTACACTTAGCTCATCATTTCTTATACACCATAGAACCACTTCCTGTGACCGAAGGCTTAAGGCATATGAGTTGAAATATCAGAGCCTCCTTTCCTCGTAACATCATTTGTAATAATCTTCTGAAATCATAAGGTTCTTGATTTGATATTCACCCTATGAGTGACATCAGCTAAAGATTTATTGTTTAAAAGTATTACAGACTCATGTGTTGATTTTCGTTTTGTGTTATTTAAGCAATGGATTGATCAGATTGCCAATACACAGATAATAAAATGGAAAGACAACAAAGAAATACAGTAAGCAAACATAAGGACACAAGAATTTTAATAAGGAGTTCACCCTATTCTCCAGGGCTACATCTCCGGTCCAGCTTTCAGCGGTGGCCTTATTTTATTGTGCCTTTAAGTAGAGAATTATAATACAAGGCTCAATGTGAGTTCTCCTAAAGCAGGTTTTGCTTGGTAGGGTGGTTCTGGGATTCCCCAAGCCACTGGAGTACATAGACTCTTCTTCTCCTACCAGCTCTGTGACCTTCTGGTCTACAGTGGAAAGAGCCAACTGTGGTGCTCAATCTGAATAGACTTCTCTATGGGATGGCTTGTATCTCTCAAGCTCTTTGGTGCTCGATGCTGCTGCTGGTTAGCTCAGCCCTCTGTCTCTTTCTGCTTTTGCTTCACCATCTTCTTTCTTTGTGTATTCTGTCCTCCTCTCGGGATTTTGGTCTTTCTGTCTCCTTTCTTCGTCTCTCGGACTGTTCTCCGACTTGTCTGTGTATTTTCTTCGTTGTTCATGGCTTTGAAGCCATTCGTTCCAATGCATGTTCGGTTCCTCTTCCACCTCTGTCGATTCACCTTCTATAGCTACGCTTGGAGTTCTCTGTTCGACATCAGCATGAACACTCAGGGAGTGGCCACTTGTCCTCCTTTAAATAGCGCCAGCCTACTTCGTTGGTTCGTTTCCTTCAGTTGCGTTGTGGATGAAGTCTTTCATCCACAGTGGTGGTCAAACAGATTCCAAATCTTTAAAAATCGCAGCGTATTCCTTCGTCAATTCCGCTTCCTTCATTGGGTGCAATCTCAGTCGTTTGATCTGGGGCCTCCAAATCCGACATCATATGCACGTCCCGCACAGTTGACTTGCTCGACCGATAACACATGATCAATGGTGGTTTTCTCTCACCTCCTCTTGCCACGCGTCGATCGTTGAGTGGGATTGCTCCGCTTCCATCCAAAACCACTTACTGTTTGAGGGCACCTCGATCAATACCACTGGCTTCTAGATTGCGAGTCCCACCTTTGTACGTTTAGCATTTTTTTCCTTTTCTGCCCGCGGTTCTCCTATTCACCATGCATCTGAGTGCTTGAGCTTCCTCCATTTCTACCCTGTTTTCCCAGCAATGTGCGATTTACGCTAATCACACATCAAAATCCACCTCCTTTTCCCGATCCAGGGCACCCAGGGGCTAATTTGACCTCTTGCATAGTCTCCATGGGCCTCGGTTAGCGCGCTTTGACCGAGGTCCTCATCATTCCATGCTGGCTACCATTGCCATTGTTTCAGGTGGTTTTTGATCATGATTCTAAATTTTTAGAGATTTAACCTGACCTGATACAGTCATGGTTCTTTTTATAGTTCTTAATGGATCCAATTCGGATCACAGCCTTCCCACTGAAAAATCTTTTGGACCACCAAAAGTTGGTTTTCTTTCAAGCATCAACTAAGTGAAGGTATTTCTTTCTCACTTGTCCAATCTCAATCCACTTTGCACTGCTTGGCTTCAAACCTTTGAGTCCAATTTTGAGGTACTCAACATCCCCTCTGTGCATTGTCCTCACCTTCTTGTCCAAGACTGTGTCTTCCTGCAATTCATTAAGATATTCAGGTAGCAGGTCATCAATAGAACGCAATTGACTTTGCTCTTCAAGATCCTCAATTATTGAAGGTCCAAACAATCTCAAGCAATCTGCATTTGTGACTGAGTAGATGTGCATGTAATCTAGTAGATCAATGTGAAGAGCATTTTCACCAATCTTCTCAAGTATCCCAAAAGGTCCAATACCTGATAGGCTTTAGCTTTTTACCTTCACCTTGCATCCTGTCCTTGCTGATATACAGCTAGAATTGGTCTCCAACTTGAAAACCATGCTCCATCCGATGCTTATCATGCCTAGCCTTGTATTTGGCTTGGCTCTTTTACAGTTGTTCCTGTACTACCTAGTGGATGTCCTGGATCTGTTCAATGAACCTAGTTGCCTTGTCCACATCACTGTGTCCATCAATCATGGTATCTTTACCTAAAGACAAAATCCAAAGGAGACCTTGGTATGAAACCAAAATAGGTCTCAAAAAAATATCTCTATGTAGAAGAGTGTTTGGCTCTGTTGTAAGTACGTTGCAAATAACACAAATGTTGATCCCAAAGCATAGGATGTTTGCTGCAATATCCCCTGAGTAACTAGATCGCTGTCCTATTAACTACTTCTGTCTAGCCATCGGTTTATGGATGAAAAGTTGTGCTTTTCTTCAGTTAGGTGTCCATCAGTTCCCATAGACTTGACCAAAACTTCCCCACAAATCAGGTGTCTCGATCAGATACAACAGAAGTGGGTAATCCAAAATGAACCCATACATGTTCAAAGAATAATTTTATAGTTTGTTCAACTCTAATCTGTTCATTACAAGGTATCAAAATACACATTTTTCTAAACCTATCCACAAACACATATAGGTAATCATGACCTTTCCTAGATTTAGGCAGTCCTCTAACAAAATCCATGGAAACACTTTCCCAAGGGTGAGAAGGAACTAGTAATGAAGTGTACAAGCCTAGTTTTCTATTGTTGGGCTTGCTTTTAGCACACATAGTACACCCTCTTACATATCTAGAAACTGTCTCATTCCTAGATACAGCCGTTAGGTAGCTGTTGGAGTCTCTGCTTAGTCTATTTAATATGCTAAGCCAGGTCTGTCTCTTCAACTTGTCCTGACGATGAACCACACTAGTTGGTTCGAAACGCGTCGACAAATGTCTTTTTCATGTGATTTACGCCGAAGCTCTTCTTATAACTATGATGGATCACAGAAGCCTCAATTCTACAATTGTTAGAGATTAATTAGATAGTGCAATAAAAGCAAAATAAAGCATTACACATAAGCATCACGCATGAACACCAAGATATAAGGTGGAAACCCAATGTGGGTAAAAACCACCTGTTGTTGTCGTCTCTGTCTTCTTTTAATAATAAGGAAAATCTATTTAAAATTTTGTATTGGTGGAGACTTATACTAGTACGCAGGCTTCTACCTGCAGAAGGCTGCAACCTTATCTCATTTTCTAGCTACTACTCGAAGGGAGCTAAAACCCCCTAGCTCTTGTACTAGCCAATATGTTTACTAGTACGTAGGTTCCACCCTATAGGAAACTCTACTCTTCTACCAGGGACTACGTTTCATAAATTTTCAGACTGGATACTCCTGGAACACAACACCATAATCTGAAGGCCACTTTTCATCCAATTTTCATACTAGACCCATCATCAATATCATAGCTGCAATACAATCATCAAGTACATAAACTAATCACTGAAACTCTTGAATATGATCATTTAGAATATTGTCACCAAAATACAGTCACCAGAATAGAACCCAGATCTCTGTAACAGCAAAGAGAATCAACTGAAACATTCTTCACAAGGTATATGCTCCTTCCCTATTTCTAACCAGCGTGTGTACACGCTTTTGTCAAAGCCAACCAGCGTATACATCTGTAAATGTTAATTCATAATTTTACAACTATACCAGACTTCAATTATACCCAAATCATAACATTTACAGAATAATATATGTGTTAGTATTCAGATCTAGAATATACATGAGCAAAACCACATATGATAGTTCATTTTATGCCCTAAGATCCCGATCCATCATTAGACCTAATCCCTCATCATCCGCTAACAAAAGTAGCGTATACATATGAACGCATTTTCACAAAAGGAAAAGATGGTATGGGATGAAAAACGAAGGTTTTGGTCCTAGGTATTGGTCTGAGGTTTTTGTCTAAGGTATTAGTCTGAGGTGTTGGAATAATACTGAGAGGGGGGGTGAATCAATATTTGTAAATCAATAATATTTCATTTCCATAAACAGATTTGTATACGCCACTTTAGCTAAGTGAACCAGCATGTACACGCAACTGTTATTAAAGAAACCAACATATATGTAGATAACTTTTGATTTACCCGATTTATCATGCATTGAACTTTAACCAGTATGTCAGAGATTAATTAGATAGTGCAGTAAAAGTAGAATAAAGCATTACACATAAGCATCACACATGAACACCATGATATAAGGTGGAAACCCAATGTGGGTAAAAACCACCTGTTGTTGTCGTCTCTGTCTTCTTTTAATAATAAGGAAAATCTGTTTAAAATTTTGTATTGGTGCAGACTTATACTAGTACGCAGGCTTCTACCTGCAGAAGGCTGCAACCTTCTCTCATTTTCTAGCTACTACTGGAAGGGAGCTACAACCCCCTAGTTCATGTACTAGCCAATATGTTTACTAATACGTAGGTGCCACCCTACATGAAACTCCACTCTTCTACCGGGGACCAAGTTTCATTAATTTTCAGACTGGATACTCCTGGAACACAACACCATAATCTAAAGGCCATGTTTCATCCAATTTTCATACTAGACCCATCATCAATATCATAGTTGCAATACAATCATCAAGTACATAAAACGATCACTGAAACTCTTGAATCTGATCATTCAGAATACTGTCACCAAAATACAGTCACCATAACAGAACCCAGATCTCTATAACATTAAACAAAAACAACTGAAAATTCTTCACAAGGTATACACTATTTCCCTATTTCTAAATAGCGTGTGCATGCACTTTTGTCAAAGCCAACCAACATATACATCTATAAATGTTAATTCATAATTTTACAGCTATACCAAACTTAAATTATACCCATATCATAACATTTACATAATAATATATGTGTCAATATTCAGATCTAGAATATGCATGAGCAAAACCACATAATGATAGTTCATTTTACGCCTTAAGTTCCCAATCTATAATTAGATCTAATCCCTCATCATATACTAAGGTTCATCCTTGGTTTAGATCCAACAATGCACCATAACCCAATAACCTGCATACTATATCTCACACTTCATCAAATATTCGAAACTTGCACACCTTGGCCCAATGATCTTCTCGTCCTTTTATAGTTTTACTCCTTTATCGATACCATGTACCCAAATCACTTAGGACCAATACCTTGGACCAAATACCTAGGGTCAATACCTCGAACCAAATACATTGGACCAATACCATGGGTTAAAATACCTTGGACCAAATACCACAGACCAAAAGCTTAATTTTCTAACATATATGTGCTTTTGCTTCTGTGAAAGTGTCTGTGTATGTATATGCGACTTGTATACAATTAACCTACGTGTATATGCAACTTGGTCAAGGTGAACCTACATATACCTCTCTTTCTTCATTCTATGTAGTCTGATCTGCAATTCTTTGTTGTTAACATGTTGTACTATGATATTTTATCTGAGAGAGTTTCCATCAAGGACAACACCTTTATCATAATGCCAACAATCTCCCCCTTTGGACTTAATGGCAAAAACAACACCAAGTCACTCTCCCCCTTTGACATCAAGGGCAAAGGGTCACGCTCCCCCTTTAACATACATTAGGCTAGTCATGCTTCGCCTTAGTACATGTTGAATTCTCTAATATTTTGAAATTCACTGATTGAGCTCCCATGATGGAGTCCATGCCCCCCCTGAGCACAAGAAAAGTTTGCAAAAGGATTTTCTAAAATAATAACATGACTCTATACATACATTGCTAATGAACTTCTTATCGCCAATGACTCATACATACATCTATCTCCCAACCAAGTGGGGATATACCAATTATTGCTAGATGACAAGAACAAGAAATATTACATCATCCATCCCATGCATAGTGGGGTTACATATTGGGTCTTTCCATGACATTTACATGACATTTATAATAAGGACAACTGATCTAAATGAGACCATGATAGTCATTAGCAACTATCATACACCATATATGATCTACACCATCAGTAACATCAAGATCAATAGCCTGAATGCTTCCATCATCAAAAGTGTCACCTGAATCAAAACAATTATGCAGATCTGTACCAAGATCTTCTAAGATAATGCCAACAATGCATTATTAGAAGCATATGCTCCCCCTGAACCTGTGCTAGATGTTCACTGTCAGATATGATTATTGCATATATCAGTAAGAAATATTAGGGCATCATCATCAATGAGATATACATCAAGTTATCAACAACTTATGAGGATCAACATATTTCCACATGTTATCAGTAGTTTGTAACCATCATCAAACAGAGCAGATAATTAATAGAACCATATCAAATCCCTTTTCCTGACTCTAGCCCACTGCTTTTCCTCAAACAAACATATACACGACTATGCCCACCGAATCCCACATATGTACATGACTACGCTTCATGAAACTCACGTATAACAACCTTTCTCTGAAAAATAGGATTTAACAGTAGGATGATACATCAACTACTCCTAGCTTTTGTCTGAGATATTCAAATGTCTCTCTAGGTAGTGGTTTAGTGAATATATCAGCAACTTGTTCTTTGGAGGGAACATACTCCAATTTGACCTTTTGTTCAAGCACTTGTTCACATAAAAAGTGATTTTTGATGGGTATGTGCTTGGTCTCAGAGTGCATGACTGGATTCTTTAAAATACTGATGACACTTGTATTATCACATAGAATGGAGATGGGTGGAGTACATGTGATCTGAATGTCTTGCAAGGTTTGCATCATCCAAAGTAGTTGAGTGTAGTAAGATGCAACAACTAGATATTCTACTTTAGCTATAGAAAATGCAATTGAACTTTGTTTCTTGCTAAACCAAGACACTAACTTGGAACCCATATAGAATGAACCACCACTAGTGCTTTTTCTGTCATCAACACTTCCTGCACAATCTGCATCTATATATGCATGAAGAGTGAGATCTATATCTCTAGGATACCATAAACCAAAGTTATATGTTCCTTGAAGATATTTGAAAATCCTTTTGACTTCTTGAAGGTGTGACTCCTTTAGATTTGCTTGGATTCTTCCAACTATTCCTGTTGCATGCATGATGTCAGTTCGGGTACTTGTTTGATAAAGTAGTCTGCCAATCATGGATCTGTAAGTTGGTTGATGTACTGTTGTTGATTCATCATTTGAGCTGATACTGCATCCTCTTACCATTGGGGTACATATTGGTTTAGAATCTTCCATGCCATACTTTTTTAAGATCTATTTGAGATATTTGGTTTGTGAAAGAAAAACACCATCTCTATTTTGTTGAACTTGTATACCAAGAAAATAGGTAAGCTCACCAAGCAAGGACATTTCAAATTCTTGCTGCATTACTGAGGCAAAATTCTGACTTATGGATTCTTCATTGCTACCAAAAAGGATATCATCAACATAAGCAACAATTATTAGCAATTTATCACTCTCAATCTTTGTATATAGATTTCTATTTGCTGAACCCTTTGAAAAATCCTGTTGGTGGAGATATTTATCAAGATGGTAATACCAAGCCCTTGGAGCTTGTTTTAGACCATAGAGAGCCTTTCTGAGTCTGCATACAAAGTTTTCATCATTTTCAAGAATGAATCCTTTTGGTTGTTCAATATAGACTTCTTCTTCTAAGTCTCCATTAAGAAAGGCAGATTTTACATCCATTTGGTATACTTTGAATTTCTGAAAACTAGAAAGAGAAAGAAACCTCCTTATGGCTTTAAGCCTAGCAACAGGTGCAAAAGTTACTTCAAAATCTATACCTTCTTGGTTAGCATATCCTTTACAAACAAGTCTGGCCTTGTTTCTAATAACTTCACTATTTTCGTTTAGCTTGTTTTTGAATATCCATTCAGTTCCTATGATATTCTTATCATGAGGTCTAGGAACTAATTCCCAAGTACTATTTTTTTCAATTTGCTCAAGTTCTTCATTCATGGCCTTGACCCAAAATTCATCTTTGCATGCTTCATTTACATTTGGAGGTTCGGTGAAATATAGTAATTCTAGATAGCTTGAGGTTTCTATAATAGTTCTTCTTGTCTGCACACCTACCTCTTTTTCCCTTAAAATTTCTGTTTTTGGATGATTTTTCTGAACATACCTAGACAGAGTCTTTTCTTCTACCATTATCTCTTCTTCTGGTGCTTCATTGGTTTCTTCTTCAGAATCAGTGTGATTTGATGTGGGAAAATAATCCCCATCTTCTTCATGGTCATAATCTTTGGTTTTTATATGTTTTGGATTTTTCATGCTTCATCAACCACAACATCAATATTTTCAATAATTTTCCCAAGTCTTTTATTATAACATTTATATCCTTTACTTCAGAAAGAGTAACCAACAAGAATACTTTCATCTGATCTGGGTTCAAACTTACCAATTTTTTCATAAGTCCTTTTGATGTAACATTTGCTTCCAAAAACTTTAAAGTATTTTACAGTAGGAGTCTTACCATACCAATGTTCATGTGGAGTGCGAGTTTTGTTTACCCGAGCATTTCCTTGGTTGAGAATAGTGATGGCAGTGAATGCAACTTCACCCCAGAAGGTTGGAGGAGTTCCAAATTCATCTAGCATAGCTCAAGCCATTTGTTGAATAGTTCTGTTCATTCTTTCTGCCACTCCATTTTGCTGATGAGTCCTTGCGATGGAGAACTACCTTTTTATTCCATGTTACTCACATAAGTCAAAGAATTCATCCAAGGTAAATTCTCCTCCTCGATCAGATCTGAGGCATTTGATTTTGTGATCTAATTCATTTTCAACCAAATATTTGAAGGCTTTGAACTTTTCAAATGCTTCATCTTTATGCTTTAGAAGACCTATCCAACACATTCTGGAAAAATCATCAATGAACAATATAAAGTATTCTTCTCCACGAGGTGACTTTTTCCTTGATGGTCCACATAAATCAGTATGAACAAGTTCAAGAGGCTTACTAGCTGACCCTTGTTTTCTAATGAAGTGAGATTTGGCTAGCTTACTGAATTGACATGGTTTACATATTATATTTTCAGGAATGTTGATATCTGGAAGATCACGAATAGCCTAGAATCTACATGCTTTTCTTATTTGAGAAAAGCTTAGATGTCTCAATCTTCTGTGCCATAGCCGGTTTTCATCATTGTTTCTTAGATAGCACTGTTGTTGTCCTCCCTTGAGTATGTATAAGTTGTTTGGAGTTCTTATACCTTTGATCATGGTTTCTCATGTATCAAGCTCACAAACAACACATTTGTTTGATCGAAACACAACTTCATTTCCTTGATCACACATTTGACTGACACTCAATAGGTTATGCTTTAGACCATCAACATACATAACATTCCTAGCTTTAAATTTTTCTTTCAAGAAAACATAGCCTTTACCTTTTATGGCAGCAGGAGTGTCGTTTCCAGATGAGACATTCTTTTCTTTTTCTAAGGCATTATATGAGTGAAGTTTTTCTTTGTCACCTGTCATGTGCTTTGAGCATCCACCGTCGATGTACCACTGGTTTTCTTGTCCCTTTGCATACAAGGCTATACCACATATTTCTATTTACGATTCTTTCTTTCTCCATATTTTGGTATTTAATGGAGTTTGCTCCTTTTGAGAAATTTGACGAAATTTACTCCTGCATTCAGATTCTTCCTGGCCAAAGTTGTTACAAATTGAGCATTTCTATTTCATTTCAAGAAGAGAAAAGTTATTATAGGAACTTTTCTTGATCCCTATCACATTCCTTTGATTTCGTGCTTCTCTAGTCATGATGATTTTGTAAGCAACATATTGAGCAAGTTTGTATCCACAATTATGACATGAGAAACATTAACCATTAAAGAAGTTCCTGTGACTATCGAATCTATTAACCTAGTGATTGTAGTTTTTATTCATCTTTGAAGCAAATTGAGTATAATTTACTTGAGGTTGGTTGTGACTTTTGTTCAACCTTGAAGCAAATTGAGCTTAATTTACCTGGTGATCTGCTTTATGTCTTTGTTGACGATTGCCATATTGTTCACTATTCTTTTCTCTATCAAGATAGCTTTTAGTGGAGGTTGGTGACTTCTGTGATTGAGATACTTCTTTAATATATCCAAGACCTGTCTTATCATAGGAGAATGCTACACTTTGATAATTCATTTAAGGTTTATGATCCTTTAGCAAATATAAGATCAAGAGATTTTGTTTTCTCAAGATCCTTTCTTAGACCCACAATTTCACATTCTAGTTTTTCATTGTGTTTTTCTCTTTCCGCAAGTTGATATGTCAAGGTATGTATAATCATATTCTTTTCTTCTAAATAGATTTTGAGTTTAGAGATTTCTTCATGAAGGTCATCTTCTTCTAAAGCATCCAAAAAATCATCTTCATAAGCCATTAGAAGTCTATAGTCATTACTATTTTCATCTTCATCACTATTTGATAAACCATCGCTATCTTCATGAGTATAGTAACATTTTTTACTTACACTTTGTTTTCTATTCCATTTTGCAGATTCCTTCCCTTTATCATATTTATCTTTATGAGGACATTTGGCAGCATAATGATTGACTCTACCACAAGCAAAACATTTGAAAGGTAGTTTGCCTCTAAATATTTTGGAGCCCTATTGAAGCTTCTTAACAAAGGTTAGTTCATCTTCTTCTTCTGAAATATGTCCTTATTCATTGAGTTATTCTTTTCCTTTTGCTAAATCTTTAAATGCGGCTTCTCTCATATTTAATGGGCCTCCTTTTCTCATCTCAAAGGAAGTTAAGATTTCGTGAAGCTGTGTCATAGTAATAGTCTGTAGATCCTATTTTTCTTCTATGGCAGATACTTTTGATTCAAATTTAGCAGACAAGGATCTTAAAACTTTCTCAACTAAGGTAACTTCCTTTATCTCTTCACCTTGATTCTTCATGCAATTAACAACCCCATCTATACGTAAGAAGTAACTAGTTATACTTTCATCATTGTGCATATTAAGAGTTTCATATTGAATTTTGAGAGTTTGCAGTTTAGCACGTTTTACCTGAGAGTCTCCTTCGTAGCTTAGAACGATTTTGTCCCATATTTCTTTGGCTGATTTGAGCTGCATAACTTTGACAAACTCTGATTGTGACAGACTTCCCAATAATGTATTGACAGCCCTGGCATTAGTTTCATATTTCTTTTTACTTATCGTATCTATAGGAATTGTTGATGGAAATGTATATCCTCCTTCCACGATTTCCGAGACATTTGTTCCAAATGATTGAAGATAGGCTATGGTCCTTATATTCCAATAAAAAAAGTTGTTGCCATCAATGATTGGCGATCTAATGGATCCCACGCTTTCTTTATTACTCATGATGATGGATCTTCCTTCAAGCGATCAAGCTTCTTCTGAAGGACTTGCTCTGATTCCAATTGTTGGAAATAATACTGAGGGGGGGGTTGAATCAGTATTTGTAAATCAATAATATTTCATTTCCATAAAAATATTTGTATACACCACTTTAGCTAAGTGAACCAGCATGTACACACAACTGTTATTAAAGAAACCAACATATATGTAGATAACTTTTGATTTACCCAATTTATCATGCATTGAACTTTAACCAGTATGTCAGAGATTAATTAGATAGTGCAGTAAAAGCAGAATAAAGCATTACACATAAGCATCACGGATGAACACCAAGATATAAGGTGGAAACCCAATGTGGGTAAAAACCACCTGTTGTTGTCGTCTCTATCTTCTTTTAATAATAAGGAAAATCTGTTTAAAATTTTGTATTGGTGTAGACTTATACTAGTACGTAGGCTTCTACCTGCAGAAGGTTGCAACCTTCTCTCATTTTCTAGCTACTACTGGAAGGGAGCTAAAACCCCCTAGCTCTTGTACTAGCCAATATGTTTACTAGTATGTAGGTTCCACCCTATAGGAAACTCTACTCTTCTACCAGGGACCACGTTTCATAAATTTTCAGACTAGATACTCCTGGAACACAACACCATAATCTGAAGGCCACTTTTCATCCAATTTTCATACTAGACCCATCATCAATATCATAGCTGCAATACAATCATCAAGTACATAAACCAATCACTGAAACTTTTGAATATGATCATTTAGAATATTGTCACCAAAATACAGTCACCAGAATAGAACCCAGATCTCTGTAACAGCAAAGAGAAACAACTAAAACATTCTTCACAAGGTATATGCTACTTCCCTGTTTCTAACCAGCGTGTGTACGCGCTTTTGTCAAAGCCAACCAGCATATACATCTGTAAATGTTAATTCATAATTTTAAAACTATACCAGACTTCAATTATACCCAAATCATAACATTTACAGAATAATATGTGTTAGTATTCAAATCTAGAATATACATGAGAAAAAACACAAAATGATAGTTCATTTTACGCCCTAAGATCCCTATCCATCATTAGATCTAATCCCTCATCATCTGCTAAGGTTCATCCTTGGTTCAGATCTAACAATGACCATAACCCTATAACTTGCATAATAGATCTCACACTTCATCAGATATTCAAAACTTGCATACCTTGGCCTAATGATCTTCTCCTCCTTCTTTAGTTTTAGTCCTTTCTCAATACCGTGGACCAAAACCGCTTAGGACCAATACCTTGGACCAAATACCTAGGGTCAATACCTCAGACCAAATACCTTGGACCAATACCATGGGTTAAATACTTTGGACCAAATACCACGGACCAAAAGCTTAATTTTCTAACATATATGTGCTTTTGCTTCTGTGAAAGTGTCTGTGTAATATGCGACTTGTATATAATCAACTTGTGTGTATACATAGCTTGGTCAAGGTGAACCTGTGTATACCTCTCCTTCTTCATTCTGTGTAGTATGATCTGCAATTCTTTGTTGTTAATCTGTTGTACTATGATCTTTCATCTGAGAGAGTTGCCATCAAGGACAACACCTCTATCATAATGCCAACATGAGGTTTTGGTCCGAGTTTTTTGGTCTGAGGTATTGGTCTGAGGTATTGGTCTGAGGTTTTGCTTCGAGGTTTTTGGTCTGAGGTATTGGTTCGAAGTTTTGGCCTGAGGTATTTGGTCCAAGGTATTTGGTCTGAGATTTTGGTCTGAGGTATAGACAAAGGATCTAAGTATATAAGAAGGAGAATATCAAAAGGCTGAGAGCACAAGCAATGAATATCTTATTAAGTGTTAGATCAAAGGAAAATATGCATGTTGTGGGTTTTTGATGCTTTGCTTGATCTAGACTAAGTATGCACCTGAGTGTTTGATGATGGATGAGATATAATGATGGATCAAGATCATAATGACTTAGCATTATGTGATCTGATAATGGATAGCCTAGCGGACATTTTATCCTTTATATGTGATGATTTGGGTATGTCTGAAGTTTGGAATTGCAGCGAAGTTATCAGTAAGTATTTGCATATCTATATGTTGGTTCTCTTTGGTGAAGGTGCATATACAACCTAGTTTGGCTCTTCCAAGTAGTGTATGCAAAACAAAAGCTTGATGTTTAGGTCAGATTGATCTATTAGATCAGTACTGTTGTTTTGTTGTAGTTTTAATGTTGTTTGTCAATGATGTCTTCTTAGATCTGAATGTATAAGGAAATTGAGTCTGATTGATTGATTGATTGAGAAAGAATGGTGATTGTTGTTGCTATCTATTTAGAAATCTGTAATATAATAATAGATCTTCAAAATGTCACTGATTTGTACAGTTTGTGGTTCAAAGGTTTTATGATTCAGTATCTTTAGAGGTATACACAGGTTGGGCTAAAGGAAGTAGCGTATACACGCATGTTGGATTCATTGAAGGAGTGTATACATTTTGACACATTCCTTTTGAGGTTACAGTTAGTTCTAGTTGTTCATGCAGTGATTTGGGTTCAAATCGGTGTACTAGTTACAGTGATATGTTTGTTCCAGTTGATTGGTTGAATTTTACTAAGTTTGAATGAATGGTTGATTCAGTTGTGTCAGAGCTTCAATGATTTTTTGATTCATTTGTGAGAGAGGTTCAGAGGTTTCAGTGATTGATTGTTTCAGTTATATTAGATATTGATGATCGAGTTTCAGTGATTGATTGATGCAGGATGTATTTGATGGTTGTATTGCAATGGTGATCAATTTTGAGATTCAATGTTACTAATGGTTTTGGTATGAAAATTTGATGAAATGTGTCCTTCATATTGTAGTATTGTGTACCAGGAGTATCCAATGTGAAAATTTATGAAACGTGGTCCTTGGAGGATACTGAGGGTTGGATCCTTTAGTGAGGAAGTCGAAGCTTCCTACCAGTAGTGGTTGGTGATTTGATTAGGGAGTTGGAGCTCCCTTCCAGTAGCAACTGACGAACGAGTGAAGGTTGTAGCCTTTTGTAGGTCGGAGCCTACGTATTAGTAAACATATTGGCTAGTACAAGAACTAGGGGGCTGTAGCTCCCTTCCAGAAGAAGTTGGTGAACGAAAGAAGGTTGTAGCCTTCTATAGGTGGGTGCCTACATGCTGATATGAGTTTGCACTAGTACAAGATTGCAAATAGATTTTCTTATTATTAAAAGAAGACATAGACGCAACAACAGGTGGTTTTCACCCACATTGGGTATCCACCATAAATCTTGGTGTTCATGTGTGTTTCTTATGTGTGATTGTTTATTCTATTATTACTGGACATGGTTATAGTTTAATGTTTAATAAAGTACTAATGCACTGATTAATGATCAACACATGATGAATGAACCGAATCATAAGTTCACTAAATATATGATGGTTTCCTTAAGAATAATTGCATGCACCTACGAGTTCCCTTCACTGAATTAGGGTATATAAATCTAATTATGGAAATGAAAAAGTTATTGATTTGTAAATATTGATTCACCCCCCCCTATTAGTATTATTTCCAACATAAAGTAGAGATCACAATGGAAAATGACAACACAAATTTTACCCTGTGAAATCCCACTTGGGGTAAAAACCCAACAACCCTTTCCTTATAGAATTAATTCAATAATAGAGACATCAAAGTCAAAATGATAGACAACTGACCAACAAGAATCTCCACCAAAATTCCAAGTCAAATCTCTCACAATATTCCTTAGTTGTTTCAATCAATGGATCTGCATCATAGAACTAAATTTCAGCTTATCTTCCACAGGACTTTAGTCTTAACAACAGAGAGATATCACAAAGTTTGAGCCCTTTTCTGCGGGTAGTAATCACAAAATTTTCAATCATTTTGCACGGATAATAACCACAGATATCTTAGCCATTTTCACAAAGATTTCATCATATAAGACTCAATCCTTTCCAAAAAGAACAAAAACAAATATCTCTTATGTTTCCATAAATAATTCACCACAAAAGACTTGACCGGACCCACAAAAATCTTGGCACTGTTCCGCAAAGAATAATCACAAAAACTTCAGCTTCTTTACATAGATTACTCTTGCATTTTGATGTCTTTGATCAACTCCTTGTTCTATCTTTTCTACTCGTTGTCCTTTTCATGGCTAGAAAAAATTGATACTTGATACTCATATCGAATCATACCTTAGATGTGAACAAGTGCCTCATATATATAGTGATCAATGGGCCGAATGGGTGCCATGGAGAGATAGTCTGACTTGGACAAATTTTGGAGTCAAAATAAAATTCAAATTTAAATTTTTATTTTTATAAAACATGGATAATGTGATTTTTTTTAGCATGAAAAACATGCTTTACATAAAAAAGTACATCGTTGATAAAAAAAATTTAATATGCAGACCGACAATAGATACAAAATTCAACACTCCTACTATTACCTAGGTGATCTTGTCTTCCATTCATTCTCTCTCCTTATGGATTTTCCAGCAGCTCCATTCCACGGCTGAGCGCTGGGTTTGGGTATAGAAATAGTTTATTCATAGATTATCGAAAGAAACAAGAAGGCTTGTCCTCATAATATTAACCTTGGATAGAATAAAGGTTTTCGTATATCAAACTTCACATTTTAGTTAGCATGCTCAAGGATCGTGAGTTTATTGAGGTATTAATTCTTTGGTTGTGCTTTGTGGATGGAGAAGGTGTAATTTAGAGGAATGTTTTAATACAATGATTAAAGTTTTGGCACTAGTTGACCCAAGCCAACAATCATATAAATTTTGGTGGAGCGCACTCGCTTCAATAGAAAATAGAGTTTGTTTGCTCCAAATTTCAACAGTGAGGGTGTATTTTGGAGCTTTAGGCGCAATGGGACGCTTGGAAATTTCAAAGAGAGAGACATTAATAATAAGTTGGGCTATTTTAAAAATGAAGTATATATTGACTTTGTTATTTATCCATGGGGAAATGTGTAAGGCAGATTCCCAAGCCTACTCTACTCTCTTACAACAACAAAATTGTATATTGTAGGCTAAGGTGGATAGACTTCAGGTGGCTTGAAAATGGACAGAGTGATGTTTGTGCTTGAAGTAAGGACTAATGGAGAAGAAAAGGAACTAGATGTTGAGGTTCATGAAGTACAAGAAGAAATTTTGAATCCTCTAGTGGTGGTAGCTCCTGGTGACAATTTGGACCAAACTTCCCTCCCCCCTCAACCTCAAATTACCAAATCTAAAGCCAATATATCCATTTTCCATTGATTTGAACATTGAAGGATAGTTTTCCCTATTTTTAATTCATGTTTTTTTTTTGTTTTCATATTACGAATTTTTTGGAGGCAATATAAGCTATGTGAGATTAGTGCAGCAGTACATAGACAAAAGGCTAGAACTGTTAATATTTTTTGGTCTTGTATGTGCACAATGAATGATGCTTATGAAGCACATGTAAAGGTTACACGTTGAATGAATAGAACAACTCCCTACCTATTTTGTTTTAAAGAAAAAATGGCTTAGCTTCAACTCTAGATTTATAAAGCTAAGAGGGATTAAATCTCTTGAGGTGAGAACCTTTTTTTAAGTTTTGCACTGATGTTTTGGTGAAGCATAATTATTATTTTTTAATTTTAATTTTATATTAAATAATTTGACCGATTCAAATGAAAAGTGATCAAAAAAGGAAGCCAAATTGTTTTTCAATAATATTATTGTAAATTTAATATACTTATTTTGAAAATCTAGTTGGAACTTAAGATTGAAAGTCTATGAATATTGTGGTAAATGGTTTGGTTATAAAACATGGATTTATTTTATGTTAATTAATTTTTTTAATATACATTTGAATCATTTTTAATATTAAAATGTTTTGGAGCTTGTTTCCCTTTCTTTAAATTTTGATTTAGATTTGGAAAATATTTAAATATTTTAATGTAGTCAAAAACACATTTTAAATAATGGAAAATCAATGTATTTCAATAAAAAAACCATATTTATTGGTTCATATTCCGCACCATAACCCTAATGAATTAGATGTCTAATATTCCTCCCCTTAATCCTAAGGGATTCTTGTGACTCCAAATAGAGAGATTAAGAAAACTACCAATGGTTGAATGTGCTCCTTGAATTTGGTGGTATTAGGATGACCACAAACCTCATGGCTAGCAAAGCTAAAATCTTCTACTAAATAGTGATATAAGGATTACTACCAACTATGGAACTTGGATCTAAGGCTCAACACTTGGTAGAACACTCCAAATTTGTCTAGAATTTGATATATCCTACTAATTGGAAGTTCTTACAAATGGAAATTTGAAGATGACTACAAACTCAAGGTGGTTTGAAGATGATTCAAAACTATTGAAATTTGGCTCCAGGGCTCAATAGTTCATGGAACATTTATGGATTTAGCTAGAAATCCATATCTTGTGCTAACTGGAAGTGCTCACAAATAAAGATTTAGAGATAGCCACAAATTGATGTCTAACAAATGTCATACTTCTACTAAATGGTGGTTTCAAGAAGACCAAAAATCTAATCATGCTTATGGCTTTGACTGTGGTTTAGCTCTAACTCTAGTTCAGCCTTGTAACTCAAGTTCTAGTTGTACATGATTGAGTAATAGGGCTCTAAACAAGAAACACACTATCCATCCATATTATTCCCTCTGTCAAATACAAAATTAGAAGACAAAACTTTCCATAATGTCCACACCAATAAAGATAAAAAACAATAATCCTTCATATGGAAAAATCTATAAAAATGTTATCGCCTTTGAAAAATGGACCCATTTACATTGCATTAAAATAAAACTAAAACTATTTCTAAGCCATTATTCTTAATTCTCTAAGATTAATAAAGTCATCCTCCACTGGAAAAGAAAAATAGTGAACTTAAAATATACATTTCATAATTTACTCCACATAAGCCACATAAGGTTAATCATTGAAGACCATTGTGGTTAAACCAATCATCACTATGTGCATATGCTTTCGAGGGTTTTCACGAAACTACTCTAGAAACTGTGCTCATTCATATGGCATAACCTAAGTATATCATTTGCAATGAGAGCAGACCCTAACTATGGGTTCGAACCAAAAATAAATACAGGTTCAGACTGTAGACCAAAGGGTAACAAACCAAGATGCAGGTCTACATGTTGCTCCAAAAGGAGTTCATGAAGACAACCCTCCACAGGCTTACGTTTTTAAAGGAGTGGAGGAAGAGGTCTAACAGAGCCATGGTTTACGACTTTCCACATGCATTAAACTTGGAAGGAAACTTCTTTGCGATATAAAGCGACTCCAGAAGGAAATGGTTCTAATCTCGCTTCGAATTCCTTTCAAATCATCATGGGTTCATAACATAATAGTTAAGCAGGCCACACAATATGCAGTGACTTCATACACTTTTTCTCCTTTGAAGTCCTGTGGGGATGGTGCGTTATCGAGATTGGGTTGGCACTGCAGGAGGACATGTTGGCATACAAAGCAAGCAATGGGCCTCTTTATTAGCATGGAAAGTGTGGCCAAGGGGTTGAGCTAATCTCACTGCATTTGAAAGGGACGGAATGATGGTCAATTGAAGTTTCTTTGGGTTCCCATCCATATATTTCTTTTTTGTGTTTTGGAGCCTTGTTTGCAAAATGTTGTTACAGCCAGGATTGATAATGAGCACGTACAAGGGCACGACGGTTGGTAGAGCGTGGAATGTGAGAGTAGACTTACGAGAAAAAATAGGTGTTCAAGAGAGCAGATACAGACATGAAAATCAGAATCAAATAGAGAAATAGCATGGGAAATGTCAGAGAAAAGAAAGCTGCAGCCTGAGCTGTTTTTCTAGAACATAACCATAATAAATTAAGTATTATCTTTAATATCAAGTTAAGACATTAAATATATTTCTAGAAGATGGACTGGTTGGATTATACATTAAAAAAAAATGAAAAAGAAGTCTGAGCTGTTTTTCCCGAACATAACCATAATAAATTAAGTATTATCTTTAATATCAAAGTCAAGACATTAAATATATTTCTAGAAGATGGACTGGTACTGGAAAAAACTGAACCTAGGATTTCATCCTTTTTCAATTACTTTAGATAATTCCAATTAATAAAGAAAATACCATGTTTATCTTAATTTCTATTAGTACTAAACATTTATGGAAACTAAACCTACTAATTGTGGTTCATCATCTTGACAAGTTGAAGAATCAAATCATGGCTACATATTAAATAGGGAGAACAGATCTTCCAATCTCTAGGTTTGATTAAAAAAGAGCTATATTAGACTAAACAATACAAACTGCTATAATTTACCCGGAACCATCAAATTTGACTATTCAAATTGCTTAATTAAAATAATATTATGATGTAAAAATAAAAATAAAAATACCCAGGATGTTTTATTTGAAGTAAAAAGTTAACTAAATTTGAGTAAAATATAATAAATCTATAATACAAATACAACTATTGTATACTTAATGGCTAAGGTATAATTAATGGCTAAGGCCACCAGAGGTTGTTAGATTCGAAGCCTGATACAGAGATTCGAGTTGGTAACTGAGCTCTGAAAAGACCTGGTAATTTCATTTGTCCAACGATCACTTTCCCCTTGGAATCATAGATAGACATGTTCATTTTCGTATCAACTACCATTATCAACCCATTACTGCTCACTGTTACTGAACAAAAATATGGAAAGATGCTTTTTACCAGGCCACTCGTGAATAGTTCACACCATATTTGATATCTTTCTGCTTCATTCAATTTCCATATGCGAAAACAGTCAAGTCCCTTCTGCTCCACTACCATCACTTTCCCGTTGTATTCACTTAAATTTTCACGACTAATCCTTCTGGATCCCTGTGGCAACGGGATTTCTGTCCAAACTCCATCGGCAATTTTGAAGGTTACCATGATATTCCTGGGATTGGGAGAGACACATACCCAGTAAAACTTTCCTTTAGAATGAATAGCCTTTCCACAAGGCTGAATATAGTAGGGAACCATCATAGAAATTCCAGTCCACGCGTTGGAGTTTGAATCATAAATAGACATCACAATTCTTATATTATCACCTTCGCCCTGTTGTCCCCTCCTGTTGATATAATAATTACCGAAAAGAAGAGTGCAACGCCTTGTGGAACAATCGAAAGCCATTCCACTGAAAGCGGAGCCAGTTGTTGGAGGCCGACGCAGATTTCTCCACTTCCTAGTAGCAGGATTTCCTACAGAAAGATCCCACTTATCCCCCTTTCTATGACAACAGAAGATGCTCTTACAAGTATCGACGACTATGTGATCGAGTAAACGAATTTTGTAAATTTCTGAAGCGCGGCGTCCTTCTATAACCCAATACTCTACCGCATCTTTCAAATCCCAGTGGATCTGCAGCAAAAACCCAGGGGTGGAATGCAATGACCAGTTTGGAACAGCAACTTGGAGGGCATCACGGGAAGACAGAAGATAATTCCACTTTTTACAGACTGTCTTCATTTTGCCAAGAACCCTCATGGGCAGCCTCGCTAAAATCATATACAGCAACTCCTCTGGGAGCGTTTTCCAGAGTTCTGTTTCCATTGTTACCCAAAAAAGAAAAATGGGGCAAAATATAAGAAATACTTCCCTTCCGGTTGGAATCGCAGCCACTCAGGCCGTCCACAGCCCTACTGCTCAGTCAGCTCTGTCTAAGGTGGCCCTCCACAGCCCTACTACTCAGTGAGGTCTGTCCAAGGATGCTGCCTCCCAGGTACCCAGAAGAAAAGCTTCTGCTAGGCGGAAGAAACGCTTTCGTTCTATATAATAGACAACCCGGTAAAAAGTTCTTTCGTGTTCTATTTATATGATCGAGAACTTGCCCTAAAATATAGAATCATCAAATTTGAGCGTGACTTATACGGCAAGAGCTAATGGTCATACTATTTGGTACTAAATGCCCGGTTACGTGTGCTTTTAATACTCGATAGCGTTTGTGCGGTGATTTTTTATTTATCTAGTCATCACGCGCGTGTTATCGGGATGTAGCCGGACATTTAATGTCCAATAAGACATTTAATGCCCAATAGTATGCTCGTTAAGACATTTAATGCCCAATAGTATGCTCGTTAGCTCTTACCGACTTACATTTAATGCCCAATAATATGCCCGTTAGCTCTTGCCCACTTACACTGGGCTCTCCAAGTATTCATAACTTAACCATAAAATTAACTATATTGTATATTGGTAGTTTGTTTTTTGGTTTTAGATTTTGGTAATTTATGCTTTTGTTCATGATATTTTCATAAATTGAGATATAGATATAAATTTTCAATAATTAAGATAGTTTATATAATTGTTAATGTGAGAGGTCTGTGACCATACTCTATTCTATTTATAATTTGTAAAAATATTTATAAATATATTATTTAATGTTTTTAATTATTTTATTTAAAATGAATGTGGAATATATTTAATTTTTTATAAGATATTTTTATTTTTATTTTAAATTATTTTTTATTGAATATAGATATAATGGATTTTAGTGTCGGATTTCCAACAGAAATACATCTAACAAGTAAAGACTGTGTGGAACCAAAAACTCGATTATGAAAGTGTCATCTTCAAATGTTGATTCTGTTTTGAGATAGCTCACCTAGCCAAAAATTGCCCAAAAGCCTCCGAGAAAAATTCTACTAGGAAAAATCACCACAAATCTACATGGTGGGAGGAAAAATCACCACAGATCTACATGGTGGGAAGGAGCACAAAAGGAGCAATACATTGTCGTCAAAGAAGAATACTCTAGAGAAGACTCTGAATCACAAGAAATCTGGCAAGAAAGAAACAACTATCAAGACAAGTAGGAGGAAAGCCCCGCCCAACAACAAAAGAGTGAACTCCACAACCTCTCAAGCATCAACAACTATGAGGGTTCGAATACTGCACAAAATAAATCTTTATTTAACAACAAAGCAGATCTCCTAGACCAAACTTCTTCTCCGACTATCTTCAAAAGGACAAACACAATAGATCGCAAAGCTAAGACACCAAGGTCCCAAGAATCAGAAGAGATGAAGGAGATGCAAGATAAAGAAATTGGAAGATGGTAGAGAAAAAAAAAAGAGCTATAGCACCAACCTCGCCAAGAAACTATAGGTCAATTTGGCCTAAGTGGACGTTAATCATCATCATCATCATCATCAAACTTAATTAAGTTAGTGTTATTTGTAGTTGGGAGAGGGTAAAACTAAATTTTATTTGTGGAATTGTGGAACAATTTTTAAACATGGGTGAAGGTCCTTAGGTATGCACTATCCATAGCCTTCTTTAAAGCTATGTGGGGAGGGTTTCTAAGTATGCATTGCCTATTACTATTTTAAGAATATTTGTTATTAATAAATGTGGTAGGCAAAATTGAATGTTATCCCTTCACGTGAATTAAGACCAATATGATTTATTAGATCCTTAAAAAGTAGGAGATTAGTTGAGATTCTTTAATTATTTAATTATTTTT
>APFE030466018.1:55873-73278 GCA_000404065.3 Pinus taeda
ACTTTGCATGCTGCAATGCTCCATATTTGCTAAACAGTCACCAAAGAAAGAGGCCATGAAAGAATGCTACTCAAATTTTATCTACTGCATTCCAATTTTGAAGAGTCATTCCAGTTTTATAGAATTTTCAGCTAAAGGGAGGTCCAAACAGCCTAATCTTGGTCTCCCTAGGTTTCAATTTCCTATTTTAGAATATAGAGAATGAACAACCTGTCCAAACAGCTTAATCTTGGCAGATTTTAGATAGGTAGAGAATCAAAGGATCCCAACTGCTTAATCTGGGCCCTTGGAAGAAATAAGGGTAGTTTGTAGATAGGAAGGAATAGAAAGAAAAAGTTGAAATGCTGGGTCTGCAAGTCTAAGTGCACCCAAACCAAAAGAAGAAAAAATGTTAGGTAAGTAGGCTGGGTAAGTAGTTTTGAGGTTGCAAAATCTTGATTTCTGATCAATCCTATGTTTTCAAAGTATCATCTCTACTCAAGTCACAGTCATCAGGGAGTTTCATGTGGAGGAGCTCAAATCAGGCATAACTAACTTCCCTTCCTTCCTCTTCCCTAAATCATTGACTAATTTCCCCAAAAGAGGTCAAGATCTGCTTGATATCTCTTAGTTTCATCATTTCCCATGTCATTAACCTTGGTGAAGATCTGCTTCACTCAAGGAGGGTCCATACTTTCTCTACAAAGCTCTATCTCCCCTTTGAAGCCTACGATCTCTGAAACTTAGCGCGTTCTTGTCATTTCCATATTAACTACTGACATTATTATTTAACTCCCTATATTTTCCTCATCCCCCTACTAAAACTATGTAAATAATCCCCTTATGTAAATATCCCCTCCCCCTGGTTGACATATAACTGTAAGTATTTCTCTGGGAATTACTAAGTCACCTGGACCTTAGTAACAACCCTCATCTCCACATAATTCCCCTTCGCTGGTGTTTGGACCCCTTCCAAAACACAAAGAACCCCTTTCCAAATGCAACCCCCCCCCCCCCCCCCCGCCCCCCACATTTTTTTGAATTTATTAATGTTTGTTTAAAAAATCACCAAGCGCCTAAACTTATTAACCCGTTTCCTAAAGTCTAAAACCCATCTGCGCCGTGAAAAAATTAAAACTTTAACGCGCGCGCTCTTTTATTAAATCCCGCGCACCTTCCCCTCCTGTCCACCGTCGGATCGCCTCCCCCAGATCCGACGGCCCTTGTTCATATCGGACGCCCTATTGTAGTGGTATGTTACCACCCGATGTCCGACGATTTTACCGTCGTACACCTGGACAGGTGGCAGCGTCCCATTGCATAGGGCCGCCTCTGACAGAAACCACCTCCGTACCAAACACGGTCCGATGCACAGGCCAAAACCGCCCTCCCCTCATGTAACAGGACTACTGCGTCACCCTGCCACGTTGCCTCCACATCACCTCACACTGCCTGCGCCTGGCCCACGTGTCACTGCCACGTCACCTCGCCATACTGCCATGTCACCTTGCTAACGTCAGCATGCTGACGTCATATCCATACTAGAGGACCCCACTACTGACATCATGCTGACGTCATTTGCCGTACCGCTAACGTCAGCAGCCAAAAAACAGAAAAAAATGCAAAAGTGCAAAAGTCGAGCTTCGGAGCTCCGGAATGAGAAACGGAAGCAGTTTTCGATGCGCGATGAGCTCCGGAATCGCGCATCGCTACAGGAAATGAGCCATATTGGGGAATCTTTTGATTCATTATCCCTTTTTGCACTGAAAAAGCCCGATTTTGCCAATTTAAATGTATTTGAAGACAGAGAGAGACCAAGAACAGAGATTAAAGAGTATCAGATCAAATATGCAGATAAAATGCCTGTCAAAGAGTATCAGGAAGCGGCGGAGGCTATCGATGTAGCGGCAAAGTTATCAGAGGAGATTTTCTCAGGGCTCGAGGCAAATCCAGCATTAAAATGAAGGCTCTGAAAGTCAAGAAGCAGTTAAGGAACCATTAAAAGCTCATCAGCACAAATGACTGCACATTAAACTCACAGGAGATCAGTGGACCAGAACTCAATGCACAATTATGACGGAACCACTGCACCAAGTCACACAGGACACCCCATCAACTCAACCTGATCCAGCTGCCTTTGGCGCAGCCCAAAGGACTTACTTGCATTTAATTCCAGCAACAATTAGGTTTTAAAAAAAAAACGTTTTCCTGCAAACTTGTTTAAGTCAGTTGTAATATATAACTTCAGATATTTTTCCTATATATACCACCCTGAAAAATGGAGTAGGGGTTGGTTGGTTGGTTTGTTACTTGATCTTTGGTATTTTCGATATTTTCCTCAAGCAGAGACTCGCACTGTAACTGTGATACTTTCTATAATGAAAGATTGCAGAAAGCATGGATTCTGAAACCGTCTGTTGTGTTTAATTGGCCGAGGAGTGACTGTGGAATTCCTGTGCTTCCACATGGTTCAATAAGTGTTTCTTAACTCTGTTAGTTTTTTCATGTTTGTTTATCATCAATCCGCCATCTAAATTGCAGAAAAGAAGAATAGTTTAGGATTTGCTTATCTACACCCTAGGCTCAATTTCTGCAATTTTTCATGTTTTCGTCAGGAATAGTTATGAACATGCATACTTAAATGATATTGTTTACGGTGTTTCTTTCACTTATGAATGATAGTTTATGAATTCTTAACTGCTCCTAGACAACCATTCATTCACTTCTCCTCCCTGTCAGTTTTGATGAAAGATTCTTAATTTCCTTTCATCCCTGACCATCATTCCATCCTTTCAGCAAATTGATAATTGTGTCATGTGTGGCTATCCCACTCCATAATCCTCTTGTGACTAAGAAAACGCAACAGCAAGCCTTAATCCATGACTCCATGCCAAATGGTTTGAAACTTATCACACTTTACCTTGCCTCTCTGTTTGGACTTATCTTCCATACATGCATCTTCCATCCAAACAAAAAATCAAAACCCCTGAACCCAACAACTAGCCTAAAATCATCATCAACAAAGTTAAATCATTAAGAGAGAGCCCTCTCTGATTGCAAGTGGGCTAGAACCTGCAATCCAAATATTGGTTTGTGGTTACCTCGGCCGTATCCCTTCAGGAGCCTAGGGACAACCTGAGTGATAACATAATGGCGACTCCATTGGGGACCTCCTCAGAAAATCTTGTAAAACCAGTCTGCAGCTCCACAGAGGAAGAAACCGACCTTTGAAAGTCTCAATCGACCTGTGTTTTTAGAAAAAATTTCCCAAAAAACAAGTTAGAAGTCGGCTCCTAAAAAGCAAACGCGTCATACAAGATCAAACCCTGATCCTAATCGCCCAGCTGCTTTTGAAAATATGAATTTAATCCCTAAGATCATTAGAAAAAAAAAGCAACAAGAAGATCCAACTGCTTCGAGTCCTGAAATAGTTCAGCCAAGCGATGTTCAACCCCTGTCAAAGTTATATTTCGGTCAACCCCAAGTTCCCCTGGTTCATCACCCCCTTCTCCAAGCAACTCTTTACACCTCCATCCTATACTCCTACTACCACTACTACTCCTTCTACCCCGGTTGTTTCTGTTATCTCAGTTGCCCCAGTTTTTCCACTTATCCCCATTAACATGGCTAATAGATATGCGCCCTTACAGCTGCTTGCTAATCCCGGGGCTATGCCTTAGGACTACTAGACAAAAATTACCTATTTTGATGGCGCAAACTCCTGAACAGCCCTACAGCATATGAAGAAAATGCAGGATTACTTTGAGAGTTATGAGATCGATGATGACAGTGTGAGAATGAATTTTTTTGTTCAAAGTTTGACCGGTGATGTTAGAACCTGGTTTAGGGCACTTACACCCAATTCCATATTAAATCCTGAAGCCTTATACCAGACATTTATTAACAGATGGGAGAAAAAGAAAGATCCCCTACACATACTATCTGAGTTTTATACTATCAAAAGAGGACCTTAGGAAATGGTTTTGGATTACTGTGCAAGGTTTAATACTGTTTACAATGCAATACCACAAAATTTAAGACCTCCACCTGATCTCGCTTTGTAAAAATTCCATGATGGCTTTGATGCTGAGATGGCATATTAGCTAAGGGAAAGAGCCCCTCAAAGCCTCGCAGAGATGCAAGATGTTGTTGTTAGTGTGGAGGCAAATCTGATTGCCAAAAGAAACAGAGCCAAAACTAAGAGAAGAACCACCTTCAATGAAGAACCCTCAGCCTTCGATTAGAAGCTAGATGCTATTATCAGTGGCATCCACAGGCTAGGAGATAGAGTAGACAACGTTGAGAGGAAAACTTCATGGGAAGGTCAACAGCCCAATACCATAAGGAACCCGAACTTCAGAAAAACTCAAAACACAAACGCTGGAAGGGCCAGTCCCGACCATGATATTAGGCCTCCTTTCCAAGAAAACTATGCAGAGGCATCTACATCCAGTGAGCCCACAAATGGGACTCATATGAACCTGATAGATTCAGAAAATGAACAACAAATCTTTCTCACTAAAGAGGACTGAGATTACCCTGATGTAAAACAATTTCAGACCATGTCGGGAGAGTCTTTCGATTTCAAACAAGGTTATGATTCTGGTGTGTATGAAGTACACAAACAATACAAGTTGAGAACGAGGACCATTGATGTCCCTGCATCTAGTAGAACAAAAGATAGAAAACAACCCAACAAAATTAAAGACAATATCACCATAACAAATCCGGCTTATAGCTCTGTCCCAAACCCGCATCAAGTAACTGTGGAAGATATAACAGACACACAGCCTCCTATTGATCGGCCTGTACCTCCTTCTTCCTCAAAAGAAACTCTGAACGGCACTCTAAAAAATCCTCCCAAAGCGGAAATACCACAAACTGTCATTCATCATAACGCTAATATTCCAAAAGAAAACATAGAGAGTATGCCTGAAAAAGAGAAATCTGCTGCTATCAACGCCAAGAACCCATCGGAAAAACCATTCAATTTAGAAGCAGAGATTGGAAAACTCAAGATATCCATTCCCCTCTCAGAACTTGCCAAACATGATGTATATAGGCAACAAATTCAAAGGTCACTTCAACTACCAGAGGTCAGAGATGATGTAAACGTTTCAGACGATACCCCTGAGCTGCTATTTGGCCCAGAAGTTAACAGAAAATCAACATATGGACCTGTTCCACCCTTTTATGTCAGTCTGCACATACATGACAAAATATTGCATAACACTATGTTTGACTCAGGTGCCTCACATAACTTTATGCCCAAAGCTGTAATGGAAAGTTTGAACCTTGATGTCACAAGACCATACAAAGATCTATATTCCTTTGACTCAATTCAAGTCAAATGTTTAGGCTTGATTAAAGACCTTTGTGTGTCTCTAGTCCAATTCCCCAACAAGACAATCCTAATGGACGTAGTAGTTGCTGACATTACCACAAAATATGGCATGCTCCTATCCAGATCATGGGGAGCAAAACTGCAAGGATCCCTTCAACTTGACCTCTCTTATGCCACTATATTTGTCTCTGGGCAGCCAAAGAGACTGTATAGAGAAACATTAATGAAGTATGTGGTAAGCAGTGAGGAAAAGCCCCAAAATTTTCCAATTTACTCAATCCATTCTGATATGGATTCTTTTATTTTATTTAATGATAAAACCAGTCCTCCAACGGATGATAAGTTGTTATCTTTAGAACAAAAAACATACATCAATGAGGAATCGGTTGCCAATACCCATGAAACTGTCTCAACAGTCAAGGCAACCAGCAAACAGCGAGAAGAACATCCCGAAACAGAAATTGTAAGTCTACCCAATCCTCAAATAACTGAAACTCTTAATACAAACCTCAAACAAGAAAACACATGGTATTTAGAGTTTGATGGTTCTGTCAACAAGTTAGGAACAAGGGTAGGAGTATGGATTTACAATACACATGATAATCACGTAGAAGGCCATGCCTATAGACTAAATTTCATATGTACAAACAACATGGCAAAGTATGAATCTCTTCTCTTAGGCCTTAAACTGCTCAAAGTCCTAGGAGCTACAAAAGTGTCCATCCTAGGTGACTCTGATTTGATTATACAACAAATGAAAGGTAACTTTGTTACTAATGACAGTATAATGAAAGCTTACAGGGTTGCTGCCACCGAAATACTCAATTCTTTCAACAAATTCAAGCTTGCCAAAATTTCAAGAGATCCTAATATTCATGCCCACAGTCTAGCAACTTTTGCTAGCACATTCAAGCTTCCCTTTGAACCAAATCACCATTTCACCGCTGAAATAAAACACATACCTTTGGTCCCTAACAATGTTAAGGATTGGCAGGTGTTTCAAAATGATGCCCAGATTAACAATTTCCTCACTCGTGAGGGCGAATTTTCCAACACAAACATTGACATGGATGCCATGAACGATTCCCAACATCTAAAAGAAGAAAATCAGCAGGCTCTAACAGTTGCAACAGCTAAACAAATCCTTAACTCAACTGTGTTTGACAACGCAAACATAGAGCAGTTGAAACAAATGTGTTTAGAGGAAACAGCCAAAGTAGAGGATGAGTTTATTGATCTAAAGAGTAATTTTCTACCCGCCAGCCTTACTCCATTAGAAGACATGTTTGATGACAATGATGTGCCCAAAAAGCCAAAAATGGAGCCTCTAAATGTTGCTATAGAAGAACACAACATAGGAACAACAGAGCAGCCCAGAATGATTAAGTTGTCCAAAATTCTGCCCCCTGATAAAAAACCGTAAAAAGGAAAAAAAATACGCCGGTTGGGGAGGGATTTGTCAAAATGAATTCAATGATGCTATTTGCTTGGAGTTATTGACGACTTGAGTCCTATGACACCTCAGTGATCCCAACATACCATTTCCCTTAAAACCAAATCAATAAACTCGTTTCAAACAGAAACTTAGAGATATTCAACCGCCATGCTTCTTCCCCTTATTGAAAAAGAATATAAAGAGAATGTTTGAAGCAGTACCATGCACCCATCAGTTCTCCATAATATGCGGTTATTTAATTTAGTTCCCACTAGGAAAAATGGGAGATGATAAGACCTGTGTGTAGGACTTTAGATAAATTTAAACCAGGTCTCTCTAAGACCACTACCCTTGCCCAAAATGGACCCATATCTTACATAAGAGGAAGTGTTTCCTCTATGTAATTTCTTTACTAGATGATTTTCAGGATTTAATCAGATACTTGTTCACCCGGATGACCAAGACAAGACAACCTTTACCACACCGTGGGGAACATTTAAGTACGTTAAAATGCCTTTCGGGCTGAAAAACGCTGGTGCGACCTTTCAAAGGGCAATGGATATTGCATTTGCCAAGGAGATACATGATTTCCTTGTTGTATACCTTGATGACCTAACCCCTTTCTCCAAATATGACCAAGAGCACCTTAAGCACTTAAGGCAAATTTTCATGACATGCAGGAAATATGGAATTTCCTTGAATCCCAAGAAGTCCTTGTTTGCCCTTAAGGAAGGCAAGCTTCTATGCCATATCATATCAAAAGATGGGATTAGAATTGATCCTGAAAGAATTCAAGCTATCTTCCAAATCCCCTATCCAAGAAACATAAAAGAACTGCAAGCATTCCTTGGAAAGATCAATTTCCTAAGGAGATTTATCCCAAACCTAGTAGAGCTAATAAGGCTATTGAGGAAAATGTTGAAGAAGGATGCCAAGGTAAAATGGTCTCTTGAGACCAAGCAAGACTTCGAGAGCATCAAAACTGCCTTGACTCAAACGCCTGCCCTCACCAGTCCACAATTTGACAAAGATTTTATCATTTTTTCCTTTGCATCCGAGCACACTATAGCCGTTGTCCTATTGCAAAAATATGATCAAGGTAATGAAAATCCAATTGCTTTATTCAGCCGAGATTTGAGAGATGCACCCTTGAAATATCAGATTATGGAAAATCAGGCTTATGCCCTGGTTAAGGCCATCAAAGACTTTAGAATTTACATCTTATACTCCCATCTGATTTCCTATGTCCAAAACTCCGTTTGAAAAGATATATTAACTCAAGAGGGACTAGAAGGCAAAAGAGGCAAGTGGATTGCCAGCATCCTTGAATACGACATTGAGATAAAACCTACCAAACTGATAAAAGGACAAGGGTTAGCCAAACTAATGTCTAAAACAAACTTCCAAGCCTTAGACATTAATCAACTGGACAATGAACCAGAGCTGGCGACTCCACAGATCAGTGAAACCTTTTTGCAATCCCCATGGTATGCTGATATTTGCTCTGTATTGTTAAACCTGTGTGCTCCCCCAGGATTGTCCAGAACCAAGAAAATATTTTTAAGGATGAAATCCTCAAAGTTTTGTGTCATAGATGGTGCTTTGTTTTGGAAAAATCATGAAGGTATTTTGCTTAATTGTTTGACTATGAATGAAACTAACAGCATCATGAAAGAATTCCATGCAGGGGACTGTGGAGGACACTTATATTGGAAGTTCACTACTGACAATATTTTAGGGGCTGGTTATTATTGGCCCTCTCTATTTGCAGATGTCAAGAAGTTTGTTGTTTCATGCCACAAATGCCAAATCTTTGAAGGGAAAAGAAAATTACTGCCTTTGCCCCTTAAGCCCATTTCAATCGAAAAACCTTTTCAACAATGGGGTCTCGACTTCATTGGAGAAATCCATCCCTCTTCCTCAGGCCAACACAAGTGTATTTTGACAGCCACTGATTATTTCACTAAGTGGATTGAAGCCATTCCATGTAGACAAGCCAACAACTCCACCATTATCCAATTCCTTGAGAGCAATATCCTTTCCAGATTTGGCTGCCCTAAGAAAATCATCACTGACAACGATGCTGCCTTCAAATCCAAAAATATGATCAACTTCTGCCATAAATACCACATTACCTTGGGCCACTCCACAACTTACTACCCTCAAGGTAATGGCTTGGCTGAATCATCCAACAAAAGCCTCATCAATATCATAAAGAAACTGTTAGAGGAAAACAAAAAGAACTGGCATAGGAAGCTCACAAATGCTCTGTGGGCAAACAGGCTTTCAACCAAGAAATCCATTGGGATGAGCCCTTATGAGCTGGTATATGGCATAGAAGCGAAATTTCCATCATCTTTGGGCATTCCTACTATTAAACTGTTGCAGGAAATTCAGGCTGAACCAAATGACATGCAGAGAAGAGTTAATCAAATCATTCATCTTCAACAAACTAGAGAGCAAGTCTATGACAGAGCTCAAATGCTGCAAGAAAAACTCAAAAGGATGTTTGATAAGAAAGCTAAAGCAGAGGATTTCTGGGTTGGCAGCAAAGTTCTAAGATGGGACTCACGAAGAGAGGACAAGGGAAAACATGCAAAATTCGATTTTCTATGGAAAGGTCCATATATTACCAGTGTTGTGCAAGGCAATAATACATATTTTCTCAGATCTCTGGATGGCAGCACGGCTGAAGAAGGCCCTGTCAATAGCCGAATGCTAAAGCACTACAATGATCCTTTTTGATTGAAAAGAACAGGCAGTGTTATTTTCTGTACATAAAATGTTTGTATATATCAGCACTTTGATTTTATTTTGTAATAGTCCATGATGTTAAAGCACGTAGAAGAAAGCAAGCAGTGCTTTACAATTTACCAACAAATTAGTTACGGGAAAGTGTTGTTAGCAGTCCAAAAGTTCAAATCAATCCAACAGTCAGCACTAAGAAGTTTCAAAGCACAGCGATAACAGAAGAATCAAGGCAATCTGACTTGCTGTTCTTGGCTTCTCACAAGGAGAAGCCATCCCCAAGTGGAGCCACTGTTAGCCTCTTGCTGCAGCAGGTTACTCATATTTCATGATTGACATTTTTACAGGCCAAATATGTCATACTTTGCATGCTGCAATGCTCCATATTTGCTAAACAGTCACCAAAGTAAGAGGCCATGAAAGAATGGTACTGAAAGTTCATATACTGCATTCCAATTTGAAGAGTCATTCCAGTTTTGTAAAATTTTCAGCTAAAGGGAGGTGGAAACATCCTAATCTTGGTCTCCCTAGGTTTCAATTTCCTATTTTAGAATATAGAGAATGAACAATCTGTCCAAAGAGCTTAATCTTGGAAGATTTCAGATAGGTAGAGAATCAAAGGAGCCCAACTGCTTAATCTGGGCCCTTGGAAGAAATAAGGGTAGTTTGTAGATAGGAAGGCATAAAAAGAAAAAATTGAAATGTTGGGTCTACAAGTCTAAGTGCACCCAAACCAAAAGAAGAAAAATGTTAGGTAAGTAGGCTGGGTAAGTAGTTTTGAGGTTGCAGAATCTTGATTTCTGATCAATTCTATGTTTTTAAAGTATCATCTCTACTCAGGTCACAGTCATCAGGCAGTTTCATGTGGAGGAGCTCAAATCAGGCATAACTAACTTCCCTTTCTTCCTCTTTCCCAAATCATTGACTAATTTCCCCAAAAAGAGGTCAAGATCTGCTTGATATCTCTTTAGTTTCATCATTTTCCATGTCATTAGCCTTGGTGAAGATCTGCTTCACTCAAGGAGGATCCATACTTTCTCTACAAAGCTCTATCTCCCCTTTGAAGCCTAAGATCTCTGAAACTTAGCGCTTTCTTGTCATTTCCATATTAATAACTGACATTATTAGTTAACTCCCTATATTTTCCCCATCCCCCTACTAAAACTATGTAAATAATCCCTTATGTAAATATCCCCTCCCCCTGGTTGAAATATAACCATAAGTACTTCTCTGGGAATTACTAAGTCACCTGGACCTTAGTAACAACCCTCATCTCCGCATAATTCCCCTTCCCTAGTGTTTGGACCCCTTCCAAAACACAAAGAAAACCCTTTCCAAATGCAAAAACCCCCCTGCGCATTTTTCTTTGGAAATTATTAATGTTTGTTTAATAAATTTCCAACGCGCCAAACACATTTAACCCATTTCCTAAAGTTCAAACCCACCGCGCCGTGAAAAATTAAACTTTTAACGTGCGCGCTCTTTAATTAAACTCCGCGCATCTTCCTTTCTCGTCCACCATCGGATCGCCCCCCCCCTAGATCCGACGGCCCTTGTTCATATCGGGCGCCGTATTGTGGTGGTAGGTTACCACCCGATGTCCGACGGTTTTACTGTCGTACACCGGGACAGGTGGCGGCCTCCCATTGCATCGAGTCGCGCCTGACAGAAACCACCTCCGTACCAAAGGCGGTCCGATGCACAGGCCAAAACCACCATCCCCTTACGTAACAGGACTGCCACGTCGCCTCCACATCACCTCACACTGCCTACGCCCGACCCACGTCACCCTGCCACGTGTCACTGCCACATCACCCCGCCGTACTGCCACGTCACCTTGATGACGTCAACATGCTGACGTCATATCCGTACCAGAGGACCCCACTGCTGATGTCAGCGTGCTGACGTCATTCGCCGTACAGCTGACGTTATGCTGACGTCAGCAGCCAAAAAACGGAAAATTTGCGCAAGCGCGAAAGTCGAGCTTCGGAGCTCTGGAATGAGAAATGAGAAATGGGCCATATTGGGGAATCTTTAGGGAATCTTTTGATTCCTTGGCCTTTTTTGCACCAAAAAGGCCCGAAAATGCCTGATTTTGCCAAATTTAACGTATTTGAAGACAGAGAGAGACCAAGAATAAAGATTAAAGAGTATCAGATCAAATATGCAGACAAAAAGCATGTCGAAGAGTATCAGGAGGCGGCGAAGACCATCAATGTAGCGGCAAAGTTTATCAGAGGAGATTTTCTTAGGGCTCGAGGAAAATTCAACATTAAAACAAAAGCTCTGAAAGTCAGGAAGCAATTGAAGATGCATTGAAGGCTCACCAGCAAAAATGACTGCACATTAAACTCACAGGAGATCAGTGGACCAGAACTCAATGCACAGTTATGACAGAACTACTGCACCAAGTCACACAGGACACCTCATCAACTCAACTTGATTCAGCTGCCTCTGGCGTAGCCCAAAGCACTTACTTGCATTTAATTCCAACAACAATTAGGTTTTTAGAAAAAGCTTTTTCCTGCAGACCTGTTTAGGTCAGTTGTAATAAATGACTTCAGATATTTTGCTTATATATACCACCCTGAAAAATGGAATAGGGGTTGGTTGGTTGATCAATATCTTGATCTTTGTTATTCCGATTTTTCTCTCAAGCAGAGACTCGCACCGTAACTATGATGCTTTCTATAATCAAAGACTGCTGAAAGCATGGATTCTTAAACTGTCTGCTGTGTTTAAATTGGCCGAGGAGTGACTGTGGAATTCCTGTGCTTCTACATGGTTCAATAAGTGCTTCTTAACTCTATTAGTTTTTCATGTTTGTTTTATCATCATTCCGCCATCTAAATTGCAGAAAAGAAGAATAGTTTAGGATTTGCTTAGCTGCACCTAAGGCTCAATTTCTGCAATTTTTCATGTTTTCATCAGGAATAGTTATGAACATGCATACTTAAATGATCTTGTTTACGCTGTTTCTTTCACATATGAATGATAATTTAGGAATTCTTAACTGCTCCTAGAAAACCATTCGTTCACCTCTCCTCCCTATCAGTTTTGATGAAAGATTCTTAATTTCCTTTCATCCCTGACCATCATTCCATCCTTTCAGCAAATTGATCATTGTCTCATGTGTGGCTATCTCGCTCCACAAGCCTCTTGTGACCAAGAAAACGCACCAGCAAGCCTTAATCCATGACTCCATGCCCAATGGTTTGAAACTTATCACACCTTACTTTGCCTCTCAGCTTGGAATTTCTACCTGGCATACATCTTCCATCCAAACAAAAAATCAAAACCCCTGAAACCGACAACTAGCCTAAAATCATCATCAACAAAGTAAATCATTAAGAGAGATCCCTCTCTGATTGCAGGTGGGCTAGAACCTGCAATCCAAAGATTGGTTTGTGGTTACCTCGGCCGTATCCCTTCAGGAGCCTAGGGACAACCTGAGTGATAACATAATGGTGACTCAGCTGGGGACTTCCTCAGATAATCTCACTAAACCAGTATGTAGCTCCACAGAGGAAGAAACTGACCTTTGAAAGTCTCGGTCGACTTGTGTTTTTAGAAAAATTTCCCAAAAACAAGTTAGAAGCTAGCTCCTAAAAAGAAAACGCATCATACACGATCAAACCCTGATCCTAATCGCCCAGCTTCTTTTGAAAATCCAAATTTAATCCCTAAGATCATTAGAAAACAAAAGCAACAAGAAGACCCAATTGCTGCGAGTCCTGAAACAGTTCAGCCAAGCAGTGTTCCAACCCCTGTCAAAGTTCTATTTCGGTCAACCCCAAGTTCCCCTGGTTCATCACCCCCTTCTCCAAGCAGCTCTTCTACCCCTCCATCCTATACTCCTACTACCGCTACTACTCCTTCTACCCCAGTTGTTCCTGTTATCCCAGTTGCCCCAGTTTTTCCACTTATCCCCATTAACATGGCTAATAGATATGCGCCCTTACAGCTGCCTGCTAATCCCGGGGCTATGCCTCAGGACTACCAGACAAAAATTACCTATTTTGATGGCACAAACTCCTGCACCACCCTACATCATACAAAGAAAATGCAGGATTACTTCGAGAGTTATGAAATTGATGATGACAGTGTGAGAATGAAGATTTTTGTTCAAAGTTACACCGGTGATGTCAGAACCTGGTTTAGGGCACTTACACCAAATTCTATTTTAAACCCTGAAGCCTTATACCAGACATTTGTTAACAGATGGGAGAAAAAGAAAGATCCCCTACACATACTATCTGAGTAGGATACTATCAAAAGAGGACCTCAGGAAACAGTTTTGGATTACTGTGCAAGGTTTAATAATGTTTACAACGCAATACCACAAAATTTAAGACCTCCACCTGATCTCGCTTTGTACAAATTCCCTGATGGCTTTGATGCTGAGATGGCATATCAATTAAGGGAAAGAGCCCCTCAAAGCCTTGCAGAGATGCAAGATGTTGCTGTTAGTGTGGAGGCAAATCTAATTGCCAAAAGAAACAGAGCCAGAACTGAGAGAAGAACCACCTTCAAGGAAGAACCCTTAGCCTTCGATCAGAAGCTGGATGCTATTATCAGTGGCATCCACAGGCTGGGAGACAGAGTAGACAATGTGGAGAGGAAAACTTCATGGGAAGGTCAACATCCCAATGCCATAAGGAACCCGAACTTCAGAAAAACTCAAAACACAAACGCTGGAAGGGCCAGTCCCGACCATGATATTAGGCCTCCTTTCCAAGAAAACTATGCGGAGGCATCTACATCCAGTGAGCCCACAGATGGGACTCATATGAACCTGACAGATTCGGAAAATGAACAGCAAATCTTTCTTACTGAAGAAGACCGACCATACCCTGATGCAAAACAATTTCACACCAAGTTGGGAGAGTCTTTCGATTTTAAACAAGGCTATGATACTGCTGTGTACAAGGTACACAAACAATACAAATTGAGAACAAGGACCATTGATGTCCCCACATCTAGCAGAACAAAATATAGCAAACAACCCAACAAAATTAAAGGAAATGTCACCATAAATCAACCAGCTAACAGCTCTGTCCCAAGCCCGCATCAGGTAACTGTGGAGGATATAACAGACACACAACTTCCTATTGATCGACCTCTACCTCCCTCCTCCCCAAAAGAAGATCTGAACAACACTCCAAAAAATCCTCCCAAAACAGAAATACCACAAACTGTCATACATCATGACATTAACATTCCAAAAGAAAACATAGAGAGTACGCCTGAAAAAGAGAAATCTGCTACTATCAACACCAAGAACTCATTGGAAAAACCATTCAGTTTAGAAGCAGAGATTGGAAAACTCAAGATATCCATTCCCCTCTCTGAACTTGCCAAACATGATGTATATAGGCAACAAATTCAAAGGTCACTTCAACTACCTGAGGTCAGGGATGATGTAAACGTTTTAGACGATACCCCTGAGCTGCTGTTTGGTCCAGAAGTTAACGGAAAATCAACATATGGACCTGTTCCACCCTTTTATGTCAGTCTGCACATACATGAAAAAATATTGCATAATGCTATGTTTGACTCAGGTGCCTCACATAACCTTATGCCCAAAGCTGTAATGGAAAGGTTGAACCTTGATGTCACAAGACCGTACAAAGATCTATACTCCTTTAACTCAAGTCAAGTCAAATGTTTAGGCTTTATTAAAAACCTTTGTGTGTCTCTAGTCCAATTCCCCAACAAGACAATCCTAATGGACGTAGTAGTTGCTGACATTCCCACAAAGTATGGCATGCTCCTATCAAGATCATGGGGAGCAAAATTGCAAGGATCCCTTCAACTCGACCTTTCTTATGCCACTATATCTGTCTTTGGGCAACCAAACAGACTATATAGAGAAACGTTAATGAAATATGTGGTAAGCAGTGAGGAAAAGCCCCAAAATTTTCCAATTTACTCAATCCATTCCGATATGGATTCCTTTATTTTATTTAATGATAATACCAACCATCCAACTGACGATAAGCCGTTATCTTTGGAGCAAGAAACATACATCAATGAGGAATCGGTTGCCAATACCCATGAAATCGTCTCAACAGTCAAGGCAACCAACAAATAGCAAGAAGAACATCCCGAAACAAAAATTGTAAGTCTGCCCAATCCTCAAAAAACTGAAACTCTAAATACAAACCTCAAACAATAAAACACATGGTATTTAGAGTTTGATGGTTCTGTCAACAAGTTAGGAGCAGGGGCAGGAGTATGGATTTACAATACATATGATAATCACGCACAAGGCCATGCCTATAGACTCAATTTCAGATGTACAAACAACATGACAGAGTATGAAGCTCTTCTCTTAGGCCTTAAACTGTTCAAAGTCCTAGGATCTACTAAAGTGTCCATCCTAGGTGACTCCGATTTGATTATACAACAAATGAAAGGTAACTTTGTTACTAATGACAGTAGAATGAGAGCTTACAGGGCTGCTGCCACCAAAATACTCAATTCCTTCAGTGAATTCAAGCTTGCCAAAATTGCAAGAGATCATAATATTCATGCCCACAGTCTAGCAACTTTTGCTAGCACATGCAAGCTTCCCTTTGAACCAAATCACCATTTCACCGTTGAAATAAAACACAGACCTTCGGTCCCTAACAATGTTAAGGATTTTCAGGTATTTCAAAATGATGCCCAGATTAACAATTTCCTCACTCTTGAGGGCAAATTTTCCAACACCAACATTGACATGGATGCCATGAATGATTCCCAACATCTAACAGAAGAAAATCAGCAGGCTCTAACAGCTGCAGCAGCTAAACAAATCCTTAACCCAACTGTGTTTGACAACGTAAACATAGAGCAGTTGAAACAAATCTGTTTAGAGGAAACAACCAAAGCAGAGGATGAGTTTATTGATCTAAAGAGTAATTTCCTACTTGCCGGCCTTACTCCATTAGAAGACATGTTTGATGACAATGATGTGCCCAAAAAGCCAAAAATGGAGCCTCTAAATGCTGCTATAGAAGAACACAACATAGGAACAGCAGAGCAACCTAGAATGATTAAGTTGTCCAAAAATCTGCCCCCTGATCAAAAATCGAAATACGTGGATTTGTTCAAAGAATTCCAAGATGTATTTGCGTGGAGTTATGAGGACTTGAAGTCCTATGACACCTTAGTGATCCAACATACCATTCCCATAAAACCAAATCAAAAACCGTTCAAACAGAAACTTTGAAGAATCAACCCCATGCTTCTTCCCCTCATTGAAAAAGAAATAAAGAGAATGTTTGACACAGGTATCATTGCACCCATCAGATTCTCTGAATGGGTATCTAATTTAGTTCCCACTAGGAAAAAAACAGGAGAGATAAGACTGTGTGTATACTTGAGAAATTTAAACCAGGTCTCTCTAAAAGACCACTACCCTTTGCCCAAAATGGACCATATCTTACAAAGAGTAGTGGGTTCCTCTAGAATTTCTTTACTAGATGGATTTTCAGGATTTAATCAGATACTTGTTCACCCGGACGACCAATACAAGACAGCCTTTACCACACCGTGGGGAACATTTAAGTACGTTAAAATGCATTTCGGACTAAATAACGCTGGTGCTACCTTTCAAAGGGAAATGGATATTGCATTTGCCAAGGAGATACATGATTTCCTTGTTGTTTACCTTGATGATCTAACCCCATTCTCCAAAACTGACCAAGAGCACCTTAAGCACTTAAGGCAGATTTTCATGACATGCCGGAAATATGGAATTTCCTTGAATCCCAAGAAGTCCCTGTTTGCCCTTGAGGAAGACAAGCTTCTAGGCCATATCATATCAAAAGATGGGATTAGAATTGATCCTGAAAGAATTCAAGCTATCCTCCAAATCCCATATCCAAGAAACATAAAAGAGCTGCAAGCATT
>APFE030466027.1:2106-19454 GCA_000404065.3 Pinus taeda
GTGTATTTTAAATTAATTGGTGACCATGTTATTTATCTGGTCTTGTATGTGGATGATATGTTGTAGGTTGGAAATGACAAAGAAATTATCCAGGAGTTGAAGACCCAATTGTCCTCCAAATTCGACATGAAAGATCTCGGTGCTGCAAACTATATTTTGGGCATGGAAATTAAAAGAGATCTGGCAAAGAGGAAGCTCTGGTTAAACCAGAGGAAGTATGTCGAGACAATACTGCAGAGGTTTAATATGCAGGATAGTAAACCGGTGAAGGTTCCTATTCCTGTAGGTGTGAGGTTATCTGCTGATCAGTGTCCCAAGACACAAGAAGAGGAAGAGGACATGTCCCGTGTTCCATATGCAAGTGCAGTCGGTAGCTTGATGTATGCCATGGTCTGTACTAGACCAGACATTGCACATGCAGTGGGAGTAATGAGCAGGTTTATGTCAAAACCAGGGAAGGAGCACTGGACAGCAGTGAAGCGGGTTTTCAGGTATTTGCGTGGCACTAGTGATTATGGTTTGTGCTACCAAGGAAGACCAGGATTGGACAGAGTGTTGGATATCCGTGGCTTTGTTGACGCAGACTGGGCTGGAGATCTGGATCAGAGAAGATCTACAAGTGGGTATGTGTTTAACCTATTTGGAGGTGCAGTCAGTTGGATGAGTAAGAAACAATCTGTAGTGGCACTATCAACTACAGAGGCAGAATACATGGCAGCCACTCATGCACGCAAGGAAGCAGTTTGGTTGTAGAGATTGTGTTCAAGTATGGGGTTAGTACATGGAGCTATAAGGATAGATTGTGATAGCCAAAGTGCAATTTCCTTGGAAAAGAACCCTGCATATCATTCAAATACAAAGCACGTTGATGTTTAGTATCACTTTGTGAGGGATATGATAGAATACAAAAAGGTGTTGTTGGTAAAGGTAGACACTTTAAAGAATACTGCAGATGCATTGAAAAAATCCATGAGCTTTGAGAAGTTCTCTTAGTGTAGAGAAACAATGGGTGTTGTAGGTTTAGATAAATGACTAAGCTCTCTTGTGGCCCCCCGTGGAAAAAAACAACAATTGGGGGAATGTTGGGTTGTGTTATATGCTTTCCACTACTAGCCCACATAGTTAACCGGGGGGTTAGAGGGGGGGAGGAGCTCCCCTTCGTTGCGTCAATTGCATATCAGGGGGGTCACAGGGGGTTTAAGGGGTGTAGGTAACCCCCCTCTATGGGGTCTAGGGCAGCACCCTGGAAAATTTTGTTCTTTGGACCCTATATTAGGTTGGGTGGACCTACCTATGGTTTTGTGCATGATTTTCGCACATGGTTTTGGACGCAATGGTTTTTGGTTCATGGTTTTGGACGGGATGGTTTTTGGTCCATGGTATTGGATGCTTTGGCATGTATGAATATGTATTGTAACATTGAAAGGAAAATAATGAAAAATCAAGCTAGTAGTCCTGATTTTGGGATCCAGGGGAAAATCTCTATGTATATTTGTTTTATGTGTTGTGCTCTCACATTGTTTATTTTCTATATTTTAGAATTCGTATGCAGGTAATTTTTGTACAGGGTTAAAACCTACATTTGGTATCAATTTGTTCCATTTTGGAGAAATAAGGTGTAAATTCTAGATTGGTTACCCACAAATCTGACCACATATACTCTAATCATCCCCTGATTGCCTCCAACTCTACTTCCACCTACTATCGCATCTAAAATTGTGAATCTCGATATGTTGTGACCATTGTGAGCGGCATATTGAGATCTTTATTTTCTTGTTGAAGCTCTGTTATGAACTGCTTTGTCTGGTCCATCCTCACCAAAGCCTCTTATGTGCTCACTTTGATGAGACGCATCAATTCAGCTAAAGGCATAACATTTTGGGTGAATTATCCTTGTTGCATGCCTTCAAGGGCATTCTAGTTTAGCAAAATTCCACTTGTGAATGATTTCTCGGATAACAAAGGAGACTCTGATTGGGATTTTCTATACTATTAGATGACTTATATGTTTCTTCAATAAGTTATGGGGAGATATCCAATTCCTAGCGAACCCATAGGATTCTTAGCTAGTATTTTGGATCACCGACCAGTAGATGAATATGTGTCATGGCTAAAAACTACTTCAGAGGGGAAGTGGAGCCTAAAAAGTGTTTCTCACTCATCTGCATTTATCCTAGTTGTTGTTGCTCATGTATAGGGTCTGTTTATTGTGCATATGATTGTTCTTCAATTAAGTCCTTATCCATCCTTGTGGGTGATGATTGGTGATGCTACAAGAAATACTCCCCCAACATGTTGAAGTTCCTATAAATTGATAGCCCTCCTACTCGATTGTAGTACACAAGATTTGTTTACTGGGGTCATCCTCTATATGCATGAAGGGAATATGTGACCCTATGGTTTCTAGAAATCCAAACGCTCACAATATTTCATCAGCCAAGGATAGAGTCTTAGCAGGTAACTATGTCAAGTGGGCCTAGAAGGTGTCTCCATGGAGGTGGAAAGACCACTGGACTTGTGTCACTAAGGGAACTACAACTGGAATTTTTTATTCTGACTATTGTGGTGGTAAAGTATCCTTTACTGAAAGAGAATAAGTCTTGATAGAGAGTGGCTTCACCATCTGAAACTTCTTGAGAGGGATCTCACCTGGTAGTAGCCTTTTCAACATGTGTTTCAAATAATTTCCAATGAAGGTGGCTTCATCAGGGTTGATGGGCAACACCACTATTTGGACTCACAGTGTGGAAGTTCCCTATTGGGGTTGCATGATGATCTCTTCTTTATTGAAGTTGGTCTTCATCTGTGGTCCCTTTTCCTTCGCTAGTAGGTCCTACAAAGTGATACATTGGCCATGTTGCTACTTAAACACTTTAGGAAGGATGTATTTAACCCCCAGATGTGTGACTAATCTATTTACACCAAGCCATGAACACACTTGTTTATCCATGGCCCATTTAGTTGTTACATCTGTATGTGGTGGTTGGCTTGAAAATAATACCAATATTCCAGCACCTACTAACGGGGATCATAAATCGGAAATGTAAATAGAAAGCAATGGAGATCAATCAAAGTCCACTAATGCGAGAAGTTATAATAATAGTATTTTTGTTACACACACAAAATTTCACTTTCAAAATAGAAACAAAAGACAAAAAACTAAATGATTCTACCGTGAAAGTACTTTAGTGGACCCTATTTTTGAAGCCAATCATATTCAATCAAATAGTACATATATCAATTTAAATCCAAGGATTCCTTCTATATTTGAGGAAGAGAGAACATAAATAAAATATACCTTTTGTATTTATTGATATAATGGTACACCTAACTATGCTTATACACCTTATTAAGCAAGAACAATAGAAGTTTGTCAGCACAACCTGCACAAAATTCTTATTAATGTCAACAGACAAATCCTAAGGTCCTAGTAGAGAATTTGTTTCTACATATGGGAAATAAATAACATTTGACCCAAGAACACTAAATAATTCAAATGTACAACATAAAAAGACATTGCAAGCACTAGCAATTTCTTCCAAACTTGACACTCAAGGAACTTCCATAGTAAGACATGTTGGTGATTCAAAATAGTTAATTGAGTTGTATCTTGTGTGTAATGACTATTTGAGAGATGTAATAGTTTAAAATATATTTATTTTGTTTTCATTTCATTCCATATATGTGGGTTGAAGTAAGTGATCCAAAGCATGTGGATTTGGTGATTTGTATTGGATTAATTTGTGGTCTTCGAAAATATGACTTGGAAGTTGGATCATTATTTTTCTGCATTGGAAGAGAAACCTGTGACTTCAATTCTAATCTATTTCAAATGTAACTTGTTGCATCGTTTAACTATATATTCTATTATTTTCCATTATTCCTTCAAATGAATTATTCATCATTTATTTTATTTATTGGTTGGGCAGGTTGGAGAGTCTGGGAAGCCTTAGGTGAAACCTCATGATCCTTGTCATATTCTTCACATGAATTCAAGTAATGATAATGTGAACCTGAGTGGGATAGGTAAATATTTTATCCTAGTGAGAGGGTAGATATGTATGGCTTTAGGACCAACAACTACAAATGTGGGTCCAAATTTGTAACAAGTTCTGTTTAGCTAATATTGAACATATTTTCATGGAAAACCTTGCAAGAATTGTTGAAATGCTAAAAAATTCAAACATGAAAACATTATGAGTTCTATCGTCACAGATGTTTGTTGGGCAATCAATTAGAGAAATTGACCCCATTGACATGGATCATGAATTAATTGAATCTTCTAAATTTTGAAAAGAAGATACTACACAAGACATAACACTTCCAAAGAATTCTAGCATGGTTATACCCCTCATAGAGTTTTTCATATGAAAATACCACTTCACACAAAAACATTTGAATCCTTGGGTTGATGTGGATCATCTCTTGGAAGGGCTAAGTGAAGAGAAATGAGTTGCAATCCAGCAGGAACAAAATGGAGAATTGACAAAAAAAATAAGATGTTTAGTGCCAAGAAACATTGCCTTGTTTTGGGCCATGATCAGACACTTCTAAATTTAGCTAAGGCTTCATTATATATAATCCATCTTGTTATAATTCTGGCAATTCCTAGGAAAAGAGGGATGTGAAGTAAATGAACTGATTCATAGTAATATGAGTATATAAAATATTCTAATTCGTGATTTTTTTCGTCCAACAATTTATTGAAATATATCATGTGCATGAGGAAATTCTAAGGAAGGAGGAGGAGCAAGACCAAGAGAAACCTCAACATTAGATTTTTTTTCCTTTCCTTATATGGGAGCATGGACTAAATTGTGGCCTAATATCTGAAATGTTTTGGACAAGGTTACTATAATATGGATTGGACCTTTAATATATTGTAGTTCTTACAGGAATCATCCAATTTACAATGTGGAATTGGAAACTTCTATGCATGCCAATAGATGGATCTATTCTTTATTTCAACTAATTCATACTTTGATCATTTATGTTCCAAGAAGTAATGTTGTATGAACAACATGTTTATACAATGGGCAATAAAGTTTATGCCATAGAGATGGCCAAAGTACTTGATCCCACAAGAACTTTATTTGCACGACGTGTTATTTTGAAGGGTGATGAGGTTGATCTATATGGAGATGATAGGCTACCTAAAATTAAAGATCTAGATGGTGTTTTTGGAATAGAATATGGAGTATTAATTATCAATGATTTTGTAGGGGTTTGGCCTCATCATAGATATATTTTAATTGTGGTCAAAAGGTAAGTTCATTTCAATTCTTTTTAAGTGTCCAATTAAGACCTTCTAGTTGTGAATTTTTTTATTTCAAAAGTGGTGGTTAAAGATATATGTTACTGTTCCTAAAAATGAGAGACTCCCATGCATATATACATGCATTTTCGTTGTGGTAGGTGAAAATTTGGATTTCTAGGGTTGTCATTGTTAGAATTATATGTTTATGAGAAGCCAAAGGATGGAACACTGACATCTTCTTTAGCATTGAGATGCTAAAAATTAAAATATAACACACATTGTGTTCATGACACAAAATATAGAGATATTTCTTGAGTTGACATTGTATTGTTGTGTTTCTAATGCATATACCCTTCAATTCAAACATAGGTGATTGAGATAATTCACCACAAAATTTTCTCAAATAAATAGTTGCATGAAGTAGATGTCTTGTAATTTCTTGTAGCTAAACAACAAAAAGTTAAAAAAAAAATTGTAAAGTGGTTTTCAATAGGGTTTTTCCATTTATAGAATCATAGCCACATTATCACCCTTTGTGGCATATGGATGAGCAATTTGGTGCAGCATGCACAACACAAATTGATGAAAAAGTGTATCATGTTGTAGCCCTTGCCCCTACGACTCACAAGGTATGCATTTTACCTTTTGTCAAAAGAATACTAACATTAGAAATGAAAAGTCATTTACTAGGTAATGTTGGTATTTGAATATGCATGCTTGTTTACCAACTAATAGAAGATCACTTTATGTGCATCAAGAATGGAAAGAAGAAAAAATATATATTAAAACTAGTGGTCCAATTGTAAGAGAGTATTAATTCCTATGGTTTGTGGAAAATATGGATGTGTGTTATGATCTATAGATATTAGGGTTGTCTTGGTTTTTGAAACTGATATTTTTCAGGATGTAAATGAATATGAAAGAAGAAAATCAAGTGGCTACATTTGGTCAAATGCATTGGAAGGGGGTGTGAAATTAGAATTTGTTTTCAAAGAAGCATGACATGTCTCTCAATAGGTTACATCCCCATTTCCACCCTCTGATAAAATTGGAATTAAGTTTGTTCAAATGGAAGGTGAGACAGTAGTACCAATGAAGGAAACGCAAATGAATCAGGTTCCATACATTCCATTTGAAGACAGGTAGCTATAAGAGTGTATCTCTAGTGCCTTTTAGTGTTTATTTTCTTTTTTAAATTTCATGTACACATATTTTCGTGTTGAATATTATCACTTGAAACTACAGGCTTAGTTCATTTGAGCACTTGAAAACTAAAATATTTACTTTGCAGTGTACACAACGAAGGTGGGTGTAAGAAAAATATTGAAATCATACAAATTGTTTTTTCCAACCATTCAATATTGATTCATGCATTACTCTAACATCAAGACTAACTCGGTTTGATAGTGCACCATCTCTCCCACGTTTTTAGTAACTAATTAGCGTGGAATTTATGTATCAAAACACTTATGGTGTGCATATTTGTAAAGGTATATTGAATCTAGAGGGTGCATTCATCACTTAGCATTATATATCAGTCAATGAATGGATCAATAATCGAAAACCAAATCAACATTGGTTGAGGAAAGAAGGGGAGAAATTCCTCTTCCCAGGTGGAGGCACAATTTGCATTCTTTACAGGTATGTTTTGTGTTATCTTGCATTCACATTAATTCTTTTGTTATGTACACTAAAATTTTAAGTAATATTGGATGAAGCTTCAAAGTTTGTTGATTCTCTTATTTTTTCTTAAATTGGTTTACTTAAGGTATTTGCATTTTCCACATGTGATGCCCATATCTTCTAATTTTTTAAATATTTTCTAGAAATATCTTCAGTGGTTGTAAACATTTATTAGATTTAGATAAATAAATGCTTGAAAATAATTGGTATCTTTAATATATTTATTATTTTAGAGGCATACAAATCTTGTACACTCAGTTTGTTGAGATACAACTGAAGAATATTTTGTAGCTGTAGGTGAGGATTATGTCAAGATGTGGTTTTTCGTGCTAGAAAAGGTTGTAAATGTATACATGAAGTGAGTTGTAGTGGAAATAAATTCCATTCATGTGGCCTGCATCTAAGCTATCCAAAAGCTTTGGTAATTGGATGCTATAGTGTAGTCACATTTGGTATTTGACTTCAAAAATATTACTTATTTAATATGGGTTTTTTTCCTTGTAAGAGTTGGTAACTTTTGGTAATTGGATGCTACCAAGTTAGTAACATTCAATATTTGAATTCAAAACTATTACTTATTTAATGTGGTATTTTTCCTTGTAAGAGTTGGTAATGATAAATGTTGTGATTGAGATATGTGATTTGTTAATATTTATTATGTTTGATTGCAGTTATTAGAGCTATGAAATATGGAAGAAAATCGGAGTATGACCCTTCTTGCACACAATATCGAAGCAGGAATTGAAGAAAGAGGAGACTAATAACACTGGAGTGACAAATACAAAAAGAGAGAAAGAAGAGAACCAAACTAGTGATAACTTCAAAGCCAATATCCTGCATGAAACACACACATACAGACTAATGGCCAAGCCTTTAGAGTTGGTGAATTCATCTGCAATGCTTTGGAAAAATAATGATAATGTTTTGAAGTGATGAAACAATATTTCAATTGTAAATTCTAGTCCAACCAATATTAAGTTGGAAAATCATATTGTAATACTTGAAATTCCATATAGTATAATTTGTGGTTGAAGTTATTTATAGTTGTACTTGATATTATTTAGTGTTGTAATTAACATATGTAATTTTGTGTTTTCATATTAGATGAACATGCACATTGTATGACATTTTTTTAAAATTTAGTCACAAAATAATACTAAATCATTTATGTTGATTAATAATGAATGTATAAAATCAATCTAAAACTACTAAATTAGTAATTTATATTGATTAAAGATGAACACAATAAAATGAATATACGATGAATAAATTAGTCATTTATAATTATATTAATGAAAGTAAATGAAATGAATATAAACTATTAATTAAGTCAATTTATATGATGAATATGGACTAATAAAAAAAGATAAATGACTATTTGTAAATGATAAATTTGTGATTATAAATGATGACTAAATTTTGTATTTATACGACTATTAGTAGCTAATTTATAATATCTTAATAACATGGCCAAAATTTAGTCATATTTCTTTGGTCATTAATTGGTTTCCAACGATGACTAAAATTTGCATATATATGACTATTAGTAGCTAATTTACAATATCTTATAATACGACCAATATTTTATTCATATTTCTTTTGTCATTAATTAGTTTTCTCAGGTGATCATGTAGTAGTATATTTTTTTGTGTATTTGGTCATTAATTGTAGCAATTAATGACTAAATATACTACTAAATGATAATTAAGACACCCAATTAATGGCTAAGCTAAATAGGACTAAAAGTTAGTTGCATTATAAGAATATTGTAAAATTAGCTACTATTGGTCACCAACTGAAAAATGGTCGTTTATATGCAAATTTTAGTCATTTTTTTTAGTAATTAATTAGCCATTTTGTTCTAGTATATCCTCTAGTAGCATTGGTGCACAAGACAGATGGATCATGGCACATGTGTCTAAACTATAGGGATCTCAATAATCTCACTATCAAAAAACAATTCCCATTCCTATCATTTATGAATTGTTGGATGAATTACGTGGAGTAATTTACTTAACCAAGTTGGATCTTCATTCGATGTATCATCAAATTAGAATGAAGACTAAAAACATTCCGAAAATAACATTTATAACTTATGAGGTTCATTATGAATTTTTGGTCATTCCTTTTGGCCTTATTAATGCACCTTCCACATTTCAAGGTTTAACGAATTCCATTTTCAAACCCTTTCTTAGAAAATTTGTGTTAGTATTTTTTGATGATATACTAATCTACAACAAGTCTTGGAAGGATCATATTCAACATGTTGATAGAGTGCTCAAACTATTGGAGGAGAAACAATTATATGTAAAAACCTCCAAATGTTTCTTTGGACTACAGGAGGTGGAATATCTGGGTCATATTGTGTCTCATGAGGGTGTTAAGGTATACCCTAAAAAAATTAAATCCATTAAGTAATTCTCGAGGACTTATCACATTGACAGGGTATTATCACAAGTTCGTTAAGAAGTATGGGATAATAGCAACACCTCTAACAACATTTCTAAAGAAAGATGCATTTTCATGGACTCAAGGAGCAACTAAGGCTTTTGAACATCTTAAAGAGGAAATATTCCAAGTACCAGTATTAGCTACAACGGACCTCACAAAAACATGTGATGCCTCAAGAAATGGAATTGGTGTTGTTTTAATGTAAGAAGGAAGACCCATTACATTTGAAAGCTGACTAATCAAAGGAAAGTATTTACAAAAACCTATTTATGAGGAGGAAATGTTGGCAATACTACATGCACTAAATAAATGGATACATTACCTAATGGGAAGACACTTCAAGGTAAAAATAGATAATGATAGCGTTAAATACTTTTTGGAACAAATATTATCTTCAAAAGAGCAACAAAAATGGGTCACAAATATGTTGGGATATGAATTTGAAATCATCTACAAAAAGGGGAAGAAAAATGTTGTTGTGGATGTAATATCAAGAAAGGATGAGGATGTGGAAGAATTTATTTGTGTCATTTATATTATTCAACTATATTGGATAACCAAAGTAAGGGGTGAATGGAAGAATGATGAAGAAGTGTGGTCACTCATTCAAAATTTGCAGCAATATTCCAATACATCCAATACATTTAGCTAGAAAATTGACTCGTTATGGTACAAAGATCACTTATATATTTATAATAATTCCCAACCCAAACACAAGATTCTTTTGAAATTTCATAACTCTCCCTAAGGAGGGTACTTAGTATTTTTAAAAACTTACCACAAGGTCAAGAAGGATTCTTTTTGGGATGGCCTTAAATCTGATATTCAAAAGTTTGTAGAAGAATGTTTGGTTTTCCATCATAATAAAGTTGAGACAATTAAGACCGTAGTTTTGCTACAAACTTTAGCCATTCCAAGTCAACGTTGGGAGGAGGTCTCAATGGATTTTATCATAGGTTTACTCAAGTCTAAGGAAAGAGTGTCATCATGGTAGTAGATGATAGACTTGCCAATTATGCACACTTTTGTGCATTATCTCATCCATTTAAATATAGTATAGTTGTTATTTCATTTATGGAAATAATTCAAAAGCTACATGGAGACCCAAATATTATTGTAAGCGACAGAGATCCAATTTTCACTAGGAATTTTTGGATGGAATTATTTTCTTGTCTAGGTACGCAATTACCCACAGCTCATCTTATAATCCTCAATCTGATGGGAAAAATGAGGTAGTTAACAATGTTTGGAAGGATATCTTCTTTTCTTTGTATCTAGTAAACGAACACAATGGGTCAAGTGGTTACCTCTGTCTAAATTGTGGTATAACACTTCTTTCCATACTTCAGCAAAAATGACCCCATTTATGGCACTTTATGGATATCATCCACCATCCATCACATCATCTTTAAGATAAAATTATAAGGTCCAGACAAATATCACATTGCACATCAACAACAAGTTCTCCAACTCTTAAAGGATAACCTCACTTTGGCGCAGAATCAAATGAAACAACAGGTCGATTAACATTGTAGAGAAATATTTTTTATGTAGGTGACTAGGTATTTTTACAGCTACAATCATACAAAAAAAAAGTCATGTCAAGCAAGATAAGAAGGATAATCAATTATCACCAAAGTACTATGGTCCTTATAATTTGTTGCAAAATATTGGTACTATGGCATACAAATTGGAGCTTCCTATGTCTTCTTGAGTGCACCCAGTTTTCCATGTTTCATTCTTAAAGAAGGTTATATGTGACAAGCTCCCAGTTCAAACAACACTAGCAGAACTTGACAAGGAAGGAAAAATCATATTGTAACCTGAAGTAGTCATGGAAAGAAGAATCTAAAAGCTATAAAATCAATCAATTTCAAAGTATCTTATCAAGTGGAAGAACATAGCCGCTGAAGATTCCACATGGGAAGATGATAATTTTATACAAAAACATCAAAAACTACTCAAGCGTTGAGGAAAACAATTTTTTGAAGGAGATGGGCTTGTTAGGTCCCTATAATACTAGTGTATCCCCTTATTGTTATTGTTAGTGTAGCCCCCTTATTGTTATTGTTGTTCCCTTAGATTATTATTGTTATGTAGGCTCTGATTATATTGTGACCCCTTAAACTCCTATATATAGAAAGGTGGTCTTGTGATTTGTATCATCCAAGAATTGTTCATTTGTGTAATGTAAAGGAGGTTTCCCCCTTGAAGAGGCTAATTTATAAGTCATTGATCTATCTTTTATTTTATTTTTGTGAGTTGGTTTTATAATGAATGTGCATAGACTCAAGAAAGTTAAATAAACAAACTATTAAAATAAAATATCCCTTACCCAAGATATATGATTTATTTGATCAAGTTAGAGGGGAAACATTCTTTTCAAAAATAAATCTATGGTCTAGTTGCCTTCAGTTAACAATTAAAGATGAATATATACATAAAAATTCATTCAGAACATGGTATGGACACTACCAATTCAATGAACCAACTAATTTTATGTGTCTAATGAACAATGTGTCTAAAAAGTACATAAACAAATTTGTATTAATTTTCATTAATGGTATCCTGATATATTCAAAAACTCGAGAAGGGCATGAAGAGAAATTGAGGATAGTGCTACAAACTCTTGGGGAACACTAATTGTATTCAAAATTCAGCAAGTGTGAATTTTATCATACAAAAATTTGATATTTATGACATGTAATCTGTTAGGCCCGTATACTACTAGTGTAACCCCTTATTGTTATTAGTACAAACCACTTATTATATTGATGTACCCATGTAGTGCCCATATTGTTACTATTGTGCCCCATAGAAGCCCGCTATTATTATTATCGTGCCCTTACATTATTATTGTTATGTCAACTCTGATTATGTTATGACCCCTTAGACTCCTATATATATAAAGAAGGTCTTTTCATTTGTATCATCCAAGAATTGTTCATTTATGTAATGTAAAGGAGGTTCCCCCTCGAAGAGGCTGAATTCTAAGGAGTTGATCTATCTTTTCTATCTTTTCTTGAGTTGGTTTCATAACATTTGCTATCAGAGCTTTGGATTCTAGGGTTTCACTGCTCCAAATAAGTCATTGTGGCATTTTCGCTATAACTTTTTTTCTGCGTTGTTTTAGAAGCTAAAAAGAAAACCCATTTGAGAAGAATCACGCTGAACCTTAGGTATGAATTTCAAAGCTTTTCACACTATATTTGCGAAGATATGATCTGAGGAAGTTGGTCTTTTTGCAGACTCCTGAATTACATTCCAAACAGGTGGCCTAGGGAAAATCATCATAACTTTCTCTCTCAGCATCGAATTGAAATTTCATAAGAAAGAATAGAAAGAGGACAGACTTTAGTTTCTTGTCTATTTTTTTTAGAACCAAAGGTCAAAACAGTGACACGTGGCACTTCCTACAAGTTCGCTCTCTTGGAAAGGTCTATAATCAGGTCATCTTGGGAGATTGTGCATAACTCTTTCTTGGAGAATCCAATTTGGATCAAACTGGTGGCATTAGAAAGAGGGTGTAGAGGGATACTACAGGTCACAATTTTAGAACTTAAAGATCCGAGTAGAGTTACAGTCATTTCAATATCGAGCTCTTAAAATCATGAAAAAGAAAGATGAGGAAGTTTGATGGCAAGGATCTGGTAAATTGGATACTTCAGATGGAGCAATATTTTGATCTACATGGTGTACCATTGTTACAAAAGGTATGTATTGCATCTTCATATTTAGAACCGGATCAATTTTTATGGTATGAAGGGCTTTGTTCTCGTAAACAACTTGTTACGTACTCAATTTTCACGGAGGAAATGATAGCACATTATGAGGATACAAAGAGAAACACCTTCTTTGGAGCAACACCACAACAATTGGAAAGAGTAAAAGGGCTTTGTGACATAGTGGAAAGAAAATTTATGGAAACCAGGAAGCATACCCCTCACAACTATAAAGATGGAAGTGTTGTTTCTCCTAGCCTTCCACAACCTACAAGGGTTACACCACAACAATTGGAAGAAAAAAGAGAAAAAGGGCTTTTTAACAATTGTGATAGCAAATGCACTAAAGGTCATAAGTGTGCTGAGAAGAAACTATTTTACATAGAGTATGAAGAGGAGGAAGAAAAGGATCAAGAAACATCAAAAGAAGAAGATATACGCTAGGACCCAACCCAGAGAAAGAAGAAATGAATCAGACCATATCTTGTAAAGCATTGGCAAGAATTACCACTCCTCAAACTCTCAAGATAGAAGGACATATCAAGAAGAGAAAGGTGCAAGAAGTGAAAGATCACATTGAGAAAGAAGAAATAAATCCAACCATTTCTTGTAATTCATTGGTCGGAATTACCACTCCTCAAACTATCAAGATAGAAGGGCATATCAAGAAAAAAAAAATGTTCAAGAAGTGAAAGATCACATCGAGCATCAAGAAATGAATCTGACCATATCTTGTAAAGGATCGGAAGAAATTATCACTCCTCAAACTCTAGACATAGAAGGACATATCAAGAAGAAAAAGGTTCAAGCAGTGAAAGATCACATCGAGCCCACCACGCTTCCGCTGCAAACCCGGTTATTATTTACTATGGAATTAGAGAAAAGTAAACTTCAAATTGCATTCTCTCATCCTACTGAGATATCAGTTGGGTCCACCAGTGATTTCAAAACTGTTAATTTGGCTGTTGATACTCAAAAGCTTCATATGCTTGACAAGATCAACTTGCACATGCAGACTGGGCAATTGATTGTCAATGATTTGAATAAGACAAATGAAGCTGCTATTAAAGCAGAGAAAATGTTACATAAAGTCATTCAGCAATTAAAGTTGGAAAAGGTCAACTCCAGGGCTCTGAATGCCCAGGTAGATGAATTAAAGAAGGTTATTATTAAAATAGGAGTCAACCCTGATGATCAACCTGCAATACAAAAATTGTTGTAATCAACTAAGTTAGATATTGGAATTTTAAAGAAGAAGTTGAATATGCCTACAGGTAAGCATCCTATGGCTACAAGGATAGCTGAAGTTGAGAATGAAAAGGAGAAGTTGTTACAGGATGTATTGCAAAAAATTGAATAAGTTTATTTACTTAAAGAATCATTGGATAAGTTGCAAAAACAAGTGGATACTCATGTCTGCACAGTAGTGATGCTAGCCAATACAGAGGATCCAATAGCATAGATATTACAACTAGGGACAGAGTTAAAGATGGTTGAGCATGATGTGAAGAAAGCACAAAGGGACATGGAAACAACCTATAAACTCTTAAATCAAAGCGAAGAAGAAGCTAGAATGGAGAAGGAAAACACAAAGAAATAGAGAGAAGAACTTCTAAGCACTGAAGAGGAAATTAAAAGGCTGAAGGAGAAGATGAAGGGAAATATGTCCTTAATTCAAGCTAGGGAGATTTTGTGGGATGAAATTATTGCAGTTATCAGGAGCATATGGGAGTTCCCTATTATTATGTCTGATGAAAAAGCAATTGTCAGAGATATGGAAAGTGTGGTTATGTAGGACAAACAGAAAGCATTAGACAGATCAAAGTTTGCAAAAATAACGACAGATTATATTAATTCTAACTTTGCTTCAGAGCTAAAGGAGAATGACATTATAGACAGAGCACTATGTGCAATATATTTTAATAAGATGATTGATAGAAATATTGTTGAGAAGAAGATAAATGAGATAAAAGAAGCAGTTTCCAAGTTTAACATCCTATTTGATAAAAGAGTTAGAGTTGGGCTTCACTCTTGCTGGGATTTACAGGGAAACTTTGTGTCATGGAAAACATATGAGACCTTGCTAGTTGAGGTGAAAAGCAAAGTTGAAAACATCCATGAGAAGACAGCAGTACTGAAGGGAGAAACTATTGTGAATTATATTAATAAAGATTTAAGCTTCTATGGATGGTGAAGACTTTGTTTACAGACAAGCCTACTTATAGTAGGATTACAACATGCAGAATGGCACTCAAAAAATTGGAAGAAGCACCAAAGTCACATGTACCATTGTGGAGAAATGAAAAGAGTGGATGATAGAGTGACAAAAGATGCACCAACGGGACTATCTACTCAAGCCATTGATCCGAACAGTGACCAGCAATCACCAAGCATAATTTAATTCCTTTCCATTTTATGTCATCTTATTTCATGAGGAAAATGAGGTGTCTTTTACCCTCCAATGTAATGTTCTGAAATGACTTTTTACTTTAGGCAGATAGAAAGTAGTTAAGTAGTTTGACAGTTTGGGTAGTTACCAACTGTCCTATGATGTATAAAAAGAGGAAAAATCAAAGAAGAAAGATATGATTTTTGGAGAATCTGAATACTACATATTTTGTACTTAATAAATTGATGATTAATGAAAGAATTAGGAATTTTCCATACAGTGTTGGGTATGACTAGTAATCTCTCTATTATGTGTCATTTGTCTCTTCCTCTCTTTAAATATGGTAATGAAGCTGCAGGTATTTGTTTACTTCTGTGAATAAAGTTAAATTTCCTTAAAATAGCACTCCCATGTTTAAAACTTCTTTATCTCTCTTTCTTTTAAGTTAAAGTTAATAGCTTATGTCAAACACAACATATTACCTTTTAACTTCTCAAAGTATTCTTCACACAACATTTATATCCAACACCACATGGCATCTTGGGGCTCTCATATCAACTATATATTAAGGGTTTAAGATCATGTTCTTCATACTCCTCAAAATGAAGACACATTATACAAATAAGTGACACACATAATAAAATTTTAATGTCTTAAGCACAATTTCACCACAGCCTAGAAATTGCTTTCTTAAGGGAAAACACATTGCAAGCACTTGTGCGCGATGCAAGTTATCTTTGTTTCTTTCATTTTCTTGCATGTCATAGTCAAGAGTGTGCTTATGCTTCAAAGTTGCACGTAGTGTCACACAACACCATGATAATTCCGCAGACTACCTGTCATGCACATGCACTTACTTATGTCCCATGGGAACTTTGAATCACGAAGTGTGGTTGTCTTCATTGTTATATCTTTCTTGTTTGCTAGTTCGCACAACTGGGTTGCTCGTAGACCAAGCCTTCACCAACATGGGTCTACCAATGCGTCGGTGGCTGCATTGGAAGTATCACTTCACGTGATCAGGCCCATGTACCATTAGTGTTAGGAGTAGGAGTAGTGTTTTCTTTAAGTTGTTTGCTTGCATGCTTGTTTGCTTACATGCTTTCTTTGCTTTTTTGTCTGCTTTCTTGTTTTTTTACTTGCTTCGCTTTCATTTTCGCCTATGCTCTTGCTTTTTTTCGTTGATTGTTAGTTCATTTGCTTATTTCATTCATAGATTAGTTTTGCATGAAACCATGTATGACCCATGAAGCGAGCTGGGTAAAGTATAAGAGGGCTTGTACAGCTATCACTACTTGGTTATCTGTCATCTTGCCTCTGTATGATGAGCTTGTTACTTTTAGTCCATGATACATCAAGGAAAATATGTACTATTCAAAATGAACCTTGGTGTAAACACAACACTTGCGTGCTAACTAGTGTCACCTTCTCTAGTCGATTTTTTTTAGGTTAACCCTTGTCAGCTCAGTCAAGTAGAGTAAGGTAAGGGGGAAAACCTTAACAGGAATGTCAGAGATACAATAAACTACTTCTCTGCTGGAAAAACCTCTTCTACTCTCAATAAGTCGGGATCCCTCTTTTGCCTCTGAAATGAATAAGTGTTATGCACAGTGAAAAATGAAAAAAATGAAAAGTCAAAATATTTGAAATAATAAATGAATAAGGTGAAAGAAGAGAAAATCTCCCCCCGCAGGGAGGTGATGCAAGTAACTTCATCGAGGTACTGACTAGGCTTGCTGGCAGCGGAGCCATGCTTATGTTCCTATGTGACTTCACTGGGGTACTGTCTAGGACTACCTGCAGTGGACCAACACAAGAGTTGAAACTAAGACTTTGACGACTATAC
>APFE030466038.1:2470-16424 GCA_000404065.3 Pinus taeda
ATTTCCTTTTGGGGGAGTTTTTTCTATCTAGGGCACAAGGGAGAGCATATGTCTCTCTAACTTGGCCCCCTTGTAGTTGTCTATGAAGGATTTTAGAAATTTTGTGGAGGGAAAGACTCCATTTTCACCTAGGCTCTACGTGTGATACCATTTCTGGAAAATAGGTGACCTGGGCTTGCTCGTAAAGGAGAGGACGTAGGGTCCACTCACCTTGGGAGTTTGAGAACATTTCTCAATGCTACAAAGTGCATTCAAGTGATTTATTTCATAAATCATCCTCTACTTATCTAAGTTAATTCATAATTTTTGGTGGTTAGTGTGTCAAAATCCCTTCATTTGTATTGGAATTTATTCATTCAGAACTATCTCGTTCATTCTGATCATACTCTAAATTTGGCTACATGGCAGATTGATGTGGGTTCCTTATGATTCCAAGAAGTGTTCCTCCAAACATCAGACCATACATATATCCCTATGCCCAAAAGAGCAATATTGATTGTATGGTTATAGAAATGCTAGAGGCTAATACAATTCAACCTAGTCAAAGTTCCTTCTTTGATCTAGTAGTATTGGTGCACAAGAAGGACGAATCATGTCATATGTGTCCGGAATATAGTGAGTTCAAAAATATCATTATTAATGATAAATTTCCCATTCCTATCATTGATGAGTTGTCGAATGAATTACATGGAACAATATGATTCACCAAGCTCGATCTTCATTCACGATATCATAAAATTAGAATGAAGACTAAAGTCATTCCTAAAACAACATTGAAAATTCATGAGCATAATTATTAATTCCTTGTCATGCCTTTTGGCCTTACTAATGCACCTTCTACATTTCAAGGTTTGATGAATTTCAGTTTCAAACACTTCCTTATAAAATTTGCATCAATACCTTTTGATAATATATGAATCTAAAACAAGTCTTGGAAGGATCATGCTGAACATGTTGATAGGGTGCTCAAACTATTGGAGGAGAAATAATTATATGAAAAAACCTCCAAATGTTTCATTGGAGTACAAGAGTTGGAATGTTTGGGTCATATTGTATCTCCTTAGGGTATTAAGGTAGACCTTAATAAAATTAAAGCCATTAAGGAATGGAAAATCGCCACAACCATAAATCATTTGTGAGGATTTCTCAAGTTGACTTGGTATTATCACAAGTTTGTTAATAATTGTGGGAGAATAGAAGCACCTCTAACAACGTTACTAGAGAAATATACATTTTCTTGGACTCTAGAAGCGACTAAGGCCTTTGAGAATATTAAAGAGGTAATATTCCAAGCCCCTTCCTTAGCTATGCGACACTTCAAAAAAACGTTTAATGTGGAATGTGATGCCTCAGGGAATGGGATTTTTGTTGTTTTAATGCAATAAGGTAGACCAATTTCTTTTGAAAGGAATCCAATCAAAGGAAAGTATTTACACAAACAATTTATGCGAAGGAAATGTTGGCAATACTACATGCATTAAATAAATGGAGACCTTTCCTAATTAGAAGAAACTTCAAGGTAAAAGAATATCACGATATTATTAAATAAATTTTGGAACAAATATTATCTTCAAAAGAGGATTAAAAATGGGTCACAAAGATGTTGGGTTATGAATTTGAAATCATCTACAAAAAGGGAAGAAAAATATTTTTGTAGATGCACTTTGAGGATGTGGAGTCACTACTTTGTGCCAATTTTATTATCTAACTTCATTGCATAACCGAGGGAAGGATGAATGGAATAATGATGAAGTGTTATGGACACTCATTCAAAAGTCACAGCAAGATCCTTGTACATCTGGTACATTTAACTGGAAAAATGATTTACTATGGTACAAAGATCACTTATATCTTTATAAGAATTCCCAAATCAAGAAAAATATTCTCTTGAAATTGCACACCTCCCCTTAGGAGGGCACTTGGTGTTATCGGGAAATCTAGTGCCCACTCAGAGCTACTAGTCCCACTAGGACTAGTAGCTGTCTTAGAAAAAATCAAACTAAAACTACTTTCGCTTTCTTTTATGAGAAGTAGATAAGAGGGGAATAAAGGACACCAACCTTAGTCTTGCACTTGGTTCCTTGCTTGGTTCCTCTCCCTTTTCATATATATTTGCCGCTCCTTCTTCATCTACCCAGTTCAAAGAGCACCTGTGGAATCAAAGCAGCATAATACTATCCAAGAATAGAGATCTACAATCATAAGCAATACAGGACCAGATATGTATTGACCACACAAATGCATATATCATCAAACATACAAGAATGTGGAGGAAAACATGAATAGCTTTATTAATATCAAGAATAGAAAATAGGATTACAACCAATTTTTCTGACCCAGCATCACCCTCTCAGTATGAAAGCCCTTCTTCACCTCATGAAAAGCTTAGATCACCCAACACTATGATGTTGCACCAGGAAACCAACAACACTTCCTTACAAGATACAAGATTCCAGCCTCTGGATCTCTGTGATGAGGGACCCATATATAGATGATTGTAGGGGGGTGAGTTAGCTTCTGGGATTTTTATTAGTGTCCTCTCTCTGATAGTTCTTGATTCCACTTGGGGATTAATGATCTCTTACTCATCCCTAGGCGAATTCAGAGAGGCAAGTGTCACAAGAAACGTTTCTGGAAGATTCCATGATCATCCACCTTGCAAACTGTCTCTGCCATTTATCTACTCTCACCCATCGCACCCTACAGAAGGGAATTCTAGTATGCATCACACCCTTTACACTGAGCAGGTGAGATGCATCGCACCCTCTGCATTGGGTAGTCTGTATGGTCCAGTTTTGACCAGTTCTGAGCAATTTTCTATGGAGAACTTCTGTGAGATGATGTAATCAGTTGACCTTGTTCCTTTAGGTCATGAAGAAACACTTTTAGGGACTTAGGAGCCCTTGGTTTATGGACATATATGATTGGGGTTGAAGTGCCCAAAAATGTCTATAACAATTGCCCCGTAAAGCATGAGGTCATTAATCTTTTGATGTCGGGTGAAATGCTTTATCATGAGGATCCGAAGTTTTTTTGAGCTAGAAGATGACCAGTAATAAGATACAATACAATACATTATCTTCATAATATTTTTCATGATCTAGCTGAGGTGGGCATTCCCATGCTCAGCTTTATAAATTCATTTTCATGTACATAGGACAGACAACTGTCTGTGTAGCAGACTGATGATTCAGACGGAGAAATCATCCTTTGATTTGGATGATCATCTATTCGGCAATGATGTACATTTGATGTCTTTATATTCCTGAATATATCACATCCCGGATGGATGAAACTAGATCCGGGGTCTTCAAACTCATTCGATCTTCACTTGAAGTACAAGTTGATCCATGTGAAATATGTTTTGGAGTCAAACATGGAAAGACATCACCTGATTACCAGCCAATGATGTAAGTTGTTAACAGGCACAAGAGGAATCACCGATAATGATGATGACCCTCAAGGTACTACAGTACAAGTCGTGTGGTGTGAAAAAGGGACTTGGCGTCAAACACCATGCAAAATATTTCAGTCGAAGGCCATTAATGTAAGCGTGTCACCGGAAGTGAGAAACTTTCCATTGAGGCATGCAAGCTTCACAGTACTGAAAGGGTTGTTCCTAGGTCGACTTCTTGGATAATGAGCTGATGTTGACAAGAAGTGACCCGTTTTAGGAGGGCCTTAATGAATCCCACATCTACCATACGAAACACAGAAGATTATTTTGGAGGTGAAAACAATCTGATGATACAGGGTTTAGGGTGGCAGTCATGAAAGAATGGAGTGTGAATGTATTGTAGCGGATGAGACACAGGTGAATTCTCTGAGTGACTTCTCTTGAACATACCAGCGACACTGAGATGGATTGGTAGCGTTAACCCCAAAGATGGATGGTACGATGGACCAATCGTGATATGACTGGTGAATGGAATAACCCAACCTGACTCGGACGTGGAGTGAAAGTGTCATTTTCAAGAGCGACTTTCTACCAATAAAGTTTCTTCAAGTTTCTTCCCAATTTTCCCCAGTCATTACTAACCAGTACCTCTTTATTTTTATCAAGCTTAAGGAGGATAACATATGCTTTTTCTATAATCCGCCCTTCGGGCGAACCTATCGCTATGTTTTAATGAGCCTAGCGACAGTGAAACTCGTTCTCATCCATTTGGACAAGTTTGTCACTATTGATTTTAATGAGTTTAATGACAATGATAACTCGGTCCTTTTTCAATTTTAGAGAGTCTGAAAAGGGATGGAAAGGAAACTCCCATAATCCTTTTTCTTCATATAATCCGTTAAGTCTGAAAAAGTATAAAATAATACGAAAGGGATGAATTTTCGATAGTATTAACAAGCCTAACAAGACAAGCGCTTGATCTTTTTGTGCAATAATCCCTCAGGTCCAAAAAGATTAAAATCTAGAGGAAGGATAGCACTCTCAGTAGTTTTAACGAGCTGGAGAGGCCAATCGCTCGGCAATATTTTCATATTTTACGAGTCAGGTGAAAAGAGCTTAAAGGAGACTTTTTTTTGAGGAACGAGTGATAATTTCGGGTAGCAACTGATTCCAGGTAAGGTTTGGAATTTTCCAATCATGGCAGTGTCGCAAGGATGGCTAACAAGATCACTCATCGCAGGTGTTCCTCAAAAGGGTAAACAATCAAATGGAGGCGTATGATCAGGTAAAACAAAGTGGAGGTGATGATGAGAACACGACCAAAGCTCAAAAGCTGATGATAATGCATTCAAAATGGTTATTTACCAGAGATTGGTTCATTTTTTAATGAGCTTAAACTCTGGGGGGAACATTTTCTCATTGCTTAGGTTTAATTTTTAACGAGCTTGAACTTCACATAAAAACTGCTTGTGCTAGTCATATAATAAAGACATCTCATCTATAGATTCCATTTTTTATGGAGCTTGCACCTTTAAAAGCTTTGCTCCGCATCCTTTTACATGCACGCTAGGAACAACCAACTGTTGTCCTAGCAGTTTCTTAACTACTAAGGTTAGGTAGGACAATTTTTCCTTTACTTTATAGGTGCCATTTGGCCCCTGCGAAGGTGAACGGTTGATTCAACCACTCACCCAAGTTAAGCGGTTGAAGCCACCAGAACTATAGAGGTTGCTCTTTGCTTGCTCGTAAAAGGTTTTCATGCCCCCAGGCATAGCGAAGTAGAGTTTCTAGATTACCTCTCAATTTTCAGACAAAACATTTTTTCTATTGGGAAAGGCCTACCTTCTAATGGAGGTGTCTTATTCCTTTCTAATTCCCTCTTCCTATACGGACGAGTATTGGACTAGTCATATATCCTTCGCAAAAACCTTACTCTATGCCTAGAGTTTTCCTGCCGGAACAGGCCAGGGTGCATGCCCCCTGGGTTTCAGTCATGTCCTCCCGAATTACTCGCGTTCTTCAGGTGGACGAACTCGAGATTGATGAGACATTATTTGCGTGAAAGACCATTTAGGGATGGCATTTGACTATTAGCTATGTGTGAGCCGGGGAACAAAAGCTGGTCTACGAGCTGGACCACTTGGCCTTCATGCGGAAAACACATTACTCTAAAGAGTGAGGAGACAATGGCTCCCATGCTATATATATAGTTGCGCCCAAGGAGTAGATTATAGTCTAGAGGTCCTTTTACTACCATTACGTTCATATAAACGATTTTCCTTCTCAAAGTAATAGGCACATTTGGAAAGATCCCTAATGGCCGACTGGTTCCTTTGTCGAAGCCTGTAAGATTTCTCATCTCAGGCAGAAGTGATGGCAAACCAAGCACTTTCCAAGTAGTTGAGGAAAGGATACTCACAGAAGCCCCTTCATCTATGATGGTACCAGCCATGACCATTCTATAAGCTTGTACAATGAATTGGAATGGTACACTAGCTGGTAAACGGGGTCTACCTAGTAGATTCCAATTGAAGGAAACGACTAGGTTGCTTGGAGGTGGGACCGAATAGATGACCAGGTATGACTCTGATGAAATTCCTTCCTGTGGTAAGGGAATGAGTAGATTGCCCCCATGTTCATCGGAGTCTGTGTTTATGAAAGGAATTTGAATGGTGTCGTTCTCATTCTTTTCAGTGATTATATCATCCGAAGATGGACCTTCTGAAGGAAAGACCAGGCCAACTGTCGTCTTTACCTTTTGACTTTCATCTGGTGTGGATTCAGAGGGTTTATCCTCAATGATAGATGCTTCGACTGAGCACAATGGTATGTCAATCATATTTTCAACCAGTGATGGACTCGACAAGAGTTTATTATATCCAGGAGGAAGCTGCAGCAGTGAAGCCAGACGGTTATCCAAAACTCTTTTAGCTTTGTCTAGGAAGGGACAACGGTGGACAACATGATCGCCTTTACACAGTTTACAAGGAAATTTACATTTCCTTTTTTGTCTAGATACTTCGCTTTCACTAGTTGACGATGTACTTTCAACACGATCAGAGGTTGATGACACCGGATTGTGCAAACGAGGAGACCAATCCCTTAAGATCTGAGGGATGCAAGGACAGTCTCGATGATAGTGGTCTCCTTTGCAAATGACATATGGATATTTAGGCTTGGATGGTGCAATGTGTGGATTTTCGCTAGACGATGCACAGTTGCGTCTTTTTGCCTTTGGCTCCTTCTTCTTCTTTTCCTTCTTCTCCTTCCCCTTCTTCTCCTTCTTAGTTACTTTATTTTCAGCTTTACCAGCTTCATCAAGCGAAGAGGAAGGAGGAGAGGGAGAAACGGACGAAGTGGAAGGTTGGGGGGTAACTCTAGTATCATCTAGATGCTCACTTGACTATTCAGGAATCATGGTGTTCTGAACAACGGAGGTCGAGAAGAGCCATATCGGCAAGCCAATTGTCAATCCTGGAAGTGAGAATGTGGCCATATGAGGTGCACCAACATCTCCCCAAGAGGAGAAAGGACTAGGATTTCCTCCAAGGGGAAATCCTTGGTTGGTAGACTCCGTTTTTCTCAACCTAAAGACCAATGTGGGAATAGTGATATTATTCTGATTAAAATAAATTTTAGATGCTTTGACACAACTTGTTTTTTCAATTTTTAAGAGTTGACAAAAAACAAAAGATGATTCTAGTCGCCTTCAATTTTTAATGAGCCTGAAGTGACAAGTGCTCATATGGACCTTTTCCTTTAAGGAGTTTGAAGAGGAACGAAAGAGACTACTCTAGAAATCTAGACAGAGGGATTACCAAACCAATCACAAAACTGTAGAATATTTTTTATGTTATGGCAATCAATCTTCCCAAATGCTGTGTTCAGTGCATTGCGATCGATAGGGTGACAGACACGGCTTCTTAAGGATAAAGGATATAGCCTATTGTGGTCTCCCAATATATACTTGATGGTACGTGTGAGCACAATTCCATACTGGCACTTGTCGTCTCAAAGAGGAGGAATCACCCAACCAAAAATGAAAGCGATAGTTACCAGGATTTACGATGCCGGAATACCTCTCTAGCCTAGACTTCTAAATGTTGTGCTTTAGGTTCCAAAGCGTTTTTATGTTCATTGAATTTATTTTACAGTTGATCTTGCTTAAGAAATTTTCCTTTCAGGTTCACCACGTGATGTAGATATATCATTCCTAAAATGCAGTCTAAGATGATAAACAATCGTTTAATATTCTTTTTGCAATGAAGATCCTAGCTACTAAGGAAATAGAGATGAAATTCTTTCAACATAGAGCACAGAGCACACATTAGATGCACTGTCCTAAATCAAACCAACAAGCAGTCTAAATGCAAATGCACATGCATGTATTTGTTTTCAGCCTTCTTAATGTGTGAATGACAAAAAGAATGATAAGTACAAATATGAATTATCTTTTCAAAGTGACAATACTAACAATTTTTCTTCAAAATATGAAAGGAATGACGACACTTTGCGATTACGAATTGAAAATTTCTTTTGACACTTGAAAAAATACTAATTCAAATCAAATACAAGAGTAACAGTATAATTGACGATCAAGAACAATAGGATTCTTTTCTATGACTGAAAATGACACTTGCAACACTTCCAAATCAAGAAACGACAGTTTGATTACGCTACTTCTTTGTAAAAGAGAACTGAAAATTGCGCACAATACATAAAAAAATTCACAGTTTTTTTCACAATGGAGGTGGAATGATGGAAAGGAAGGGGTTTCCACAGAGGTGTACTGATCACACACAGCTATAAATCCATAATAAAGTTGAAGAGAGTTCACAAAAAACCAAAATCTGGAAGCAGAAGAGGTCTTGTCTCATCAGCGCACCTCTAACATAGGGAAAGTGCGATGCAGTGCACCTATTGCACACGAGTGGTGCGATGCATCCAGATTCCCAAGAGTAAAAGGTACAATGGTCTAGGGACGAGACTTCAACTTGGTTTTTGGTCACAGTTTGCAGCTCAGTTAAGGGATTTAGGCCGAGCAAATGATGTTCAGTAAATATAAATCACAGGGGCTGATCTATTGAGGTTACTAGATCCACCACCAGGGAAATTAGAATGTTTGCAAATCGATTGTTCATTTTATAAACAAAACCTGGAGATAGACTGAAGAAGCATTAATCTACTTTGCACTTGCATAGAAAATGTAGTTCGAAGGCTAGCTGGCTTGACTTCAGGCTCCGTCTGTAAGTTTATAAAGAAAACAAATATAGACAAGCAAAAAACCTATTCACTCCCCAGTATGGTCGCCATTTTGTTATTGGGAAATCTAGTGTCCACTCAGAGCTGTTATTCCCACTAAGACTGGTAACTGTCTTAAAAACAAGCAAACTAAAACTACTTTCTCTTTCCTTTATGAGAAGTAGATAAGAGTGGAATAAAGGACACCAACCTCGGTCTTACACTTGGTTGCTTGCTTGGTTCCTCTCCCTTCTGATAGATCTTTGCCACTCCTTCTTCATCTACCCAACTTCAAAGAGCACCTATGGAATCAACGCAGCATAATACTATCCAAGAACAGAGATCTACAATCATAAGCAATACAAGACCAGATATGTATTGACCACACAAATGCATATATCATCAAACATACAAGAATGTGGAGGAAAACTTGAATAGCTTTTTATTAATATCAAGAATAGCAAAGAGGATTACAACCAATTTATTCGACCAGCTCACCCTCTCAGCATGAAAGCCCTATTTCACCTCTGAAAATCTTAGATCACCCAACATTATGATGTCACCAGGAACCACACAAACTTCCTACAAGATACATATTCCAGCCTCTGATTCTTGATGAGAACCATATATAATTATTGTAGTGGGGTGAGTCAGCTTCTGGATTTTGTTTAGTGTCCTCTCTCGATATTCTTGATTTCCCTTGATATTGAAATCTCTTACTCCCCTGGGTGAATTCAGAGAGGCAAGTGTCACAGGAGAAGTTTCTGGAAGATCTGATGACCCCACCTTTGCAACTGTCTTGCCATTGTCTACCTCACCCATCGCACCTACAAAATGGATTCAGTATGCATCGCACCCTTTTACCCTGAGCAAGTAGATGCATCGGCACCCTCTGCACTGAGTAGTGTATGTTCAGTTTTGACCAGTTTCTGAGCAATTTTCTTGGAGAACTTCTGGGAGATGATGTAATGCAGATGACCTTTTTCCTTTAGGGCATGAAGCAAAACTTTTATGGACTTAGGATCCCTTGGTTTATGGACATATATCATTGGGGTTGCAATGCCCAAAAATGTCTATAACACTCGGGATTTTGAAAAACTTACCGCAAGGTCAAGAAGGAATATTTTTTGGATGACATGAAATTTAATATTCCGAAGTTTTTCGCAGAATTATTGGGTTGCTAAAAGAATAAATTTGAGATAATTAAGACCCGGGGTTTGTTACAACCTTTATCCATTACAATTCATCATTTGGAGGATGTGTTAATGGATTTTGTGACAAGTTTACACAAGTCTAGAGGAAAGAGTGTCATCATGGTGGTTGTTGATACACTTACCAAGTATGCACACTTTTGTGCATTATCTCATCCTTTTAATGCTAGTACAGTTGCTACTACATTTATGTAAACAATTCAAAAGCTGCATAGAAACCCAAAAATTATTGTAAGTGACAGAGATCCCATTTTCACTACAAATTTTTAGACTATTATTTTCTTCTCTTGGTACTCAATTAGCTCATAGCTCATCTTATCATCCTCAATATGAGAGACAAAATGAGATAGTGAACAAATATTTGGAACGATATATTTGTTTCTTTATATATGATAAAGAAATACAATGGGTCAAGTGGTTACCCCTAGTTGAACGATGGTATAACACTTCCTTCCATACTGTAGCAAAAATGATCCCATTTATGGCACTTCATGGATATCATCCACCATCCATCACATCATATTTAAGAGAAAATTATAAGATTCAAGTAGTATCAACAAGTTCTCCAACTCTTAAAGGATAACCTCATTCTAGTGCAGAATCAAGTGAAACAACAGGTAGATTCACATCACAATGAAATAATATTTGATGTAGGAAACTACGTATTTTTACAACTACAACCATATAAACAAATGTCCCTCAAACAAGCTAATAAGGATAATAAATTATCACCCAAGTAGTATGGTCATTACAAGGTATTGCAAAAGATTTGTACTATGGCATACAAATTAGAGTTGCCTACATATTCTCATGTACACACAAGTTTTCATGTTTCATGCTCAAAGAAGGTTATCAGTGACAAGTTCTCATTTCGAACAGTGTCGCAAAATCTTGACAAAGAAGGAAAAATCATATTTGAGCATAAAGAACTCACAGAAACAAGAACTCGACAGCTATGAAATTAATTAATTTCAGAGTATGTCATTAAGTGGAAGAACCTACTTATTGAAGATTCCACATGGGAGGATGATAACTTTAGAGAGAAGCATCCTGAACTACTAAAGTGTTGAGGACAACATTTTTTTGAAGGAGAGGGGCATGTTAGTTTTGTATAATACTGGTGTATTCCCCTTATTTTTATTGTTAGTGTAGCCCCTTATTGTTAGTATTGCGCCCATGAACCCCCCATGTTGTTATTATTGTGCCCCATACAAGCCCACTATTGTCATTGTTGTGCCCTTACAATATTGTTTTTATGTAGGCTTTGTTTATATAGTGACGCCATAGACTCCCATATATACCAAGGAGGTATTATAATTTCTGTCATCTAAGAATTATTTATTTATGCAATGTAAAGGAGGATTCCCCCTTGAAGAGGCTAATTTCTAAGTCATTGATATATCTTTTATTCTATTCTATGAGATGGTTGCATAACAATAACATATATAATAATAATTTTAAAAAATATTTCAATACAATACTTAGATAAATTGTTTGAATATTCATGTCAACTACTTTATTTCAGCATCTAACTTTATGTTGGTAATATTGTATTAAAATAAATATAATAGTTAAATAAATTGTTTGAATATCCATGTTAGCAAATTTTATAGCCTGGTATGAGGGATATGTGTAATTCCTTCCCTACTGAAATTTAAGTAGACATGTGTCAATTTTAAAATAAAAATAAAATATTCCATGAATTAAAAAGGAATTTTTGTTTAGTTTTAATTAAAATCATTATAAAATATTGATAATTTCAAAGTCATTGTGGTTGTTCCATTGTAGTTGATATCATATTTCAATACAATGGTTAAATAAATTGTTTAAGTATCCATGTTAACAAATTCTACAATGGAGTATGAGGGAGATGTGTAATTCCTTCCATTCTCAACTTTAAGTAGACATTTGTCCCTTTCAAAATAAAAATAAAATGTTCTGATTATGTTTGTTACATTGTCTTTTATATTACACCGAAGTATCAAAGAAATGTGGCAAAAATATCTCACTGTAACTCTCATCTTAAATAAAATATTACAATGTCCATGCAAAAGTAATATAATATTATATCAACCTTAAAAACAAATAACATAATTAAAAAAAGTCTTAGATATTTTTATTTTTTTTGTGTGAGGAACATATATAATACTGATGCTTTTAAAAAGTAGTTCAACACAATACTTAAATAAATTGTCTGAATATCCATGTTAATTAATTTATTTCAACATCTAACTTTAGATATAACTTGAAAAGAGGTCAGTGGCTTAGAAGGATTTGATCCCTTCATATGCTTGATAGATCTGTCATTAATATATATATATATCTATATCTATATATATATATATGCTCAATTGGTTGGGTCCCTATCATTAAAGCACATTTTTCTACTGAGAGGTCATGGGTTCAATAATCTTGACACCCTAAGGTTCAGGATCTATTACTGAGCTCGTAGGAAGTGACCCCATTCAATGGATCTTCCTGGTACAAATATTTCATGGATATAATTGTAATCGATCTCTGAGCCTGTGAAACCCACCCCCCACACACACACATACTATGTGTCATTTTTTACTAATTAAAATGCATTTTTGAATACCTAAATGGATTCAATCTTTTCAAAATCCTTTGGGTGGATACAATGTGTAGACTACACATCTTAAACTTGGAATCACTAGATTAAAGAAAAAATTAGCATGAAAATACAACTGGAAATGAGCCAAAATGTAGAAATGTTTACATAGTTGACATTGAAATATTTTACTTAACGTTGCATATCGAAATATTCTATTTATATCCCACATTGACCTTTTTATGATTAATAATAATATTTTATAAATGGCACATATCATCGCACTAGTCTTGGATTGATGGTGAATGTGCATTATACAAGATTAAAAAATTACGACACCTATTAATTTTATATTGCTATTATTAGGAAATGATTAGGATACCTGGGCTTACTCGTAGATGAGAGGAAGTAGGTTCAATGCACCTCAGGAGTTCTATATCACCTCTCAACATTAACAAGCACATTCAAGTGATTTATTTCACAACTCATCACCTATTTACATGGGTTATTTCTGAAGATTTTATGGTTAGTGTGTCAAAATTCCTTCACTTGTATTGGAATTTAGTCAGTCGGTACTATCTCATTCATTCTCACCCTACTCTAAATATTCATTACATGGTGGAATATTGTAGGTTCTTTCCCCTTTAGAGCAACTCATGCTATTTTAGTAGTAGCTCTTGCTTGTTCCTCCAGTTGAATGGTTCTGATTGTTCCTATAGTCCCCACCCAATATTTATTAATCTCGTGCACCCTCCTCCTCAGTCATACTTCTAGGTGACTTATGACCTAATTTGGCACCACTAGCATATACCAACTCTTATGCTCTTACTCCTAGTCAGTTCTCAATGAGAATACAAAGAATGATATGTCCATGTTACTCAACAATTTGAGGGGCAAGTAATTCATGGGCCTAGTCTCAAGTGTAATCTATTGCTTAACATTATAGTGATTCCATCCCAGTGCATATGTAGAACATAATGGATAAGGATATATTGGAAGTAATGTAGGGGAGAAATCCTTAAACAAAATTATGATGTAAAATTCTAAGTGAGGACACAAATAATTCCTCTAGCTCGATAATGGGTCTAGCCAAAATCGAGACATTTGATGGAATATTTCCTTAGGTTAGAACCAATTAAGAGGGCCTACCTCTTAGTATGATTATCCCATTTGGTGACGACCTTTATTTCTTGCTATAACTATCTCTTGTTTCCTCCTTTGAACACCTAAAACAAGTAAACAATAGCAAACAACAACCATGATAATAAAAAAATTGTAATTCAACCTACTTAACAAGTCAAAAAGAATTAAACCATAAACATGTGAGATGATGCATTATGTAGGAAATCAACTGATAGTTGCATATATATTAAATCAAGAAGAGATCACAACCATTGTCTTTGTTGGCATTATGGCTAAAGTGTTGTACTTGATGGCAACACCCATGGCATGGCTCTCAATATGATGAGAATTAAAAAGTTTATTCATGTGGAGAAAAGTTCACGGAATTTTATGCAGAGAAAAGTTTATTTCATG
>APFE030466046.1:0-13072 GCA_000404065.3 Pinus taeda
TAATACTTGCGTTAATTTAGTCACATAAATTAGCTCAACATTTTGGCGCCGTTGCCGGGGAGGCAAATATCGGCATAATCTATAGAAAGATAAAATTCAAAATCAATAAAAACATTAGTTACATTTCATTTTCTTAATTATGATTCTTTATGCCTAGAGTTAGAGATCATTTCGGTAGATTTATCAAACCCCCCCCTCGAATAGAAATAGGATCATCACATACACCTGTTACTGGTAATCCACCCATTGAAGAGCTGATTGAAAAACAAAGAAGTGGTCAAAGATTAACTTTGATTGAAAGGCAAACATTGTCTGCTTGGGAAACAAAACAGAAATTCTCCACTTCCGGAAAACCAAAAGAGAAAGGAAAGCAATCTGTCTTTCCATCTATTGATCCACCTATCTTTCCACAACTTGAACCTCCACATGAAATTGAAACAAATCAAATAATGGCAGAAGGACATGGATCTGTCCATCTCACTGATGAGGAACAAAGAGTTGAAAATGAAAGACAAAGAAGAGAATGGGGAAGGAAGAGAGAGGAAGATAGGAAGACAGAGAATGACAGAAAAAGACAAGAAGATGGACATGACCAAGAAACAACCTTTGGTTTCCCAATCATAGATACTAGTGCAATACTAGGAGAAGAAGTAAAAATGAAAAATATTCCACCTTCTGTGTTGCCAAACTTCTATGGAATGTCTACCGAAGATCCGGATGCATTCATGTTTGAATTTGATATCTTATGTAGAACATATGGTTATACGGATGATCTCCATAAACTTCGTCTTTTTCCTGCAACATTAAAAGCAGCAGCTTTAAAATGGTTTATGGGATTAGGGGAACAAACAATAGCTTCATGGGATGATATGCGAACTGTCTTCCTTAAGAAATACCAGGCTTATTGCAGATCTAGAGATTCAAAGGAAGATGTGTTTAGAATGACACAACAAGAAGATGAAAATCTAGAAGAATATTTAGAACGGTTTGCATATAATCTTCAAAAGTCTAAACAACATTCCCTAAATCAAGAAACTATTCGAACTATCTTCCTCAAGAGTATAAGGGATGAATACCTTGACATTTTAAATGTCATGGGTAAGGGGGATATTTCAAATCTCCCATTTGATGAAATTGTTGAATTATGTCAAAAATATTCAAGAGGAAGATCAAAGACCGGAAGAAGAGAAGCAAGTTCTAAAGCAGCAAAGTCAGCTGCAGGAGGAATAACCAGGGCTGAAATAGGGAGTCTATTGGAGAATTTCAAAACAGATCTTCTAAGTACATTAGGGACACAAGTAGATGTGCTAAAGGCTAATAAGAAAAAGGAAGAAGAAGAAAAAGCCTTAGCCATATTTTGTTCAAAATGTACGAAGAAACATCCTTTGAGAGATTGTCCTTTAGATAGCATTCAAGTGTGTGGTCTTTGTACAGGTAATCACTCCACAGAACAATGTGTAACATTGAAAGAACTGCAAAATACTTCAATAGATGAAATGCAAGGAGCAGAAGGTTTCTATTATGTTGCACCCAGGAGACCATGGCCACCTAGAATGCCTCAGCCAAATCAACAGCAAATTCCTCCACAAAATTATGCTTATCCATCTTATACTCCTTGGAACCCTCCTATGCCGTGGCAAGCTTGGCCTCCACAGCAATATCAACAACAACCTGCACAAGGTTGGCAGGGATATGGTTATGGAAACCAACAACCACAACAGTCTCAACAATACCAACAATATTACCAGCAGCAGTACCAACAGCCATTTTCATATCCTCCATCTATGCCATTCCAACAGCAGAGTTCTGCATATTTGCCATCCATTCCATTTCCACAGCAGAATCCTCCACCAATGCTGCCACAACAACAACAGTTACAGTTACCATCAAATCAACCAAGACCAACACAATTGCCTGCCCAACCGGTGGCCAATCCAAATAACAAAATGGACAAATCAGCATATAATGTAGAGGAGGCAGCATATTTTCCTACTTACTCAATTCTTCCTCTAAATGATGTCCATTTAAGGTCTGGTAAAGTAATTCAAAAGGATTCCCCTCCAACTATAGAAGAACCAGCTGAACAGGGAGAATCATCTGAACAAGCACAGACTGAAATACAAGTTCAGAAAGGTAAATCAATCACTACTCAAACTCCACCTTACCCTGAAAGGTTAGTGGAACAATCAAAAGAGATAACCCTTCCTGAATTTGATATTTTAGATGAATTGAAAAATGCATATGTAAAAATTCCTTTGTTAAAAGCAATTAAAGAAATACCTATCTATGCTAAAACAATAAAGGAATTATGCATTAAGAAATCTGGAAGAAAAAGAAAAGATCCCACTAAAATCCAAGTCATTGGAAAGCTAGCAAACCTTATGTCTACACAAACTACTGTAGAAAAATATATTGATCCTGGTATCCCTATGCTTACCATATCAATCAATAATTTTTCAGTACCTAATACATTAATAGACTTAGGGGCAGCTATCAATGTAATGACATTAGAGACAATGAAAGCTTTACAAATAAACAAACTTCAAACAAATTCAACAGTATTAGAACTAGCAGATAGATCTAAAGTTGTTCCGGAAGGAATAATAGAAGACATCATAGTCTCTCTGGATTCATGGGAATATCCTGTTGACTTCCTTATTCTGCAACCAAAAACAAATCTGGGAGGACACCCTCTAATTCTCGGAAGGCCATGGTTAGCCACCGCTGATGCCTTCATTGGCTGCAGATCAGGAAGTATGATTATCTCGCATGGAGATGAAAAGAAACACATCACACTCTATTCACCTGCACAAACCACTTCTTTAGAATCAGTTCTTGAAACCCAGGAAAACAAGCAAATAAAAACAGTTTTAAGTATTAATCAATTCTATGATTTTAGAGAAGAGGAAGGGAATGAAGATTTGATGGATCTTTTCATTTCAGAACCAAATATTTCAGAGCAGCTTAGACGAGAACAGTATGAAGCTGCTGATAACCTTTTAAATCAGTGTTTCCAGGAAACTTGTACTATCTCAACTTTGCAGAATTCGTTTGTAAACATTTTTCCTGTAAGCACAATTTCCAATCCTGTAATCAAAAAAATTGAGGTATATCCTGGAAAAACTCTCAATATAGGAAACCAACTGCAATCACAACAAGAACAAGAGGTAATTGCATTATTAAAGGAATATTCAAAAGCATTTGCCTGGGATTATATTGACATGCAAGGCATCCATCCAAACACATGTACCCACCACATTTACACTGATGATAAACTAAAACCTGTTAGACAACCGCAAAGACGAATGAATCCTACAATGAAGGAAATAGTAAAGGGAGAACTGCAGAAGTTGTTAAGTGTCGGATTCATCTATCCTATTTCGGATAGTCAATGGGTTTCACCATTAGTTATTGTTCCAAAGAAAAATGGCAAGTGGAGGGTATGTGTAGATTATCGTGAACTAAACAAAGCAACATTAAAAGATCATTTTCCTCTACCATTCATTGACCAAGTGTTGGACTCTCTAGCTGGAAAGAAATATTTTTCTTTCTTAGACGGGTTTAGCGGATACAATCAGATCAAGATAGCAACCGAAGACCAGGACAAAACTACATTTACATGCCCATGGGGAACTTATGCATACAATGTTTTGCCATTTGGGTTATGCAATGCACCTGCGACTTTTCAAAGAGCAGTGCTTGCAATTTTTGCTGATCCGGTACATGAATGTGTAGAAGTGTATATGGATGACTTTACAGTCTACGGAAATACCTATGATGATTGCCTTAATAACCTTGAAAAAGTCTTACAAAGATGTATCGAAACAAATCTGTCATTAAGCAATGAGAAGTGCTATATGATGTTAACAGAGGGAATAGTGCTGGGCCACCATATTTCTGCATCAGGAATTAAGGTGGATCCAGCTAAAATCGAAGTCCTGAATAACTTAATGCCACCTACAACACTAGAGGAGGTAAGAAGTTTCTTGGGATATGCAGGCTATTACAGACGCTTTATTGAAAATTTTAGTAAAATAGCACAACCTTTGTTTAAACTACTAGCACGAGACATTGAATTTCAATGGACTACTAGCTGTCAAAATGCTTTTCAAATTCTAAAAGACAAATTGTCAGTGGCACCTATACTTCGTGGACCAAATTGGTCTTTACCATTTCATATTTCCACTGACGCATCCGATACAGCAATTGGTGCTTCTTTAGGACAAAAAGAAAATTTGCTTCACTATGCAATATACTTTATTAGTAAAAATCTGACACCTGCAGAAGCAAACTATACAGTCACTGAAAAAGAAATGTTAGCTGTAATACACGCAGTAAACAAATTCAGGCATTACATAACAGGATATCAAGTGTTTATTCACACAGATCACTCAGCAATAAAATACTTGATGAACAAACCCATCACTAATGGGCGAATTACAAGATGGCTCCTGTTATTGCAAGAATTTAACATTACAATCCAAGACCGACCCGGTAAGGAAAACCAGGTGGCTGACTTTCTGTCCCGCATCCAAACACCAGAAGACCCAAATCCAGTGATAGATAACTTCCCGGATGAACATCTATTTGCAATAACAGTAAAAACCCCTTGGTTTGCTGATATTGCAAATTACTTGTCATTTGGACAATTTCCAAATCACTTTACAAGCAAGCAAAGAAAGAAGATAATTAGAGAAAGTTCTAGATATAGCTGGGTAAATGGTGATTTGTTTTATACTGGTTCTGATCTAATGATTCGAAAGTGTGTACGTGAAGATGAAATACTAGATATACTTAGAGCATGTCATGACGAACCATGTGGTGGCCATTTTGCAGACAAACGAACAGCATACAAAGTGCTGCAATTGGGCTATTACTGGCCATCTATCTTCAAGGACTCCAAGGCATATGTCAAACAGTGTGACAGCTGCCAAAGAGTAGGGAGACCCATCCTGTCAGATGAAATGCCACTAAGGCCTCAAGTCCTCATTGAGCCATTCGAACAATGGGCACTTGATTTTGTGGGACCCATTAATCCATCGTCAAATGGAAAAAGATACATTCTTGTATGCACGGATTATGTAACAAAATGGGTCGTGGCCAAAGCAGTAAGCAGAGCGACAGAGGACACAGTGGTTACTTTCCTCTTTGAAGAAATTTTTGTGCGATATGGAGTACCAAGACAAATAGTGACAGATCAAGGAGTGCAGTTTACCTCAAAGTTAGTGCGGGATCTGACAGAAAAATACAAGATAAAGCACAGGAAATCTACTACGTATCATCCGCAAGCAAATGGTCAGGTAGAATCCACAAACAAGGTCTTAGAAAATATTATGACTAAGACAGTGCAGCTTAATCGAAAGGACTGGTCTGAAAAACTCAAGGATGCATTATGGGCTTATAGGATCACATGGCGAAATACAACTGGTTTTAGTCCATACCAGTTGGTGTATGGAAAAGAAGCCTTACTGCCCATTGAGTTTCAAATACAAACCTACAGATTAGCAGCACAGTTGGGCATGGATCTCACCGAGGCACAACAACAGAGAATCATGGAACTAAACCAATTGGATGAAAAGCGTCAACAAGCCATTGAACAGACAACACTAGTACAACAACAGAGGATGAAATGGCATGATTGATACATCAAAACCAAGACATTCCAGAAGGGAGACTGGGCGTTATTATTCGACTCCAAATTCAGGGATTTCAAAGCAAAATTTACAACACATTGGTTGGGGCCATATGAAATTGAGGAAATCTTTGACAATGGAGCTGTGAGGATAAAGACCATCGACCAGGATCCCACCTCATTTGTTGTCAATGGTCATAGGCTGAAGGTCTATCATCAGCCTATTAGCAAAGAGATATTTATGAAACAACTGATCCAAGAAAATGGACTGGAAATAATGGCTATGCCATCTTCCAGTTCTGAAAAAGCATAAAAAATATGTATAGTTAAAAAAAGAGAAAAAAAATAATAAAAAAAAGAGAAAAAATATATGAAAACATAAAAAAATAAAAAATAAATTGTTTGCTAGTGAAAACCAGGCAACTGGCACTCAGCAAGCATGAATTCATAGAGGAAAGCCAGGGAAACCTGGACTCTATGAATTCTCTATTCTTGTGTTACTACTCTTACTTAATGTCAATGCAGGGCCTCTCAACAGTTGACTTGAGGACAAGTCAAACATTCAACGAGGGAGAGGATTATAGCAAGCCTTTAGCTGTTACAGCTAAAGGATTGTGTTGTCCACTTTGAACCTGAAGCAAATATGTTGCAGTAGAACCAGAAGGGACCTGAGAAATATTACAGACGGGACCTGAAGCAAACTTGTTGTAGCAGAACCAGATCAGAGCTGAGACAATATACCAGAAGCATTGTAGAGGGACCTGAGAAATACTATTGCAGAGGGACCTGAAGCAAACAAGTTGCAACAGATTAAATCATTCCAGACACATTGCGAAGGGACCTGAAAGAAAAAAACATCATTCAAAGGGACCTGAAGAAAACAACAGCAAAGGAGTATAGTAAACAAGAAGCAGAAATAAAAGGCTACTTTTCATTTGTCCAAACAAATTTTGGATCCAACATTCCACCTGTATAAACAGCATCAAGGAGCACCTGTACATATCACCTGTACAAACAACAGCAAGGGAGTATATTTTACGCCATTTTGTACTTAAATTTAAAATTTTGTAGGAACTTCTAGTTTTGATTTAATTAGAGTTAATATCTGCAAATATTCATTAACATTATTTCCCACATATATACCCTACATCCCCTATTTCATATTCCATTCCATACATATCAAATTTCCCTAGATATTTTTCATTGAATGCAAAATGATCAAATTGGGACCACTCTTGTACCTGCACATGAACCAAGAGCATTAGAATGATTATAATTTTAAAACATGACCCCAATGGTAATTTTTAAAATTATAAAGGCGATATTATATGTTATGCACTAAAGTATTAAAGCATTTGAAAAGAAACATTATGGTTATAAGGCGCTCAGATTCTTATAAAAGACATAACCTAATAATGTTAGAAGGAAATATGCATATGACAAAAGGTTATATATAAAGTGCATATATATTAAAAGACATAGGGTTATAAAAAAACGAAGGAAACATATTTATAAACCCTAACTAGTGCAAGCATATAATATAAAGGACGCGGGCAATGCAAGTCATATATGGTCATAAGAGAATACGACTATGGTATATATGTATGCAACATAAATCAAATGCGCATATATATATTGGAAAACATAAAACAATGCGCAATACAAATTAAAGGCAACTATGGTATATCTATTTGTCATGGCAATTATGAAAACGACGAAGGGTTGCAACACGGTGATATAAGGATGCCATATGCAGTGGTGGAGAATGATATTAAAACGACGCCATATCAACCAGAGATCATTGCAAAGAATATGGTTATACGAAAGGTATGAGAGCAATGAGTCAAACAAACGGCGCACAGGTCCGGTCTTGCCACGATGTAAGAAGGCTGAAGATCGATTGGTTGGAGGAACGGCGGCAGGTATGCATTGAACCAAAGAAAATACGGCCATCCTCATGACTCAGTCGGGCAACTGAGTCAATGAGGACGGCCCTGTCACCATTACCATCATCTAATGAAAACCAGGTACCATAGCAAACGGTCATAAGAGCCTCCCCTGCCCAATTCAAACCCATTTCTTCATCGCCGAGAGCTCAGAGGGTCGGGGTTGTGAGCAGAGCAGTAAAGGAAGGTCGGAGAAAGCCTGAGAGAGCTTTAAGAAGAATTCTACGTGTGGACGCCGAAGTTGGTAAACAACACGGTAAGCTTATGCATGATTTACGCTCGGCGAACTAGAGATAAACTAGAATCCGCCATTACTCACAGGGTTTGCTTGTTGACAGCAGTTTGATAGCCCGAAAAGGAGGGGATTCGATGGTTGTTTACCTCCCGCGCGGCCAGTGACAGCCAGGTAATACACAAATCCGGGATATCTCTTCGTTTTAACAGCACATAGGATTAAATGCCTCCGTTTTTAATTGCATAAACAATGGAAATGAATCGGCCAGCACTCCAATTCAATGGTTGCATGTATTACACGATAGGGAGCGTGAGGATTGTATGCATATAACGCGCCAAAGGCAATTAAACAACTGAGTGTAAACAGTGTTGAACTGGAGTCATATCTTTTTGTTGAAAGCCGCCAAGTGTATATATATATATGTTGTCATTGCACCATCGATTGTTACCAAATGCCATAAGGGTTGTAATCCAGAGCTGCACCAGATAACATGCGGCCATGTTTATTTAATTTGACTGTTGAATATATATGAAAGGGTGTGCAGTGAAAAAATGCCGAGAAGGAAGCAGGGGAATGCTGTAGTTGCCATAGTCAACCGCGTCCATTTTATTGATTGCTCATTCAAATGTTTGTGCCTGTCAAACCATACGAAATTGTCCTTAAATTGATTTGTTTTGATTGCAATTGTTTGTTGCCAGACCACGTTGCATGGTCATGCCTTGCGGTTGGTGTGGTTGCTTTTAATTTTTGCATGTTTGCCATTCGATGAGCAGAGGCCGAGCGCATGTGAAAGCCCTCTAGGCTCATGCGTTTTTATACACAGTGATATTTTGAGAAGAGGCCGAGAGTGAAATTGTATATATATTCAGTCATGGGTTTCAAAAAATTTTGTGCAGTTGTAGTCAAACTTCTGACAGGCCGAGAGTGAGTTGTCTGTATATTCAACCATGGTTTCAAAATTTTTGTTAAAAAGACAGTGCAGTTTGTAGTCAAACTTTGGGAAGGCCGAGAGGAAAATTTGTTTTACATTATATAGTCATTAGAAATACAGAGAATGTTTTGAGGCCGAGGAAAAATTTTGATTATAAATACACAGAGGATGTTTAAAGGAGACTAAAAGCAAAAAAAATTTCTTATGCTTTTAGTAATCATGTTGTTTTGATTAAAAAACATGGTTAGTTTTGTTTGTGTATTTATGATTTAAATATACAGGGGACAGAGTATTGATCATGGGTATTCAGATTGGTATGCTTTGAAACAGGGATTTGACACAGGTTTATACAGAGGAAAGACAGCAGAGACTTAAAAGTTGAATCAGAAAGGGCAGGTAAGCCTCATTGCTTTTACGATTTCATTTAGAAACAATAATCATTATCCTTGTCAATATGAAATTAGTAACAGCTGAGGATTACATTTATTGGTTCACAGAGATAATGACGAACCGGGTAGAACCCAAATTTCACATAGAGCAATGGGAAAAGAAACAATAGAAAAGCTATATCAGTCAGGCATGATAGGTTTCCTTCAGAAGTTCAATGGTCATTCAGAACAAATAACTAAAGAGTTTATCAATAATTTCGGTCAAGATAAAACTGAGATAGGTGAACTCAGTATCCCAGTGACTCAGGAATTCTTGTCCAAAGCCCTCAACTTGCCTATGGTAGGAGAAAACTATCATAAGGGTTTGCATTTCAAGGAGAAAGCTTGGACTTTCTTCCTTGAAAAGAACAGGAAAGGGACCTTTGATAGAGCTAAGGGGATACCTCGTGAATGGTTCAATGAACCATGGGGAGAGTTAGTTATGATCATTCAGAAATTTTTGACTTGTGACCGACAGTATAGTATTGCTCATCTGTACCATGTTAGATTTCTGCAACACATAAAGGGAGATGGTAGAATAAATTTGCCATATTTCTTATATAAGAGTCTTGTTAAAATGATCGAAACAGTGAAACAGGAAAATAAGCCAAAGGCCACACAGGTATATCATCAAGGGTTAATTAAAATCTTGGTAGAATATCAGGTGAAAGAAACAGGGTTAGATTGGCAGGAATTTATGCATAGACATCACTTTACTGAACATTTTGTTGATATGAAAGACAAAGTAGAACAAGAGGATAGGAGTATGATGAACTCTCCTTTCTATCCTAGAACCAGAGCAAAGAAGTTAGCTATGCATGAGATTGATCCATCTATTTTTGTTCCTCGGACTAGAAATTCTGTTGATTTTGAAAAGGAGGTAGAAGCCTATTCTCCTAGGAAACCAGAAGAACAGGAACCCCTTGAGAGAGATTCTATATTTGACAATGATGCAGGAGAATCTTTGATGAAAACTACTCAAGATTTTGAAAAAGAACTGAATTTGGCCAAGATACAAGACTTAACAGATCAGCTTGAAATAAGTAAAATTGTTGAGAAGAAATTGAAACAGGAGAATAAAGCTCAGAGAAAAGAAAATGCAAAGTTAACAAAAGCAAATGATAGACTACAGGAAGAACTAAACAAGTTAAAAAGAAGAAATGAGTTGCTCTCTAAACAAGCATTTAAGTGGCTGAAAGATAAAAACACATGGCAGGCTAAGTATGAAAAGCAGAAGGTCAAAGCAGCAATCTTAAAGGCCAAACAGGGATCAGAACTTGATTATGTGGACAGGGAAACCGATACAGGCACAACATCTACTTCAGGAGGCAGAAGGTCCAAGAGAAGCAAGCAAGCATGGGGACATGCTTGAACATAAGCATGGGAGAGATGTTGGGCTCCAGATTTGATCTCATTTTGCTTTAATAAACATATCTAGTTATCCATTTATCCCTCATTTTCATCTCATTCATCTCACTTTAATGAATATTTGGTGTTTAAACAGGTATTTAACTTTGATTTATCAAATTCTAAAGTTTTTATTGCAATTTGAGTTTTAGTGCAATTTTGGCAGTTTTAAGAAATTCCCGTAATCACTTCATGACTGATATGGATGCAGGCCACCTCAGCATGAATGGGATGCATGAATAGAAGGCTTGGGAACTAGGACCAAGCTACCTATGCTTGGTTTCAGGAGAACGAGTTTTCTTATGCCTTTTTGGAGCTAGTCAATCATGACTAGTCATCCAGAAATCCCATTTAAATAGGGCTGTTTTAGGATTCCCTGATTTTAGTCATATATTTTGGGATGAGGGAGTTGGATTCGACCTGGATAGGTGGATTAGGATAGCTATGTTTGTTAGAGAGATTTCAGATCAGTTGGTTTCATAGACTCATTATTTAAGAGCCACATTTTGATGGCTCAACACACTTGACATTTGACATTGTTATGCTGCAATATTTTTGGTGTGAAGACTTGAAGTTGGAGACTTATGTTACTTTTATTTTTCTGATCAATACATGGATGGTTTACTAATCTAAGCTTCTTATATCATATCCATAAGTGTGCAAGGCAAGGGTGGAGGGCCCCCACACCAAGCTAAGTACACTTCCAATTTAGACTAGTTCTATTTCATTGCAGTTCTGGTTGATGTTAGCTTTGGTTGTTCAAAGTCTTATTTTAGATAGCATCATGTTTATTGATTTCATTTATTAATGGTTTCCTCATCATCTAATTGAGTTGGCAAGCAAGTGCTCAAGTTGAGCATTCTCTCTTTGAAATGATGCATTAGATTTAGTCCTTTATTTACATGCAACAGTTTGTTTCTATTCAGCTTTATATCTTAAGATGAATAAGTTATTATGGAAAACTCTGAATGTCTCTTAAGTTAAGAGCTATTTTTCATGTATGATTTATGCATCTTGAGTCTTTAATTATAGTCTCTAATTCATTGAAGTCATAATTGAGGTGAGAGCAGGTCTCTTGAGTCAAGAACTCTTTCAGTATTTCCTCTTTTAAGCTTGTTGAATTATGAGTTTTTGATATATGTTTCCTTAGTTTCTTTTTCCATTTATCTTTCAAAGTATAGTTATATTCGATCTTCATAAATAATGGATTTGCCTCTAAGTTTCACAAACCCGGATTGATAATAATACTTGCGTTAATTTAGTCACATAAATTAGCTCAACAAAGGGTTTATGATTTATAACACTTTAGCAAATTTTTCTAATATACACTTAAATAAAACTTACGAACCACTCTTTAGAATGTTATAAAATAATTAGGGTTTATGTTTTAGGGATTAGTGTTTAGGGTTACAAAACATTTTTTAAAATGTTTTGAAATGCTTAGGGTTTAGGTCTTAGGGTACAAGGCATAAGGTTTAGGGTTTGGGGTTTAGAGCATAGGGTTTGGGGTTTAGGGTTTATAACAATTTAGTAAATTTTTTTAATTGACACTTAATTAAAAGTTTCAAAATACTTTTTGAAATGTTATAAAGGCTTAGGGTTTAACATTTAGGGTTTAGGTTTTTCAGTTTAGGGTTTAGCTTTTATGGTTTATGGTTTATAACAGCTTAATAAATTATTTTGATGAATAATGAATTAAAAGTTACAAAACACTTTTTAGAATGCTATAAAATGCTTAGGGTTTAGGTTTTATAAGAATTTAGTAAATTCTTATAATAAGCACTTAATAAAATCTAAAAAACACTTTTTAAAATGTTATAAATTGCTTAGGGTTTAGGGTTGATGATTTGGGGTTTGGTGTTTAGAGTTTAGGGTTTAGGGTTTATAACACTTTAGTAAATGATTTTAATAAACACTTACATAGAAGTTACAATATTTTTTTAAAATGTTATAAAATTATTAGGGTTTATCATTTAGGGTTTAGGGTCTATGGCTTAGGGTATAGAGTTCAAGGTTTAGGGTTTAGGGTTTGTGGTTTATAGTTTAGGGTTCACAGTTTATAACACATTAGTAAATTATTTTAATAAACACTCAAATAAAAATTACAAAACACGTTTATAATGTTAAAAAATGTTTAGGATTTAGGGTTTAATGTTCACAATTTGAGGTTTAGGGTTTAGTATTTCTAATTTAGGGTTTAGGGATTGGGGTTTAGAGGTTAGGGTTTAGGGTTTAGGGTTTGGCATTTAGGGTTTAGGGTTTAGGATTTAGGGTTTAAGGTTTGGGATTTTGGGTTTATGTTTAGGGTTTAATGTTTAGGGTCTACAACATTTTTGTAAATTCTTTTAATAAACACTTAAATAAAAGTTACAAAATAGTTTTTAAAATGTTATAAAATGGTTAGGGTTTAGGTTTTATGGTTTATGGTTTAAGGTTTGGCGTTTAGGGTTCAGGGTTTAGGGTTTATGTTTTTGTGTTTAGGGTTTAGGGTTT
>APFE030466050.1:0-33041 GCA_000404065.3 Pinus taeda
AAAACCTACAAAAGAACAATGCTGATCAGCTTAAAAGAAAGGATTCAAAATGAATTAAAATGAAGTGAATTATGCTGTACATATGTCAAGAAAAGGAAATGCTGAACATAAAAATACTATACAAGGCTAATATGAATAGGGGCCCTCCATTCACATAACCCAAAGAAGACTCAAAGTGTTGAAAGCTTCAAAACAGCACTGCTTCTATTACTCCATGTGAAGAAATTCACAGTCAAGAGTGCTACAACAACACTATTAAAACAGAGTCTTGGGAATGCACGAAAATTATAACAAGTTCGTAAAAATATAGCAAGTAAAGTTAACATAAGCGTACGTAGACGCAAGTATTTATAGGCATCTGAAGGATATCCTATGCGTGCTGCTAAAACTGAAAATAAACAAACTGTCATGCGTAATTAAAACTGCAATAACACGTCATGAGCCTACGTGGGTGAGCTGGAGGTCCTGGTCGTCATGGGCATTGAATCCAGAGTTGGATTATGTCCCCCACATCCTGCGTAACATGGGCAAGTCACCGTTTGAGTTGACATGACCCAACAGCTTACTCATCACCGTTAAGCTGCCTTCGTTGACCGGATCTTGCCCCTGTTTGACCGGAGGTACAGATGACGTGGATGATTGAACAAATGGCACAAGAACCTCGAGCACCTTGATACCTAAGTACCCATGTGGCTCATTTGGAAAAATGGCACGTGGAACCTTGAGAACAACAAAAAGGTTGCGGAATCACCAGATGGCTGCGAAATCAGCAGATGGCTGCGGAATCGGAAGAGAGCTGCGGAATGCCTGTAAATATGTCAAAATCTAAACAAAACAGTCACACATTAGCAAAGCTCACTTGATCATGCTTAATGACATCTAATGTAATGATCTGGGTGGTTTTACATGGAAAATGAGGTGAAAGAGAGAGATAAGTGATGAAAAACAGTAGGTAATAGTGGATGATGAGGTGTAGGTTAGAGGCTCTACAATTGGTATCCATCTTAAAATATAAGACTTAGTAACCTGAAAAAGATGAAGTAAAATCCATAAAATTTGGAATGTGTTTCAACTATTTTGTATTTTATTTGTTTATTCTAAAAATTGTATCCATCTTAAAACATAAGACTTAATGAAACATTGAATCAAATAAAAAAATTAAAACTAAATAAACATCAAATAAGCCATGTTTAATGAACTTATGGACATGCAATGATGGAGGGTTCAACAACAACAACAATGATGGAGTTTTAATCCAATAAATAATTCAATTGATTGGATAAATAGGTGAATGTAATAAGCAAAGCATATGTGGATAACTAAGGAGGTAAAGAAAAATGGTTGAGTTGAATAAATATCTCAGTTAATATATTAATGAAGTCGAAATCTAGATGCGTTAAACTAATAAATTAATGGGTTAACCATGAAGGACACATCAAGCCTAAACAAAACTAATGTGAGAGCCAAAGCTAGCCATACCCTCCACATACTATGGACAATAGTTTGGATTGTCCTAGATAAGTGTAGAAGTTACCATTAGGTCCACTTTATTGTTTCCCCTCCTCTCTAATCCTAATAAGAATGTTATTTTCTCATTGTTTGTCGGAGGGAGGGCTTGATCAATGTCACTTTACCATAGGTTATAACTTGAAAATTCATTAAGGTATACCATGCTTTTGCCAAGGGCCCTAATTAGGGAAACTAGAACTTAGGGCCCTTCATTTTCTTCCTTATTGTTCCGTTTGGAAATTAAACCTTTGATTGATTGGTATGGAAAAAGGTTTTCTTTTTTATCCATTGAATTTTTGGCTAGCCAAATTGCCCATATGATGTGAAGGAGGACTCTTTGAGCTCTATTGTCACTTTTTTTCTTATTCAAGCAATTTTTTGAACGCTACACCTCAAACCTCTAACCATCCCAAATAGCCTCATAGGCCATTAACCTAGTTGCATAACTAAATATTTCCCTAAGGATTAGAAATTCATGAATGGATGAGGGATTGTTTCTACACCCTCCACATATCATGGACAATAGTTGGGACCCTACTATCCTTTGCACTACAATGCATACCAAGTTAATATTTTGTTATTGAGTGCTAACCATGAAAAGGGTATCACCTTTAGTGGTGCCTAGAACTTCCAAACTGAAACCTACTAAGGGTTATGATGGTTTTCCATAATGGAGTACTATGAGTGATAGCCAAAATTCACTAAGTATGAACCCCATATGAGATACACACTCTACCAAAGTGTATCCTCCTCCTCCACAAGACTAATCCCAACATTGATTAATTGGATCGTAAAAATATGCCATTAAATAGCCACCCCCTCTCAATTATCTTGAGATTTGCTGAATAACTGAGGTTTATCCATTGATAAGTGGGATAATGATAAAACCAGATTTGATAAGATATGGTAGTCTTGAAAAAACAGTAAATATTTAAACTCCCTTGGCATATCAAAGTCCCTACCTAAATGAACAATTGTGTAATCCCACGGACTAAAATATGCATCTTCTAATCACAACAAAATACTCTAGCAAGGATTTCCAAAATGAAGAGATCCATTTGTGTAATTTATTATCAATTCTAATTCATCGCTCCATATGCATTAAATTTATTATCTTGGTCAATATTCCTTAGTAGAAACCTCTCTTTATGATGAATTTTAATCCCCCATTTTCAGAGGATCGAGACTTAGATGCCTGGATCAGCCCAAAAATCAACTCAGAACTCCTTTCAGCATGTTCATCAATAGAATTGGCTCACTGATAAGAAATCGTTCCTTCTGGATACCAGGAAATGGAAAACATATCCATCTGTGGAATGACAGTATCCTGAATAGATCTCCGCTGGCAGAATCGAGAGACATGACAGAGTTGAAACGTTGGATGTTAGAAGCTAGCATCAACACATTATGGAACCTCTTGAACTGGAAGGATGATGCTTGGACGGGTTGGAAACAGCTCCCATTTGCTCCCGCCTTACATTCAGAGCTGGCAACGTTCACCACGAAGATGCACGGGCCGACTCCTATTCATGCGCGCAGCCAGGACGTGAGAGGTTGGGCCACAAATTGGGAAGGCTACACGGTAGCTCAGGGATATGCTAAATTTTTAGAGCGACCCCACGTGCCTCCCAACCCTGCACTTGGGTAGGCATATGGAAAATCCCTTCAATTCCAAAAGTTGACCACTTATGCTGGCTTCTCTACCATCAAAAAATTATCACTGAAGACAGGCTTTAGAAAAGGGGCATCTATGGGCCTTCTAGATGCATGCTTTGCAAGGAAAACTTAGAATCTGCCTTCCATCTCATGATCGAGTGCAAGTTCACAGCTTCCATATGGCAGGAGCTTCTTGTTTCCTAGAAATGCAAGTTCATCTTCCCCTCCTCTGTTTCGGATCTGTTCGCGGGCTGGATGGCCAGATATCCAGGCCCATTTCCAAAAAATAAAACAATCAAGACAGCGTGGAGTGCTCTGCCAAAATTCATCAGTTGGCAAGTCTGGCTGGAAAGGAACAAAAGGATATTCCAGAACAAGGAACAGGACTACAGAATAGTTGCCAACTCAGTGAAAAGTCAGCTAGTTGAGTGGCTGGAAGACAAAAGAGATGATTCAAATCTAAGCCAACAGGACATAGATTTGGGAGATGCCCTCAATTTCAAGTTTCAAAAATCGAACAGCTCTCCTCCAACCCTCAAAGAATGGCAAATCAGGAAAAACGAAGAATATTTTCAATCCTGGCTGTCCAAACAAACACTTCCCTCTCTCTTCCTTGATGGGGCAGCCAAAGGGAATCTAGGAATTGTTGGAACTAGAGGGCTCATCATAAACCCAGATGACACATCTACGCACAGATTTGCTTGGGGATTAGGCCATTGCTCAAGCATACAATCTGAAGCGATGGCACTTTTTCAAGGAATCAAACTCCTCAAAGAGCTGGGCCTTGAGGAGGCAAATGTCTTTGGGGACTCCCAGGTTATCATCAAAGCAGTGGCGACCAATTCTAATCCAGCGGACCTGCAACTTGCAAGGATAATGACAAGGATCAAAGGCATGGCAAAGTCCCTAAATCTGAAATACATTCATGTTTTGAGAACAAATAACAAAGAAGCAGACATTGAGGCAAACAAGGCAGTCCATTTAGTTGCTGGTACTATTCTCAGAGATAAGGAAATCCTTTGGGAACCAATCCCATAAAGAGTCATGTTTTATTGCATTCTTTTGCAACATTTTGTTTGTATTTTTCAGCTCGGGAAATTAGCAGTAGAAGTGCACTATATTAAATGTAAAAAGAGGAACATGATAAGAGTAGGAGTTATATTCCTCTTGTTGGAAAGTTATGCATAAATATGCTTCTCCTTTTGTAACCGAATTTGTGGCTCTTAGCCAATGAGTTAATGAAATCCCATAACTGTTCTTGTAAAAAAAAAATTATTCATCAACTCTCCAAAAATCCAATCCTTACCAACTATTCAATACGAAGAAGCTAGAAATGCATTGTGTGATGGAACGCTTAATTTGTATGGTTACAGTGCTAAAATGTTGCATAAGGTCATAATGACTATTACTAAGGGACAATGTTTGGTGACTATATCGAATTGAACTTAGCTTCAACTAATTTTCCATGTCATTGTATAAGTGGAAGGCTAGAATAAAATAATAGCAAGATCGAAGATAAAGACAACTTATGCATATCCCACAACAAAATATATATGTTTGAAACAAATTTTTCAAGATATATATATAATTTTTTTCTTCTTCTTTTGAGAAGGAAAAAAATAGTAACTTTTATATATTATAAAGATAAGAAAAATTACATTTTCTATATACACAACTAGGTGTGTATTCATGATGAATCTTCCCAGATCCATAGTATGGAAAAATATGTGATAATATATCTTGACAAAAAATACTTTCATCTAGTACAAAATAAAACCTGCAAGGGCATCACAAAGGCCAAATAAAAAATAGAGTATACATCCATACGAATTATATCATAATGTTAGGACTATATATCAATATGGATACAAAAATCCAACAAAAAAAGATATAGACAGGAAATAAGTAAGAGAAAAAATAAATCTGAGTCTCTAGAGAGTCCGTAAAAGTATGATGATAGAATTGGAAGTGTGCATCATTTAAACTTTCTTCAATTGAACATATCCCTATATATAATTTTTTTTTTATTCTTTCGAGAAGGAAAAAAATAGTAACTTTTATTTATTATAAAGATAAGAAAAATTACATTTTCTATATACACAACTAGGTGTGTATTCATGATGAATCTTCCGAGATCCATACTATGGAAAAATATGTGATAATATATCTCGACAAAAAATAATTTCATCTAGTACAAAATAAAACCTGCAAGGGCATCACAAAGGACAAACAAAAAATAGAGTATACATCCATACGAATTATATCATAATGTCAGGACTATATATCAAGATGGATACAAAAATCCAACAAAAAAAGATATAGACAGGAAATAAGTAAGAGAAAAACTAAATCTGAGTCTCTGGAGAGTCCGTAAAAGTATGATGATAGAATTGGAAGTGTGCATCATTTAAACTTTCTTCAATTGAACATATCCCTCCAACTAGTTGAAGGCCTTCCTTAGAAAGCCAGTCTTTCTCGGGGTTTCATTCCCTATAAATATGTGATCCAAGATCTTTTGCTTTTAGATGTATTAAAGAATTACATGGATAAATTACAGCTTAAACATAGAAATTTAATGTGCGCATGAGAGAAGAGGAGAAACACATAAAAGAATGAAAGAAGACAAGAGACTTGATAACGGAGTTCGTCCAATTTGGACTACGTCTCTGAGCCCTGCTCAATCAATGGGGAGGCCTTCATTCATTAAGTGGCATGAGAAAGATGAGTACAATCATCATTTACAAAAAGGATTCTTATACCTCCACTCTGGAAAATGGCCGAAAAATGGAGAGCTTTGTTGTAGAAACTGGCATCACCATTGAGTTCCTGTCGCCTAGAGGTGCAAAATCAATATAAAACTTGCCCAATTCTGACACTGGACCAAAACTGACCCCCTGGAATATGTGCTCAGGCAAGGTTCTGCCCCCTGTATAGGTCTGCTCACGGTTCTTCCTCCTGCAAATCATGTGTCTTGAAATATGTGCATGCTCCTCTTGGCGCACTATGCAAAAAGGCTGATATACCTCTTGGTGGGCGGATTACCCAATGAGGACCGTTGGGCACAATGGTTAAAATTAAAAATTCGTTGAGGAATCAAATCCCGCCCCTCCCCTTTTTACCACATAGTTGTTACATATTATGTTGGGAGGTGGGTCCACTGGTCCCGGTGGCCCGCTCCCCCCATTTTTTGTCGGTGTTTACATAGTTAGGTGAGGTGGAGGGGTGGCGGGGTTGACAGCCCATGCCCCCACCATATTTAATGCAATGTTGTTGTGTGGGCTCCAGTGGTGGTGGGGTCATGGCTGCCTGCCCCACTATTTTAATATTATTTGTATGGTGGTTCCGGGGGTGGCAGGGTCATGGTCGCTCGCATCGTTTTTTAGATTCTTGCCAAATTGCGCCCTCTTTAAGCCTACCACATAAGTAAGTCAACCCAAAACTTTGAATGCTTCTATCTTCTTCATATGGACTCGGATTGGAGTGTCGTTCACACCGTTGGAATCAAAGCGACGAGCACTTTGATCTGATGCAAGTTAATCGACTTTCTGCCACTTTGAATTTTGAGTCTTTTCCATGCCACTGGTGTTTGGAGATCCACCGGGATCAATATGAGAGAAAGAGAAATAAATTAATTAGTGTTTTGTCCTTACTAAGTCCTCATGAATATGAATAAGATGTAAATTGTGACATTTCTAGATCTCATTAACCCAATCGATGACCAATAAATAGTCACCAAAAACCTGTAATTGTTCAAAAACCTTTTCCCTTATAAAATCCATAAGTGAGAGACAAATAAGCAACTCATTCATGTTCTTTGAACCCTTCCCAAAACCATGGGAACTTTGAAAAAGTGATTCTCAAATAAGAATAATATAAAACCTCCTCTACACATGGATTCATCCCCCTGCAGTCCCATCAAAATAGCCCCAGGGATGCAAAATATCAGGCTTCTCCATAATAACGGACCTAGATATGGGGATAGAAATAGATTGAGAAACATGAGATGGGATGGCCATAACATTAGCAACCACCTAGTCTAGAGAATAATTCACATCAAGAGAAAATCCATTATTTCATGCTAACCACATGTCCCAATAGATGAGAAGAAGCAGGGATTTGAAATATTTTCTATCCTTGTTCTGAATCCAGACCCGCCACCTCTTCTCAAAACGTTGTCCAGTCCATGAACAATCAAGGCAAAAAAATGAGGTGCATATATTCCAAATCTAGCAAATAAATGGAAATTCAACAAATAGGTGTTCAATAGATTCACCGTTAGCCTTACAAAGAATGTACCAACCCAGACCAATCTTATGACACTTCTACATCTTATCCCAGGTAGGAATCTTTTTTTTGCATGGATGCACCATAGGAAGAGACAAGATTTCATTAGAAACTTCACTTTCCAAACACCTTTCCACCACGATTCCCATTCTTCACTAGCAACATCCATATTCAGATGAAGGTACCCCCCTTGGAGGTGTAGTTGTTAATTGGGGAATGAGCCAAAACCAACTTATCTTCAGATTGTGACAATCTTATATGGGCAACATATAGGGAATCGTGGTACCTTTTCCATACATCACAGAATTACAAACCTATCTGTAAATCCCCCATTGATAACCACCCTTAATTCCATATAGTTTTCCTAGATGGATTGTTGATATGAGAGAGACAAGAGTACCCACTATATTTGAGTTGATAAATTAAGGCTTGAGGAAGTTGATGGGAAAGCCCACGACCTATCCAGGGGTCCTGGCCCAAAAAAACCTCAATAGCATTACCAACCTTCCAAGAAGTACCTAAAGCAATAATGTCAAAAGAGTTGAGTGCAACATTCCAAACGATAGAAATATTAACTCGAGCCTTATCCCTTAGCTTAATCCAATCTTCCATAGAAAATGGATGGATGTACTTCTGGCAAACCACATGCATCCATAAACTATGCATAGATAAGAGCCTCCATCCACACTTGGATGCGAAAGCATGTGAGAACAAGAAAATTCTTTTTATACCCCACCCTGCTAGTGCTTTTGGAAGAGTAATCTTCTCCCAACAAATCCAATGGAGCATTAAATTATCCTGATTAACGACCCATACAAATTTAAAGCATATTCTGTGAACTTTTTATAAAATACAACAAGGAATCCAAGTCGTCGACATCCAGAAGACCAGAATGGCCTTTAATACTAATTTAACCAACACAGTTCTCCCTACTCTAGACAAACACCTAAGACTCAAAATCTTTAATTATTTTTTAATCTTGGCAAAGCCAAGACCACTCCTCCATCTTAGAAAGATTGGGTTTTAGATGAAACCCAGGTATTTTATACCAACATCCAATGCATGGGTTTGTAAAGGAAAAATATTTATAAGATTTAGATCTTCAATACTAGATAAATTTTGTGTCAAAAACGATGACTACCTGTCATTTCCAACATGCTTGTAGTTGTACCAAACAGATTAACAATCTTAGATAATATAGATACATCTCTACAATATCTATTGCAAAAAATAATGATATCATCAACAAACAATGGATAAGTGCTCATTAATGCATCTGGAATGAAATCACCTTGAAAATCATCCCTACAATTTGCATTAACTACCAAATGGCTTAGACTTTCAACAATAGGCAAGAACAATAAAGGAGATAACAAACATCCTTGGTGGAGACCTTGTTGAGCATGGAGAAAATGGGATGTTACTCCATTGATCAATACAAAAAAAAAGAATTTGATCCAAATCATCCCATCACCCAATTTATGAAATCTACCCCAAAACCTAGATGAGTTAGTAACAGTCTCTAAGGTACATCAAACTCACTCAATCATAAGCTTTGGATACATCAATTTTTATTACCGCGCCCTATGATTTATGAGATTTATACTATGAATACCTTCTTGTGCCATCCATATGGCCTCATGAATTTGTCTCCCATCAAGTAACCCAAATTGTTCCTTTGAAATAGGGATCAATAGGATTGGTTTTAGCCTCCTGGAAATCACTTTATATATGGATTTGTAGGTACATTACATAAATAAATAGAGAGAAAACCCTCAAAATATTTAGTTTTTTCCACTTTGGGATGAGGGAAATGGAAGTGGAATTGAAATCTCATATAAATCTACTTTCCCTTTGAGATTCATTTCCAACTAGTAACAAGTCATTTCCAATGATATTAAAGAAGCCTTCAAAGAAGTCAATCCCCCAACCATCTGGACTATGAATTTTATCTTTATGAAAACTTGAAATAACAACCTTCAATTCTTGTTTAGAGACCTCCTCCATCAAAGTTCTATTTTCTTCACATGTCACAAATCTAGGGAAAAATTGGGTGACATTGATGGCTTCAACAATATATGCTCTTTGAGGCTGCTTAAATAGGTTTTGAAAATGTGATATGCTTTATGAAGTGAGACCTTAAAAATTTGTGATCTCCTTGCCCAAACCATTTTGAAGATTCCAAAAGGTATTACACATCTTCTAACCCTTAGTGTAGGCTTGAAAGAACTTAGTGTTCTCATCCACAATTTCTAACTAGATATATATGCTCTTCAAAGCCAAAAACCTCTTGAGCTTCAAGAATGGCCTTCTTGCCAGATGAAAAACTAAACAAAGCCTCCCTAGAGGCTGCATCCAAAAAACCACCAGAACTTGAGTTTGAAACATCATGAATCTGATTTTCAATATCCACCAGTTCCTGCTCCTCTCTGCACCACTTTTGTTTTTCTCGTTCCACAAAACGTCTCTTAACATGAATAAGATTCACTTCAAACTGTTGGGTAGTTGAAAGCCCTGATTATGGATCAAAAGGGAGCCATCCTTCCTTGAATAACTTTATAAATTCCTTATCTCTAATCTAAGAGGAATTTAGCTTAAAAGGACAACCAAGTTTGGGCCCAATATTTTTTTTAATTCAAATAAAATTGTATAGTGGTCAAATTTCCCATTAGATCCGATATACTACTGGATTTTAAAGAAATTTTCTACCAAAGCTTTAGACACTAAAAACTAATAAATTTGAGCAGAAGTGTGGGCCTCCTCAATGCATTGGTTTATCTAGGAAAGTTTGAGCCTAACATATTCAACATCCAAAATTTTATTTCCAATAAGTTTATTAAGGAAGAAATCCTATAAATTGTTAGCTCTAGCCCGAGGTCCCCCATATTCAACATCTCGCATAGAAATGTTTAGATTCCCACCTATCACCACATTCTCTTATTCCACCACTTTCATATCCAGAAAGTGATTCCAAAATTCTACCCATCCATCACAAGCACCATAAAGATTTATGCAAATAAGAGGAGCCCCGTTAGGGGAATTTTGAGGTCTAAAATGGGCCTCCTAAGGAAATTATAAAATAAGGCTAGATTACATCGTCAAATTTTAGTCGAAAAAAAAAAAAAAACAAAAAAAACAAAAAAACAAAAAAACAAACAAAAAAACAAAAAAACAAACAAACAAACAAACTATTTTTTCAACTTGTATTTGCAACTTATCTCCCTATAGATTTACTCAAATTTCGAGCAGAAACACTTGTTGGATGCAGAATTTGATTCCTCATCCAAGGAGTACCCATGTTTCATATTTTTATGGACCATGCTACACGAAAAATGAGAAATACATGAAAAACATGATTGCAATAATGTTATTTCATGTATTTCTCATTTTTCGTGTAGCAGGGTCCATCAAAAGTATGCATCATGGGTACTCCTTCGACGAGGAACAAAAATTTTGCATCCAACGAGTACTCCTGCTTAAAATTGAAGTAAAACCTTAAGGAGATAAGTTGAATATACGAGTTGAAATAGTAGTTTTATTATTTTATTATTTTTTAATCTTTTTACGTTTTTACTCCAAAAATGGTGAATCATCTCCCATGGTTAATATCGTCATCTTGAATCCTATTGGTTCTTATAAAGTTTATTTTGGTTGTACATTTTTCTTAGGAGGCCCATTTTAGACCGCAAAATTCCCCTAATGCTAGCTCCAAAGAAAAAATTTCAAGGCCTAACCCATACCTGATACTTCAAAAATTCTAAACTCTTATCTTACAAGACACCCACCCAACAACTAGTCCCCTAGACCAACTTATAGTGTTGGATGTAACAAAGCTCCAACCACTCAACAAATATTCCAATAATTTTGTGATAGGCACCGCAAAACCTAGAGTTTCCTGAATGTAAATGATATCTAAGCCCTCTATTTGAATCAATTGCTTAAGAGAAATACTTTTAAAGGGGCTTGCAAACTCTCAACATTTAAAAGATAATAATTTCATGAGGAAACACAACCATGGGTGGACATAGCTCAAGTACCCCGGTAATGGAAATTTCTCTTTCGGTATTCATCTCTTCTCTAGCATTTTCCTTAACCCTAGCCAATATATATTTTCAACCACAAGATTTAGTGCATGGGGAGGAGATAATAATCTAGTCAAGACCACTAGATAGGCCTTCAGTAGATGGGAAAACCATCATAGACTGAATATTTTAAAGGATTGCATTGGAATCAAGATCCCTAGTGGAGTAATATTGACCCGAGGTGATGGAAATTCGTGGTGACAAGATGGCCAACGAGGGGGAAGGAACATAGTAAGGGACCTGGGTTGTGCTTATTATTGAAACAAAAGAAAAAATACTAGAATCTGGTCCCCTGAAACAAAACCCCCATCCAAACCCAAATAACATAAAGAAAAGGTTAGGGAAAAGACACTAGAAAGGAATGGAAGCGAACTTTAGGGTTGCAAAGTCGAAGAGGTCAACCCACCAAGAATCTAAGATGGAGTGCCATCACCCACTGCAAGATCAAAAGTAGACATTTCAGAAGAAGGGACTAAGTGAACCCTCCAAAATTTTACCCATAACTATTAATATCGCCCCCCTAACCTTCAAATATCCACTCATAGACAACTTTGAAGCTACCTTCATCTTCTTATTTACCCCTCCCCGTGGGGTATCTATTTTGGAGGGGAGATTAGAAAAACAAACTAGATGGACATGTTTTTGGTAGTGATTACACTGGATGAAACTCCCTCATAATCAAGAAAATGAAGCCTTTCCACCTCTCTACCAATGTTCATAGTCTCATAAAGTCTTTTCCACATATCTAAGTGCACCAAAATATGTACAATAGACATATCCTTTTTTCCTCGAAAGAGTAACCCGACTTAGTAAAAACCCCCAAACTATTCCCAAGGTGCATGAAACGTGTATCATTCCACATATTAGATTGCAAGATAGGCAGCCTAACCGAAATGGGAACCACTTCCAGACGCTCCCAACTCACATTGAAAAGAGGGTTCCATAACTTAAAAGTAATGGGAGTTGAATTGATGGACCATAACAAACTAGCTATACATTCTACCTCCTAATGGGATCTAAAGTTTATTTGCATCCATCCTTTGGACAAGAAAAAAAATATTAGGTGGAGGCCACACCACAAAATTTATCTCAGTGCTAAGCCATTCCTGTAAAGTTCCTATGTAAAATTTCCTTCCTTGGCTCAACCAACTAGAGCCCTATTCTCCAATGTCCATACTTCGTCCATTTCTACATCAGCCCCCAGAGTAAGTTGATATGGAACGCAGTTTTTAGCACTTTTGAGAAATGTATACTTCTTCAACTTTTAATTTGAATGAGACGACCTTTTTATGGAAAGTGTGGGCCCTCTTCTCTTCCAACCTCCTGCACTTGATTTTCACCCACTTCATGCACCTTTTGAGCAATGCCACAAATACCATATGCTTGGAAGTGCTTCAACAGATTGCTAGAGGCCAATAGAAAACCCTATAAAATATGCTCTGCCTAAGAATTAGCACCATTGAAGGAAAATATACTCAAAATACAAAGGAGGAAAAGAGACGCAAAACCATAGAAAAATCCAGAGAAATAAACAAAACCATTTGCCTAAAAATTCTCAAGTTTCGATTCATGCACCAAAGGGGTAAACCCCCTACAGGAGGGGGGAACCCAAGGAATTTCGCATAAAGACCCAATTGAATTTTGTAGCTACCATCAATCTTCATAATTAATATTTTAGACCATGAAATACATAACAAAAAATATAAGACATGTTCTTTATGTCATTTTATTGTTAGCCCTTGAAATGATTAATATAAGACATGATCTTCATGTTGGTTCCAAAGAGAAAAATTGAAATGTTTATTTTGAATTTTTGGCTCAAAACTTGTCAAGTCAACCCTCCTTGAAATCAAGTCGGCCCCAGTGAAGAGATGCCCATTCAAGGTAGGTAGAACATTATATATAAGGAATTCAACCTCCTTGACAATACATAATTCAATCGCTCACACAAAACATTATCTTCTAGGCATCCAAGTGAAGGAGAAGAAGAAATACAAATATAGTTTAAGCATATTCTATATCTCTCTTTTAATTCACACGTGTGAGTTTCTAGGCATATTTCCAGTAGAAGGTCAAACTTCTGGTACCAATTTTGGGTAGCAAGGACGAAATTTTGGGTAGCATATTCTGGGACGAAATCTTGGGTAGCATATTCTGGGTAGTTTTTGGGATGCCAATATTCAGGCTAGGCATATTAAACATGGACGAGTTTGTTGGGCTTGAAAAGATTGCATTTTGACCATGTTTAACTATCGTATTTTTGGTTAGTTTGACCATCATATTGACTAGAAAAATTAGGTGTATCTCTTGTTGAAATGAATAATTTCTCTAACAAAAAGGTTATTGGGTTCCCCCCTAATTGGGTTTTCCTAGGGTAAACATTGTGTTGTCTTTGTGCCTTTTTATCTCTATTATCCTTGCACATTTATGGTTGAATTTCTTAAGTATAGTTTCTTAATGATAAATTGGAAGTGCTAAAAGAATCTCTACATTATTAGAAGTAATTATCAGTTTTCAAAAATTAGTGTTTGTACCTTTTACACATGAAAAATCAACATGGTATCTTAGATTTGGTGAAGGAACATCTCGACACTCTTGAAGAATAATTGGTAAAGGAAATGGCTTATAATACAATGTCCAGAGATGATATTAAGACCTCATATTTCATGAGGATCTCTCAATTAAGGGATCAACTCCAAGCGATTGATGAAATTATTTATGATAAATAACTTATGACTACAATTGGTTTTCCTGACTCATGGGATTCATTTGCAGGTAGTATCTATGGTAAGAAATAGATTTCAAGTTTATGAGAACTATGGATTTGAAGAAGGTTACTTTAAGCATTTACAACACGTTCCAAGAAGTTTGGAGGGAGAAAGAATTTTAGATTTTTCCAAAGAAGAAATGAAGAGATAATACATGAAGGTAGAAGAACTAATCCTAAAGGGAATAATAACATTCTGAAGGTTCAATGCTATGATTTTCACAATTTTTTTCATTATAGAAGCCATTTTCCTAAAAGATGGAATGATAGAAAGAGAAGGGGAAAAAATCATGTTACCATAACATACATTGATGAACATCCAAAGAAACCCAAGAATGAAAATCCAAGTGTCAAATATTTCTTCTATTTTACTGCTCTTACAGGTTCTATTGCATATAACGATGACTTGTGGTTGGTAGATAGTGTTGATTCAAGGCACATGATAAGATATTGTGACAATCTCACCAGTCTAATGGAAAATAGATTATCTCAAAATGTAGATCTTGGATATCAAAACCAGTTATGAAATCAAAAACATTGAGACAACATCCATTGAGATGGAATTAGGTGAAAACATGCATCTTAACAACATACCATATGTACCAAATTTAAAAAATAATTTGGTTTCTATTTAATGTTTGGAAGATAAAGGACCTAAAGTAACATTTGTTGATGGAAAAGTCCTTGTATGGAATAAGGGCTCAAGTATATATTATGTTAGAATAATTGGATTCTTTCAAGGAAGGTTATATAGACTCTTGAAACAACCAACTCGAGAATTAATGCATAATGGTATCAATCCCTATGAACTATGGCATAGGATATATGCTCACCTTCACTATAGAGATTTTCCATATTTAAATGAAATGGTTTCAGGTGTTCCGGAATTGTAAATGGAGAATGAAGGATTATTTAAAGGTTGTGTGTTTGGTAAGAAGGCCAAGAAGTCTTTTCCAAATAGTGAAAATAGGTCAAAATAATTCTTGGATCTAGTCCATTATGTTGTATGAGGTCCAATGTCAGTCAAATCTCTTGGAGGATCCTTATACTATGTAAAGTTTATTGATGACTTCTCTCGAAAAACATGGATTTACTTCATGAAGATGAAGGATGAATTCCTAAGAAGATTTCACAAATTCAAGGTTAAAGTAGAGAACTTGACATGAAAGCAAATCAAGATTTTGAGATCAGATAATGGATGAGAATACACATACAAGGAACTTGTCGCCTTTTGTAAAAAAACTGGCGTTAAGAGGGAGTTGATAGTCCCTTACAATCCACAACAAAATGGAGTTTTTGAAAGGAAGAGCAGGCCCATTAAAGAACCTATCAACAAAATGATGCACGATAAGGACTTTCCCATGTTCTCATGGAGTGAAACATCCATGACAACAATCTATATTCAAAAATAGAAGTCCTTGTCATATCTTGGAAGAAACGACTCTTGAAGAAGAATTCACCAGACATAAACCAAAGGTTGGAAATTTGAGAATCATTCGTTGTCCATTTTACATACATGTACCCAAAGATATAAGGAAGAAACTAGAACCTTTAAGAAAGAAAGAATATTGGTTGGATACAACGAGTCATCAAAGGGATATAGAATTTATGTTCCTAGAGAATGACAAGTTGAAGTCGGCAAGGATGTTACCTTTAATGAGAATTTTGCCTATCAAAAGTCTAAATAATTTCCCATGGACTCTGATGATGATGAAGAACGTGAAGCTTCCTAAGAAGAAGGCTCGGGTCCATCCAATCCTTCAGAACATCCCATAGATCATCAAGAAGAGCCATAAATGCCTAGTGAACCAATAGATCTAGTTGTTGTTCCAAAAATCAAGAAGAGGCATGCATGACTTAGATCTACTTTGAAGGAAGAAAAAGGAAATGTAGCTCAATGTGGCACCTTTAGGCAAAGCAAGAGATCAAAAAGGTATTTTGGATATGTAACATTGATGACATTTCTCATTGATTTTGAACCCTCCAACTATTAAGTGGTAGCTAGCCAACAAGTTTGGAAGGATGCGATGATGGAAGAATAACAATTTATTATGAAAAAGGATTTATGGGAAATTGTGCTTAAACTTGAAAGAAAGTTGGTGGTGATCTTTGAATGGATATACGATATTAAGTGTGCAATGTATGGCAATATTGAAAAGTACAAGGAGAGATTTGTGGCTATAGGATTATCCCAGAAAAAGGGAGAGGATTATTATGATATTTTTACTCCAGTTGCTAGCTACACTACTAATAGATCTATTATTTCTATTGCTTCTTCTGTGGGTTGTCATTTACAACAAATGGATGTAAAGACTACTTTCCTTAATGGTGTTATTGAGGAATAAGTGTACATAGAACAACCTCAGTGTTTTGAGGTTCATAGGAAAGAGTCTCACATTTCTAAATTGAAGAAAGATTGTATGGACTCAAACATGCACCCAGAGCTTGGTATCCTCGAATTTATGGCTACCTGAGAAGACTTGGTTTCTCCAAAAGCTATGTTGATCCAAATCTATATATCAAAGTTGAGAAGAATGAACTTGTGATTTTATTATTGTATGTTGATGACCTATTTATGATAGGTGTGGAGCATATAATTATTTAGTGTAAGAGGGAATTGGCCTATGAACTTGATATGAAGGATCTTTGCTTGATGCACTACTATTTGGGACTAGAAGTTTACAAAATCTTGGCGAATCTTCCTTGGTCAAGGAAATTGTATTATCAATATCCTTCATAAGTTTGGAATGGTAGACTATAAATTGATGGCAACTCCAATGGTGACTAATTTGAGGAATTTGAGAGACTTTGAGTCAGATTTGGTAGATCCATCCATGTGCTGAAAGTTGATTTGCTCCTTGATGTATTTGGTTAATATGGGGTTGCACATTTGCTTTTCAGTGAACGCTCTGAACCAATTCCATGTGGAACCAAGACATGATCTTTGGATTGCCACAAACAATGTATTGAGCTATTTATGTGGTATAGTTGAATATGGTTTGAGATATGTCTCAAACGATGATATACAACTACAAGGATATACAAATTGAGATCAGGTAGGGAGTGCATAAGACAAAAAGAGTACATCAAGAAATTGCTTTAGTTTGGGCTCTGCTATGATATCTTGGATGAGCAAGAAGCATAAATCTATTACTTTCAACATTGACAAGGTCAAGTACATTGTAGATAGTTTAGGAGTCATGAAGTAGTTTGGCTTCGAAAGTTACTTGTAGGACTATTTGATCAAGTGCTGGAATTAACCGTGATATATTATGATAAGAAACTTTGTGTGAAGCTTACAAATAATCTCATTTTCCATGACAGGTCGAAGCACATCGATATCAAATACCACTTCATTCGTGAAATGGTGTAGAAAGGAGAAGTGGAGCTCCAGTACATCTCTACTGATGAGTAGGCAGGTGATATTGTTACAAAGCCTCTATATAGAGTGAAGTTTGTATACTTCAAGGATAAGCTTAGACTTATTGAGAATACCTCCCTCAGGGAGAGGGAGTGTTGATGAGATAGCATCAGGAACAAACATTCTCCCTATGTCAAGTATGCTTGGAATTAGGGAGAATGGTCCAATAGAAGAAATTCCTTCTTGTTGTGTCAAGTATGTTTACCAAAATTAAGAAGAATGGTCTTAGAGGCACAGGATCACTCAGTTGAGTGGGTTCCTTTCAACATCGGGCTCAACCTATATACACAGGTTGTGTGAACACATTTACATTGGGCCTGGAATTAATCATGAAGAGTGAAGCCTTTGGAGATTCACCATGTGTCAAAGATATTAACCAAAATGATGGTGAAACAAGACTAGCTTGTATACCATGTGTCACACAGACCGAAACTATGGTGACTAGTTGATGCTAATGTTGTACCATGTATTATGAGTACCAACCAATATTTATTATTGTGAGGATGCACCATAGGTCGGAGTTATTGATCATAACTATGGTAACTTGTTGATTTTGTTGTTTTACCACATGTCAAAGTTGTTGACCAAAATCATATTAATTGAATGATGTTGATACTAAGAAATTTGTCAACACAAGAAAATTTGATAGTCATTATGAATACCTCCCTAGCTAAGAGGGAGCGTTGAATTTTGTAGCTATGGTTGGTCTTCATAATTAATATTTTATCCCTTTATTTTCACTGCGACAATGACCCTCCAAATTTTTTTCCTAAGTCAATTTTGGAGCCTACATGAACCATTGTTTCAAGCCCCCTAGTATCATCATGTTGTTTTAAGAAAGTGCACTTTAAGGAAAAAGAACACTCCAAGTTAATGAATACATGTGCTTGTGTTAAGCACAATCCTTCAGGCTGAAGAAGTGCGCCCTCCTTGAGTGTACTCCTTCATGTTGAGCAAGTGCACCCTCCTTGAGTGCACTCCTTCATGCTGAAGACATATGCTCTTCCTGGATGCATGCATGCACCCCTTTGTTGCATGTGGGCACACTCCTGGAAAATAGGATCTCAATTAACTTCCCTTAACTAATCATTTCACTTGTCGATAAGTGATGATCATACATGAAACACTTTTTCATGTAAATTTTTTTAATTAACCCAATTAATCATTGATTTTCATAATCATTCTCATTTGGGTTGGGCGCACAACTGTGGATAAAGAAACTCTTCAAAGGCCTTATGGACCTCGAAGCCCGATCAACCTTGAAAACTTCACCCAAAACAATCAAGTTTACCTCTTGAGCACACTCCATCATCACGAAGAACTGTGCCCTCCCTTGAGCACATGAGCACACCACAAAGGCCTGAATAATTTCCCTTTGTCCCTTCGGCATGCGCCAGTGTGCCCTCCTTTCCTTTGAGCACATGAGTGCACCCTAAAGCCCTCAAGACATGTTCCTTTCCCTTTGGAGTGTGTTAGTGTGCCCTATCTGTCTCCTTGAGTGCATGAGCACACCTCGAAGGCCTGAAGGCCCACAGACCCATCCTGCGTTAGTGCGCCCTTGTTGGTTTCCCTTCCCTTGTTTGAGTGCATGGGCACATTGCAAATCCCTAAATGACCTTTACCTTCCTTCATGATTTGAAAGTGCACCCTCCTTGTTTCCATCCCTATTTTACTATGCATGCAAGTGATTTTGTGTTGTCGTTGATAGATTTACATTCTCAATATGTTTAATGGCTCTTTGAATATCATTTGCTAATATATTGTTGCATAGCAAGATTCTTAAAGCTAATCTTATCATCATGAGTGTGTTGCCACAAACATGTAACTAAGATACAATTATTGTCACCATTTCATCATATGTTGGAGCCATGCCTCCCCGTAAAGTGACCTCCAAAGAAGTATCAGAAACAAGCAATGAGGAACATGTTGTGTTGACCAAGCCAACCATTCCCATATATGCAGGCATACATTCCTTCATTTATAAGTCTACAAAGGTCACATGGAGCGGCATAAACAACACAATCATGCAGAAAATTTTTCCTAAGAACTTGGAGGACATGGAAGTGTATATCGATATCAAGCAATATATGATGCAAAGGATCAGACGTGGATTTCCGATAATCCGTTGTGCAAAAGTGATTGAGTGGATCATTACACATATGGATGACTCTTATCTTGTGCTTCATAGTGAGAGTGACGTTGAAATCACCACTTATTATAGAGAAGACATGAATATGAAAATGATGACTTCTACATCAAATGGGACGACCTTGACACAAGTGACATTATCAAATCTTGGTGTCGAGAGCCTGCTAAGTTTCGCGACCACCCATTCATAGTGTATCCGAACAGGATTCTCATAGATGTTTATCAATATCCGCTTTCCATGTGTTTTTTATTTCATGGGCAGAAGAACGCTGAAGTATTTGAGGAAAAATGGATATATATGCTCAATATGGTGGTCACATGGGGTAAATATTTCAACTGGGCAAATATAATTTCATTTGAGTTGCAACATCATGTGGGGCAGGCGAAAACATCTTTGAGGGCGAACCAGGCACCAAAATTTGACATGTATGCATCTTTTAGATGGATATGTGCACAATATGTGTTCCTAGGAACATGCTGGAATTGGACCCCTCAAGATAAGTTCCCAATTTCCTTCCACTGCAGAGTGTTTATAGAATCAAGTTTCAGAGGCGCATATGAAAAATTGGCCGAACACTTCTTCGCAATATTTTTTCACATGATATTCGAGATCGATCCTCCTTGCATGACCGATCAAGTGAAGGATTCACTATCGGATATCACAGATTGGTTTGCAGTGCTTGAAGGTACATACACCAGATGTTTTTGTTGTTAGATATCCCCTCATCTCATGTCGTGATATGTGACTAGTTAGGTGGTCATGCAAGAAGTAGAAAATCAGTTGGACAAGGGATTGTCAAGAGTTCTTCACAGGAGGTAGAAAGCCCCTTGGCCCACCTTCCCTTTGAGGATCAGATTATTTGAGTTGAAGAGCCACAAGGTGGAAGAGGTATAAATTCAAGAGATGGATCACTTTCACTTCACCACTAAATACTTTCATGGATACGATCCTAGGAGAGTGTGTAGGAGACATTATGAAAGGATCAATTTCAATACGTGGTATTCATCGATGTCTACAATAGAAGATGAGAAAGTGAAAAAATGATATAATGTAGTTAGAAAGGCACATTTAGAAATGTAGACCAATTCACCCCAAGATCCACTAGCTTAAGATATGAAGGTCTAGGAGGAAGAATAGATAACCCCTCAAGTGAGGAAAGTAGCTCCTAAGAAGAGGATTAGGTATAATTTGACTAGCGAGAGTAAAAGGAAGTGGAAAGATGATCCTTTGAACATAGGAGCTATCCAAGCAGAACGGGAGAGGAGAGAAGCAGAAGAAGAAGAGAAGAGGAAGCAAGATGAGTTGTTTGAGAAGGGATAAGAAGAAGAAGAGGAAAGGAGAAGAATAGAAGAGGAACAATAAAGACAAGCCCAGGAAGAATAAGTAACACATAGACTAAAGGAAAAATAATTGACTCAAGAGATAGAAGAGGATACCATCCAACCCATGGATGATGAACTAGGTTCTCCAGATGAACCTCCTCCCATAGGGGGTCACTTCCATTTGGAGAGATGTGGATCACACCTCCATTGATTGATATAGTCATGGATGTATGTAGTGTCACTTTGATCATCTTAAGAAGAGGATCATTTAGCAAAGGCATAGATACTTTGGTGAAGAATCCTCAAAATCCAGTCTTTGTTTTTATAGAAAAGGTGAAAACTACCAAGACTAGAAGGAATCCTAGGAAGACAACTTTGAATATCTATTGATTGAGAATACTAGATTGAAGAAATAAATTGTTACAGTGAAGCAACAGGAGAAACATCTTGCGACAAAGAACTAATGGTTATCTTCACAAAGTTTCAACGCTGCATAATGGAAGTCAACCATGCAAGAGGAATTGGGGCCAGTGGATGACACCATGGCACTAATATATGCTGATATGATACTTATACAACAGGTGGTGGCTCCTCCCATTGACATTCGGAAGAAATCACAAGAAGTGGTAAAACTCCCGACACAATATTCTCACCACATAAATATTCAAACACTAAAACTGGAAGTTCTAAAAGAATATCTACATCATTATAAGTAATTATTAATTTTCATACATTAGTGTTTGTATCTATTGCACTTGAAAAATCAGCAGACCCCACTAACTTAGAATCACTACTAACTACTAGTAGAGGGGGGAAAACATAGAAACTGAGGAAGAGCCACTTATCTGAGACTTAAAACCACTCAAAACAATATCATAGGAGAAATGTGACTATGGAAAACCTCCTTTTGGTTCACTCATACCACCTCTCAAACTCCTAAACAATTGGGAATCAAGAGCCTATTCATTCTAAATTCATAATAATAATAAAAGGTACCTGCATGACTAGGGTATTCAACAATGTTAGGCGAAAAGGACACGACCATCTTGCCATAAAAATTGTGTTCCCTGTCTTGATTGTGAGGAGACACGTATGAAACCCCAAGTTCAACACCGATTAACCTCCATTTGCAAGCCCTACTCACACATGACTAGTAACCTCCATCTACCCAAATTCTAATATCAACTATGTCTAACTATCATTTCTCAACAGTAATGATGATTTATCTTCAATTTTAAGAGGGCTCTAAGAGACTTAATTAAACATGCATAGTAATAAAGTGGACACTGGAAGAAGAAATGTTTCATATATTTATTTTCCCAAATATTGAGGTATAAGTCAAGGGATAGTTGAGCATAGAATAATAATTACTTTGTCTTTCACTACCTTAACCAAAGATATAACTAAATTATTCTCATGCTTTGTATTATGAGGAGTCCATGGTTGGGAGGGGGTGGTTAGTAAATGCTCTTTTTTCTTGCACAATAAGGTAGATCACATTAAATACTATGTGTTATCATAACTACCATACCTACAAGAAAGGATTTTGTTTGCATCACTCAAAGAACCAAATATGTTGAAACCAACATCTTTCTCCTTTGTCTCGTAAAATCTATGTATTTTCATTTTATGAAAGACCTTGGTTGGCTAGTGTTTTCCACTTGTAAGTATATGAAAATGGGATTACTAGTAATCATTGCCTCTAGCATGTTCCTTGCCTAGAAAAACTTATCTATGATGAATTGAGTATGACTTAATATCCAAGCCTTATCAATATCTATCAACAAATCATCCTTTGTAAGAAATAAAATACCACTATCTATAAAATCATAAAGTATTGAGCACTCTAAAATTACATTTCATTGTTGCCTTATCTTTCACAAGCTTAAACAAATATAAAATTGGATGGGGGCTAAATAGTAATTTACCCTACACAATAAGGTAGATGAATGACTTACTTGACGCAGCTGAATCCCAAAAATGATATCTAAGGTAGATATTATTAAATATTATACGTAAGTTTTAAGGAGGAGATACAAATATGTGTACACATTATCAATGTAAGAAAGTAAAAATATAAATGGTACCCTAATAATTCTTTTAGAAGGTTTAGATGCATTGAATTGATACCCATAAATCTTAGATGTTCTTACAATTATTTTACTAATACAAAATAAAGTTATCATAATGACCATTCCTGAAATATAAGCCTTTGTTTACACTTGCCAAAGAAGTAAACATTCTAAAATCAATCTCTTAACCCTTTATCTCATCCTCTAGATTGTATTTAGTTTCATTACTGAAAGAGATTTTTTAGTGAATGTTCTCCACTAATAAATGTGAATTACTTATTTTTTTAGTAGAATCTTTAAAGATAATCTATTTTAAGAGTAGATCATTATGTCCATTTGTTTTCCTTTTCTAAATGAATTTTTTGTCTTTGAACCATGTCTTTTAGAAGCAAGGGATTTAACATCAAAAACCTACGTAGGAATTTATAATGTAAAGGGAGACCCAAAATTTGTAGAAATGCCATGAAATTGAACTTAATATTTACTAGGACTTGTTAAACTACCACCATCTATAATTTTTCCCATTATTAGGAGTGCCCTCCCAAGGGTCATTCCCATCTTGGAACCACGCTCCAAGTGGAAGCATCCAAGGAGTGCTCCTAGGGTCATGCTCCATTACATGGTGGTTTTTTGAACTAAAACATATACATAGAGAGGATAATAAGGTTTCTATTATTGAGTTTATCAAAATGGTTTCTTATTTATTATGTTTATGGACCATAAGGAAACTAGAATCTTTCAAAATAACTATAAAAATATGAGCTTCGAGGTGATGAAGACGTCTCAATTATGAGTGTAACAACACTTTTCATGACAATTTGTGTGTTTTTGCATTACTATGTGAACTATGGATGTATACAAAATCTATGTGGAAATAAAGTGATGACCGGCTGAAGCGAGGAGCATACATATCCAAAGCTCTTAGAGGGAAGGCATGTCATACACTATTGCGTGCCTGTTGAGGGCCTCTTGCACGCTGGTTGGTTCTCCTATATCATGCCATGGGTAAGCCCATACCAACATCTCTTAATTTTCATGACTACCCACCTAACCATAAAATGCCTTGCACTGACAACACTGAAGTTAGACTTGGCAGCGTGAGTGGAGGACGGTCTCCCATACTGTCCCATTTTCTTGTGGAATTTGGCAAAGAAAGAAAGGAGTTCGTGAACCAAAAATGTCCGAGGTGCAAAAGGAGAGAGTGTTATGGTAGTTTCGTGGAGGGGGAGACCAATCAAAGTGTGCAAAAGGGACACAAAACAATTGGCTCGGAAGCTTACTACGCAGAGAACACACAAAGCACCAAAAATCTACGAAACGAGGGATTTTTGGCTGAAGACACGAGAGATGAACTCTATTTTTAAGCTACCAGTGTGAAGGCAATATGAGCGAAGATGGGTTCAGGTTTAACACCGGAGATGATTCTTTAGTTTGTACTTCCCCTACCTAAGGAGGACCTCACCTATTTGCTGCAAATTCCCAGAAAGTTATGCATCGACCTGATATCCCTCATCTCAAATTCTAATGCTATATCTGAAATACAACCTGCAATCAATCTCTCTACACCTATTCGAATTAGATCATTCACATACAACAATAAAATATGCAGCTTAGACCCAATCTAGAAGAAGTATAGGGTGGGATCCACCTCACTCTGGGTGAAGCCTATGTTTTGCATATTGCTATGGCTCCTGGAATACCATGCCTTGGGTACCTGTTTGATTCCACAAAGTGATTTATTAAAGCTACATACATAAGTATCTCTATCATGGACTCCAAACCCCTATGGTTGCCCGATATGGACTTCTTCCTCAATGATGACATTGAGGAAGGTGATCTTCACATCCATCTGGTAGGTGGTCCACCTTGTCTCAAAAGATATTGAAAGAACTTCTTCAATAAAGGAATATCTAGCTACAGGAGAAAAAGTCTCCTCATAGTCTACTCCCTCATTATGAGAGAACCCATGAGTTGCAAGAAACATCTACACTATTCTTTACCAACATCCCTCTCTGCTCCAAATACAACAAGCTAAAGCAAACACTCCTTATTCGATTATTTATTTATATTCGAATCTACATCCATGTGCTTCTACTATGTTAAATGTCAATCCTTGTGATGTTTTTCTAGGTTTCATTTACCATGGTTCACATACACATGAACCATCACTTGATGTAAGCAATCAGTTCATTAGGTTTAACACTAAGGGATGATTTCTTTAGTAGGAGGAAAGGATGTTTGTTATAATCACAATGACAACCTTGAATTGTATGGTTTGAATCTTTGATGCTATGCTCAAGTAAGTGCCAACGTGCGATATCTAAACATTCCTTTGTCTAACTGTAATAGCTCCAACTCCATTAATTTGTAACTAATCATTCCTAGTGAATTATTTCCATCTTGGTGCTAAAATATATGATCATTTGATTTAGGAGACTTGCGGGTGTAATTTCCTTGATAGTGAATTCTCCCCTAGTGTGTCAATGTAAATTATCCTTTCCCATAACTCTCATTTCTTGTTCTTTCTTTAATGGTTGAGTGGAATCCATTAAAGCCACTAATGTTACTATGAAATCAAAGATTCCTGGGAGCTCCTATTCAATTGGAGAGGTATCCTCAAGGTTTAACATGACTTCATTCGTGGACTCAAGCATTCCACCTGCTGTAGTGATGATATTTTCGTGCCTGCACCTATGGGTGGTTTAAGACTTTAGATCTTATCAAATTAATAACTTTGAGGAAACTACATTAATTGTTGATGTTAAGGGGCATAACTAATCTTCTACATAGTCATGATGAGCTAAACGACGCTCACGCAAATTTGCATTCATCCACTTGGCTAAATTTCTTGCACATTGAAATCACCTCACATAAAGTGTCCCTATTTGGTCTCATATTACCCCCATAATGTTCTCTAGTTCCTCCAACTACTATGCATCATTGATATGCAAACCATATCAATCATACACAAGAGCTTTTGGTATTTTCGCTTGATATCATCAATTATCCAACTAAGGATATCTTCTATCATCCTTCAACACCATTATATAATTGATCACTCAACAGACTTACATTAGTATTCCATAGGTCCACAACTTATTCTTAGCATATGCAATATATTTAATTCGATCATTAACACAATTACTTTTGGTGGTTTATAGGATCATGGTATTTGGAAACCCATGGTATTTTCCCGTGATATTTGATGCAATTAAGCTTATTTTAAGGCTTGAAGGAATCCATTGTAAAATACCTCGAGTGGCTTGGTGCTTGGCTGGGTTGGATTATGGTAACAAATATATATATCTCGAGTGTTGGATTTGCTAGTAAAGTGTGTCCAAGGTAAATATTGACTCTTATGTACATGTTTTCCATGTGTATAATCATTTGTGTTTATATTATTTCTCCAATTGTGCTATGATACCACATGTTAAAAATGGAGTGTAACTAGAGAAATGAAGGAAACTCATGGTACACATGTAGAAAAGAGGCATTTTAAGGAGTTCTTCAAGCCTTTAAATAGGATTCATCACATTAAATACCATGGGTCACCCATGCCATGGGCTCATAAAACACCAATGGTAAATCCATCAATCACCAAAACAAGGTTATCTTAACTACTTTGTGAGTCAATATTAACCTAACATAAGACACATAGGATTCATGTTATGGTGAATAATTATCAAGTAGAACATCAATATACAATCTTGTAGATTGTAGGTAAAATAAAGGGAAATAAATTTTCTTTATTAATTGATCCAAATGACAATAAAACTTTTATTTCTCCAAATTCATTATTTAGATGTGGTTTAATGGCATGAAAGAAAATTCATTATAAATTGGTAGAGATGACTTTAATTATTAAAAAGGGATAGAACAATTGTTAAAATATTACGAACATAATTTGAGAGCATGCAATACTTAGATACTATCAATATGATCACCTTGGGATCCAATTTTATAATTCGTGGTACGGATTGGTTGGGAGCTCATGAAATAATTCTAGATATGAAAGGTAAGTTACTTTAATTTGTAGATGATTTAGGGAAAAGAAGAATCTTGGTAGGAACCGAGAGATAAGCAACTCTAAGACTCTTTTCAGCCTTACAACTGAAAATGGGTCTTAGAAAAGGTTGTTTTATGTATGTGGTAATGGCTATGAACTAGAATATATATTCAAAAGATATATAACATCATCAAATATTGTTAGAATGTCTTGATGCATTTCTAGAAGAGTTTCCTAGACTACCATTAAAATGTGAGATATAATTTACTATTGAACTTAAACCACGAATATAGCCTATTTCCAGGCCTCTATATTGTATGATTATAAAAGAATTGCAGGATTTACACATGCGACTTCAAAATATATTGAAGGGTTGACTTAACCTAGTATATAAACTTAGGGAGAACCGGTGATTTTTATATTAAGGAAATATGTGTCTTGGAGGCATTACATTGACTAAAAGTAGGTAAATACAAGCAGAATTAAAAATCAATACGCCTTACGTCAAATTCACAATATTTCGATTGAATGAAAGAAATTGTGGTATTTTCTAAAATTCATATATAATGGTCTTTGATATCTAAATTGAAAAATAAGGAAGAAGGTATTGCAAAGGAAACATTTAAAACTTGTTTTGGATACTATGAATTTGTGGTGGTACCTTTTGGGCCGACGAATGCTGTAGGAATATTTACAAGTTTGATGAATCAATGTTGTGCATCGAAACAACCTATTAGAGAAAAAAAAAGAGAGAAAAAGAAGTAACTCAATGAGTTGACAATGAAAGAGAAGAATGATCTTGAACCCTCTTTAAAAGGGAAAGCTCCTTTCACAATATAACCTATGTACAAGTTGATATGCTCTCTAAAGCTAGGTATCCTTGGTATATATAGGTGACAATGGGTACAATTACAATAAAAGGGTCTAGTAACCAATAAGGACAATACTAATATAATAATATAAATATAATAGTTCAATATCTAGAAGGATTGGTGCCTTATCACATTAGCTGCATTATCATCTATTAGGTCATATATTCATTACTCATTCATTTACAAGTCAAAACGTGATGACAACCATACATTGTCACAGTCATAAAAAATATTCATAACCAGCATAAAAACAATAGAAATAATGAGCATACAATAGCCATATATGCCAGAAATGAACCAGTGCATTTACACCTAAAATACCAAGGAAAGGAACTCTTATTGATGAATGCAAAAACCAACCCAGTATGCGACTACCCCGTTCCACCCGACCATAGATTCGATGAGCCAATCCTCTCTTCAGCCAACCACTCCCGTGCCATATTCCAAACATAAATGCGGGACTCATAATGGAGAAGAAAGGAATGAGCATGCATGCCACTAAATTTCTCCACCTATATCATGGGAAATTTTACTACCTCCTAGTCCCTAGGCTTTATGGTAACCCATAGTCTAATTCAAGGGTCACTAGGCCATGATCGATACACCACCCTCCATCCTTTACCACATATCCCACCATTCACAGTAAAGGATTGCTAGGCTTGATCGAGGGATCCCACCTCTAGGATTTATTGTATATCCTGCCACTCACTAGTCGAGGATTCCTAGGCCTCTCTGAGGCACACAATACCTGTATTTACGGTAACCCACAGTCCGTTTCAGGGGTTACTAAGCCAGTGGATTTACCACAATCCATAGTACAGATCAGGGATCACTAGGTCATGTGTTTTCCCTTTCAGAGATCCGCCTCAATCACCTTCAAATCCATCCAACAACCCAACTCCACCAAAACATGAGAACCCATCACCTCAAGGCTAACCAGAAATGGAAAGGAAAGGCCGAAGAGCACTGCCACACCTAGAAAATTCCATGGAAATGAAAAAAATATAACCAAGAACACACATAGATAACCATGCATGCCAAATCTAGCAAGGAAATCACACATGCAAATGAATCCCTGCAACTAAACCCGTTTTAGCTGCCTAATCCTTCTTTCGTTGCTTGAGCTTTGCTTCCTCTTCTCCTTTCTTGATCCAATGTTGAAGTGTTCCAAGAAAACTCTAAGTGTCCGAGAGTGTGTGTGTGTGTGTGTGTGTGAGAGAGAGAGAGAGAGAGATCCAAAACTGAACTGACAAAAAACTACCAACTGATCCTCATAAGCCATTTTATTAATGTGGCCTCTATTTTCTTCATTTTCCCATTATTTTTATCAATTTTCCTCCTCACATGCAATCTATAGCCTTTCACTTTCATTTTATCCTAATTTCCATTATTTTCATAAATAAATTGCCAAAAATTCCATTTTTCCTTTCCAAATCCTTTGCCATTGCCTTTGCCAATTTCCTTGGCCATAATAAACAAAATGAACATCCTCATTAGGATGTTTTTTCCCAACATTCAACCTGGAATAATTGTGCCATAATCGGTTATTATTATGCCTTTATTAACTTTATTTACATGGAATTTTCACTTGGGTTGCTACATTAGCACCTTGGGATCATATCTTATAATTCTTATGGATTGGTTGGGAGCTCATGAAATAACTCTAGAAATGAAAGGTAAGTTACTTTAATTTGTAGATGATTTAGGGAAAAGGAGAATCTTGGTAGGAACCAAGAGGGAAGAAACTCTAAGATTATTTTCAGCCTTACAACTGAAAAAGAGTGTTAGACAAGGTTGTTTTATGCATGTAGTAGTGGCTATGAACTAGAATAAATACTCAAAAGATATATAACATCATCACATATTGTTAGAGTTTCTTGATGCATTTCTAGAAGATTTAGCTAGACTACCACTAAAACGTGAGATATAATTTACTATTGAACTTAAACCACGAATATAAGCTATTTCCAAGCCTCTATATTGTATGATTATTCAAGAATTGTAGGATTTACACATGCAACTTTAAAATATATTGAAGGGTTGATTTAACCTAGTATATAAAATTGGGGAGAACTCGTGATTTTTATATGAAATAACTATGTGTCTTAGAGGCATTGCATTGAATACAAGTAGGTAAATGCAAACACAATTAAAAATGAATACACCTTACCTCAAATTGATGATATTTTGATTGAATTAAAGAAGTCATGGTATTTTCTGAAATTGATATATAACGGTCTTTGATATCTAGATTGAAAAATAAGGGAGAAGATATTGCAAAGGAAACATTTAAAACTTGGTTTGGATACTATGAATTTGTGGCGGTACCTTTTGGGATGACCAATGCTCTAGAAACATTTACAAGTTTGATGAATCAATGTTATGCATCGAAACACCCAAGTAGCAGAAAAAGAGAAAAATAAGTAGCTTAATTACTTGAGAGTGAAAGATAAGAATGATTTTGAACCCTATTTAAAAGGGAAACCTCCTTCTGCAATATAACCAATGTACAAGTTGATATGCTCTCTAAAACTCGGTATCCTTGGTATATATAGGTAACATTGGGTACAATTAAATAAAAGTGTCTAGAAGCCAATAAGGACAGTATTAATATAATAATACAATATCTATGGCTTAACATGCTCTCATCTTCAAAAAAGTGTTGCCTACAAAACTTGATTAACTGTGGATGCTTATGCATGAAGAACTCATATTACCATGCCACCTCATCTACTAATATGTTCTTCCACTCGATGAGGAATTCGATAATTATCCGATTTCGTAGTTTCTTCATCCTTTACCCAAAGATTGTTTTTGCTTCTAATATGATTTTCTCTTCTTCATTAATATCTACTAAAGTAATATGAATTGGGATATTTTCATTGAGTACCTTATTTAAGATAAACATATGGAAGACTAGTTGTATACATAAAAATGGATGCAACTCCAATTTTTTATGCCATAATTCCAATCTTTTACAACGCCATCTAGGGACCATAGCGTTGATTTTTCTATGACACTAGCGATCATGTTTGAGTCTAAGATCACGATCACAAACACACTCAAATGCCACAAGATAAGCACTTTTCACTACAAAGAACATACAATAGTGAATTAGCTAGTACAAAAGACAATTTTTAACCCACAACTTGCTATATTACAAATCTTAATACAAAAAAATTAGGGACCCCATACTAGGGATCACGACCCTTATATACAACTATGATACTTGAATGGCTAGGGCTTGGTGCCAATAATTATGATCACCAATATTTCCTTCAACAAGATACACTTGACCTACTTGCTAATGTAGCGCTTCTACAACTGTTTAAATCTGCGTAGCTTCAACATATCTGGAAAGTTCTTTTCCTCCTCTTCTGCTGATCACCACAACCTTTACAAATTCTGAATGCTTATGTCTCCAACCATCAATACTGCCACTATCAATCTTTTATCTGCCTCTAGAATGATTGGACATAGGCTCATTGATATGCCCTCTACCAACCCTCTTGCTCCACCAAGATGGACTGCTCTCTTGGACTTCAACATCTGTCATCTTATCAATGATTCTCTAGACCAAATCTCTGACCTAACGACTCATCATATCTGCCTCCTAACTATCCCTTAAGTGATCAAAAGATCACTATACATGGGGTCTTCATACTCAACCCTCTTTTCATTCCTATAGTTACCCCTTTGGGGGATATCCTTGAGGTTGTTCCTCTTGCATGCATCGTCCATGGCTAATATATACAATCCCTCTAAGCTTATGAGATCTTCGTCTTCTGTCATATCGACATCCTCAGTGTGTGCTGAGGGGGTCTCCGCGCCTTGCATGGCTGGCGCACTAGGAGCTACTATGGTGGATGATGTTGGAACTTGCCAAGGATTGACTACCCCAGCCTATCCATGGCTAGGACATGGGTTTCTTGGGTTCTTGGAGTAGAGGTTGGGGCTTGTTCTTTTAGACTTTTCTGGAGAGTTGTAGGCACTTCAAAGCTGTTACGAGTGGAATATGTTTTAGGTGCCTTGGATCCATTGGATTCTTTGTATATTTCCTTTTGGAGGGGATTTTGTCAATACATCGTCGTCCTTGGTTGCTTCGCCATTCTCAGATCACTTGGGGGAAGTTAGTTGACAATGATAATGTTCATTGCAGTTTCGACATATGAAGGGGACATTTTCATAGTCGAGCATTTGGATCCAATCAATGTCCTCATATTCTAGTCCTACGACTTACGGAAGAGTGCCTGATATGCTCATATAGACATAGATCTTAGCATAGAAGGCATACCTTCCTTGATTGGTTTGCTCCGAGAGATGAACGAATCTTCCTAGCTTATTGACAATTTTAACTAGGGTTTCAGGGTCCTAGTACTCTTAAGGGAGAGAGTACAAGCATATCCAAACTGGTTCCCATGAGAATTCATATTTGTCTAGGTAGAAATTTCTATACATTAACACACGTAGAGGCTAATGAGGTTGAATAAGTAAGGGCATCCTTCCATTACAATGCAAAGATATCAAACCCAATAAAATATCACAATGAAGTACCCTTTATAGTTGAGTTAAACATTGTAGTGGGATTTGAGTTTCCACCTTAGCGCAATTCACTGCAGAAGGGATTTATCAGTCAGCTAGATGCCGATGAATTTGTAGATACTCTGCGTGGGGATCTCCAGGGCTTCGGCAATGTAGGTGTTTGGGCCAAAGTGATTTTGCGCTCCCGACAATTCTGGGAGGGAGGTGTCAGGCCTGTCGATATCCATGGTGTCACTTGACTTGGGCTTGGGAGGGATCGAGGACGAATGACGGGGTTGGTTAAAAGACGGGTTGGAGGTCTCAGGGACCCCTCCTCCCTGAGTGGTCATTGATCGCGAATCAAAATGGGGATTTTTCAC
>APFE030466054.1:4769-30072 GCA_000404065.3 Pinus taeda
TGATGAGATGAGTGAGTCCAAATGAGGAAAAGTCCTCCTGTATTTATACACAATGTTGGTGTTTGAATAGATGCGACTGTTAGGCTTCTGAGCCTACATGAGTTGTAGGTCGGCTTGATAATAATTCCATAATCAAAATAAATTCATATCTCCATGAATACTTATCGGAATCGGATGATCTTTATATCAATCTTACACCTCTCAACAAGAGGAATCTAATAAAAATATTATTAGCCATGAATAAGATGACCCACATGAAGTTTTTCCCTGGTTGCCAATTTTAACAAGCAAGAAACGAACCGAAATGTCCAGGTCCTAAAAGTGCAGATGAAACTATCAATGAGATGATGAAAGATAAGGCGATGAAAATATCAAATGATGCCTAGAAATGTTGTGCCGCTGACTAAAATGAATGATAGAAAGATGAGAGATGAATGTCGTAAAGCCAAGACCCAATAAATTCGTCCCCAGCAGCGACGCCTAAAAAATGTTGTCGTTGCCGGTAAAAATGATAAAGGTGATATGAGGAGAATGAAGATAAAGTGTCATTGAAGTGCCGAGAATAAAATATCCCCGGCAACGATGCCAAAAAATGTTGTCACACAAAGTGCCTAGGCACTGCGACAACGCTTAGAGCTTAGGTTGTCACTCTTAATCCTTACTCACTCCGTTTAGACTCTTTCCTAGACAATTTAAGGGGGGTACTCCCTAAGGTAAATGGATGAGGATAGCCTATGAAACACAGGCTCTAGAAGATTTTGATGATGGACAACTTGACAAATGTGTAATAAGTCTCTGTCAATTAAAATAGATGGATTAAAATAAGACACAATTACAAGATATAAACGACTACAAACCAATGCCTTTAATATTTGTATTAACCATAGACTAAATAAAACAAGATATCCAGAACAATTTTCCAATATGTGACGAATAGTGACAATGAGGAATGATCAATATAAATGCCCAAAACTTTAACATGCAAGAGATTCCAGATTTAAAATGATTTTCATTAACTGCCCAAATCTAGGATAATTTACCACTTTCCTATAGTCAACCTTTAGATACAAAAATGTAAGCACGTTTAACTATAGAGAAATGAAAAGATGTTAATACCACAAAATTTTCTTTTAGATTTTACCCCTAGCACAAAAAGACACCAAAAAGGAAATTTAAATCGACAACTTAATTATTCCTTAGGAGAATTTTTTTTATGTGCTAAGTTCTATGAAGCAAGACTTAATGCGATAAATGATCAATGTAGAACTTTTAATGTGACCAAAAGAAATCAAAAGATTTAATAATTTTTTTAAAAATAATGGTGAGAGGAACATAAAAAAAAAAAAAATTAATCTTCTATTGAAAAAATTGCTTTTGATTTAAAAGAAATTAAGATGTCCCAGGTCCATTAATATTTTAATGAAGCCCTTTCTTTTATATTTTTAAATTTTTAGAATTTTTAGAAATTTTTAATTTTAGGATTTTTTATGATTTTCTAAATGTCTTAAATTTGTTGATGTTTTTTGAAATGAAAATAAAAAATTTAAATCATAATTTAAAATAAAAAGTGAAAAAAGAAAATCAAAATAAAAAAAATTTAAGAATAAAAATCAAAACCAAATCAAATTCCAAAATATGTTAAACTAACCCTAGTGCATAAACAACAATAAAAAAATCAAACTAACCGAACTAACCTAATGCACACCTAAAGCTAAAAAAATAAAATTGAATGTTTTGAGTTTTGATGTGTGCAGGTGAGCCCGACAGCAAAGTGGAGATCGACGTAATGGAGGAAGGAGCGTTCGAAGGCAGCGGAATGCATAGCGATAAAGGAGAGTGCAGCAATGAGGAGAAAGGATCCGAGGGAAGAAGACTTGGACGTTCTAGCAGCGAATGGACGAGGGCGCTGTAGCAATGGCTGTCGCGACTAGAGGTTGGGCAGAAGGATGCAATGACGGCGGAGGATATGAGGGCATGAAAGAAGACAACGAGAGTTCTATGGGAGAGGCACATGGATTGCAGCGGAAAGCAGACAGCGAGGGTTCTAAGGAAGATGGGTTGAGCAGTAAGAAAAGAATGCAGATGGATAGCGTAGGAAAGGACTGCAGATCTAAGCGGGAAAAAGCAGTGATTTGGCACCAAGAAAGGCTGCGGACAGGCAGCACGGAGAGGAAAATCGCAGGGTTTACAGCTCCAGTTTAATGGTGGGTAGCGAAATAATGTGGGTCACAGAGGAGACGCTCTGCTACGGAGAGGGATAGAGGGTTTGCAGGTTATAGAGAATGCAACAGCAACAAAATGACTGTGACCCTTCTAAAAAAAATCAAGGCGCAAATCAAAGAAATCAATCAGCAAATAGAAACTCCTTAAAAATTTTCCAAAAATCTTAATTAAAGTCTTTCCTTATAAAATCCTCCAAATTTAAAACTCTTTGAAACCTTAGACTGCCAAAAAAAAAATTGAATAATATCTCTGCAAAATGATGTTGATGAACCCCAGAGATCCAGATTTTACCCTTCAGGGCCTAGATCTGGACTATGCATAGTTTTCTTCTTTAGATCTGTACTTGCATGACAACAATAAACACCCAAACGATATATACAATGACCCAAAAAAACCCAAGTCAGAAAGCCAAAAATAATTTACAGATCTATGCATAGGAATGTCAGATCTATCAGATCTTAGGAGTGTGAGTCCAACTGCACTCCCAGATCTGATAATCTAAGGCTCTCAACAGCCAGATTTATCAATTTAGCACATAAAAAATTAAAAATTTTAAAGTTTAAAGGAGGTGCTAAGCTCAAAACCCTTCATGCATCACCCATAAAAAATATATTATGATAAGCCCGGAATCAAATTAAGTTGGGCTCTTCAGAAAACATGGATCAGGAGTTGGCTAGTCCAACTGAAAACTTCCTCGAACACTCGATGATCTAAAAAATCAAGACTTTCCTCCAAAACTCAATTCAACCATCAACATAGAACGAGAAAACAATAATAAAACTTAGACAAATAGAGATACCTACTATTACATTCAGAATTTAGATTATTATTCAAACCCCAGTGACTGAGCAAGATACATGTACTCAAATCACTCTTCAGAAGCTATTATCAATGATTAAAAAAAATTATGCATGAAAATAACACATCTTACAGTATTTCCATGAAGATTAACACCAACGAAAAATTAACCCCAAAGTCTTTCTTTATTATCCAAATAAAATTACAAAAGAGCTTTTTGCTTAGCACACGACTCAGAGGTCGGATCAATTGACTGACAAATGACCTCCTATTTAAAAATAAATCCTCCAACGGCTAGTTTGAGTGATCCTTGTCAGAGAAATCTCGACCGTTGATGAGGATTAAAATTTCTTTTAATCTCATCTGTTGAAATTTTAAATTCTTGAGAAAATTCGAATTTTTCAATTAAATGCATTTTAATTACTCAAAAATAAAATTTTTGAGTTAATTCCCTCAAAAATTTGACTTTGACTTAAACCCCAGGGACCAGAGGCTTAAAATTTAGCAAAATTATTAATTTTCCTTAGTCCTGGGACCTATTAAATTTTGATTTTTATGGACCAACGAATTTTGCCTTCGAAAAATTTAAATTTACCTAAGACATAGAATTAGTTAAATTTCTAGCTTAAGATTTTAATTAATTTTTGGCTAGAAAAATTAATTAATTAACCTATGAAGGGATAAATTATTTTTCCAACCCTCAAGACACTTTACATCACTATTTTCATATTTTTTACATCTCAAGGGGGAAAACCCATTTGTAAAAGACCCTCACAGACTACCCATTTCTGTGACACAAATATAATCCAGCAGACCAAGTAATTTGTGATAAAATAACCTAACCAAATAGGTAGAATTATTCCCAAATCATTTTTACATAGACCTAATCTAGAATACTAGGACTCGCCTAAGTTCTCAGTGACAAAATCCATTCCGGCTTTGGGGTAAGGCTGAAGGAAAACTTTGCCGACCATTCGAGAATGGATCAGTGAGACAAAAAACCTCCCAGAATGTATATCATCACCAGAAATGTAGGTTTACCTAGGCAATTACATACACGACACGGATCTGTTGAGATTATTTACATTATACACATGCAGAATGGGTTTACATTATAACATGATGATCAAGCTGATGATGATAGTTGAATGGCATGGACACGTCTATCAGGCGCTATTCCTTTTGCGAAAAAGGGGGTGTACTGCTATGGGTCGTTGACACGTAGTGGTCAACAGGGTCTCAATTTCATTGGGCCACATGTTTGGATTGCTTGAGGGCAAGCAATCTTTGGGTGGGAGGATTTGTAATGTTCCTTTTTCTGGTGTTCCTCATGACATGGTTAGGATGGAATTACAAAGTTGGGGGCAGAAGGGTCATAGGTATAGATTGATGTCATCAACAGGCCCAGGGGATTTTAAATAGGTTTTGACTAGTTTTTATGAGGTTTGATAGCATTCACTTGGTATATTTCCTCATCCGCACAGTTTTCCTTTTGTTCTGGTACATTCCGACAACTTTAAGAAAACAGAGTTATTATTGGGCCTAACTCAATTAATGACGCTTAAGGTGGCATTCTGAGAAGAATACTTGACAGAGCACCTTAGTGTAATAGCTTGTTGGAACCGGAATGAGAATATCTACATGATGGGATGGTTAGAGGTGAGTTTAAGTGATCTGAGGATACATGGTGGCCAATTTACCCTTTTCCCACATTAAAAAGAATATTTTAATTAAAATAAAAGAGGGAAAGTGCTCCATGATTAAAATAATAATAAAATAGGATGTTCTAGAGGAGTCCATCAGATCTATAAAAGAGGAGAGGCCATTGGAGGACATCTTGGATTATTGATATTTTCTATTGGTGAGGTTTGGAGAACCTACTTCCCAACTAGCCCCAGGACAGAAACCCTCAGGTATGTTGTTGAGTGTTGGATGAAAACCCAACTCTCTTTGAGGAGACTTCATCCAGGAATAGAGCTTCAGAGATATTGGAGTGAGGATCATTCAGGTTCTCAATTGGTGCTTCCTCGTATTTCAGTTGATTCAGTGGCAGTTGTTGTTGGAGGGAGAATGCAGCGGTTGTGGAGTTTTGAGGGATCAAGATCATCATAGCAACAAAATATTTGGAGGTCCACTCAGCTATCATCTTTCCTATTTTGTCTTAGATATTTCAAGTTGAACTCTGCATGATATATTATAAAAAATGAAGTTGAGTCATTCCTTGTGCTGAATTTTCTGATGTTATGTGAGTTTATGAGTTTGTTGTGCTTGTATATTTTTTGTCTTGTTATTTTCTGGTGCATTTTGGTGTAATCTTGTGGGTTTTTGGCAAAAATGTCGACATAAAATTTTATAAAGACAATTATCAGCAAAATCTCCCAAAATTCCCGAGAAGGGACACTATAGAAGCTCGTCCCATCTCATCTCATCTCATCTCAGCTGAACAATTGATGACTCGAACCATAGAAGAAGAAGAATGATCTGCACGGCAATAGGGGAGATTGATTTACCACAATCAAGTCCATGGAAGTCGTAAGTGACCTTGGTAAAGATCACACACACCCTATGTCCACTAACTGACCCTCACCCAACTTGATCCTCTGTAATCAAGTGGTAGAACACCTGCATCCAATACTTAGGGGGGTCAATTTACCATAACCAAGTTCATGGTAGTTGTGTCCGACATTAGGTAAATATCACATGCATCTAAGTCTCCTCTCCCATGTGGCCAAGATGGGAGGCAATCCCAACTATCTTAATTGAGTCCATGACCCCTTTGTAAGGGTGGCTTGTGGGTAGGATGGGGCATGTACTCAGCCAATTCCATGGATGTAAGGAGTACCCTCACACCTAGGAGCTCTCTTGCTCTTCCCCCCTCACCATGTCCATGGCTAGTCAATGTGAAAATTTCGAGTCTAAAATCCTATTGCAACAAATGGAAATTAGTCTTCTAATTGTTAATTAATTTAACAATTCATTTGCTACGAGAACTAATAATTAAATCACACTACAACCTTCACAAATAAAATTGCAGAAAAATAATAGCGCTGGAAACTGAGAAAAAAGCTAGCGCACACGCATAAAAAATTCACACAGTTATTTTTGGACAAATGTCCCAGAAAAAACCAACTTGGGAAAATTTGGTGCATTAGATGAGGTTTTTTATTATTAAGCAACAATGAAATTATCTAAGTACAAACTATGGATGTTCAACTAGCAATTCAAATAGCAAGAAAATTTGGCCAAAATTATCTAAGGGAAGTTCCCTTCCTCCACAAGCAACCTCGGCACAACTTCGCTTGAGAAACTCGTCCTCCTAGACCCCTCATGCTAGATTTTATGTAGTGCTTGTGCAAACCCGTGGACGTCTAGCCCAAAACTACCTCTAATCAAGTCGTTTTTTCTCTCTCCTGAGGAAAATGATTCTTTGTCCTGCTAGAAGACTTTCTAGGCCTCTGAAAGTTGAATCGATATTTTCCCACAGCTAAATCAAATTGCCCTTTGAAGTTTCCTGCGCAGTTCTCTACGTTGCCTCACTAGGAATAGCTCAGCCTCTTGTTGTTGCCTCTCCAGGTCTGGAAAACTTCCTCTCAATCATTTTCCTTACCCCTCACTGTTTCTATTTCCTTCTGAAGCTCGAACTCTTCCAACAACTGCTGGCTCTTTGGAAAAATCGAAGTCTCCAAGGAAATCGAACTCCACAGTATTTTCTCCATCTACCCATCGAATTCTTCTTATAATCCTCTGTTGGACCTCCAACAGCCAAGATTAAAACTTAATCAAAGGCCCAGATTAATTCCCTCCAATGTCAGATCCTGCTTTGATTGTCACAGTATATCATGGTCGTATAAAGCATGTGCTCAAATAGCTATGCAAAGAGCTTTTGCAACCACACTGCTTCACAGCTAACCATACTAGTTGCATTGCACTCGGCCTCGGCTCTACTAAGAGCGACATATTTTTTATTCTTACTCATCTAGGAAATCACAACAGACCCCAAGCTAAAACAACACCATGATGTGTTATTCATCTAAACAACGCTCCTAGCCCAATCTGCATCTGTATATCCATGCAGTCTCAACTCGTCATCGGAGGTATATCTCAATCCATAGTTGACCGTACCATGTAGATATCTCAACACATGTTTTGCAACCACCCAATAAGCATGCAAAGGTTCCACCATGACCTAGCTGAAGTTGTTAATAGAAAAAATACTCTACTCTTGTATTGACCAGAAACATCATAGCCACAATCAGCTACCAGTACAAAGAAGGATTTGTGTGATCTAGTCTCGCAACTTCACCACATAACTCCTTGAAGTTAGTCTCCATTGGTCTGGCCATGGATTTGCAATCCACCATCCCAAATCTCTCAAAGACTTTGACAACATATTTCCCTTGTCTAAGAAAAATATCTCCAAGTCTCTACCACACCTGAAAGCCCAAGAAGTAATGCATCAGCCCAAGATCTTTCATCTCAAACTTTGAGGCAAACTCCCTCTTACATCGGATTATGAGAGGCTCTACGCATCAAGAATAAATCATAAATATATAAAACCAAAATCAAAGGCATACCTTGGGCAACCTTAAAGGAGAGGTTCATATTAGCACTACTTCTGGTGAATCCTAGCTTCATTAGATATCCATCGATCTGAGCATTCCAAGCCCTAGGGACTTGCTTCAATCCATAGAGGACTTTCGTCAATCTGCAAACATGGGTTTCCCTATCATGGTCCTCAAAGCCCTACGGTTGTTCTACATACACCTCTTCCTTGAGTATGCCATGAAGAAAGGTTGTTTTCAAATCCATTTAATGAAGACTCCAACCTTGGTTAGCAGCAAGAGCAATGATGAACCAGCTGGTAGTGTATTGGGAAATAGGTGTAAATATTTGGCAATGTATTGGGCAACAGGTGTAAATATCTCATCATAGTCTTCTCCATCTTCCTGGGAGAATCCTCTAGCCACGAATCTTGCTTTAAACTTCTCAATGCTACCATCTACAACATGTTTGATTTTGTATAACCACTTGGAGGTCACAACAGTCTTCCCCTTAGGTCTCGGAACCACCTCCCATATACCATTTTTCATGATGGCCTCATTTCCTTGACTATGGCATCTCTCTATAATCGTTCCTTCATAGATTCTTCATAAATTCAAAGTTCAGATTGTATGATGCCTGGTGTCGCACAGATTGTCTAGGCAGCACGACAACGCTCAGACCGGAGGCTGTCACCCTGATCCCCGATCTCTCCGTTTAAGATATCTCCCTGAAGTAGGCTAAGGGGGGTAGACCCTATGGGATAAAGGAAGACCAACTGGGAATCAGCTGGCTTGGGAGACACCACAGGGGGAAACAAGCACTTGATCGATTTTAGAATTTGATTAGATCTTTAAATGCTTAAGACCAGTGCCTTATGGAGTTAATGAAAACCAAGTAATTAATTCGCTGCTGCTTCTTATGAAGTAATTTAATGATTGTTTGAAAACATTTACAAAATATCCAACATGTAACGAGCATTATATAATCCAAGCAATGATTGATTTCACCAGATGCAAGATATGCAATAGATGCACAAAGCTTTAGCAATTAAACTTCAAAATGATCGAATTCTTTAAATAACCACAAAACTTAAAAGCTAACCACCTAGAATTTAAAATGATTATGCTTGAAATTCCAAATCTAGGAAATTTATCATTTTCCAATAGTTAAATTCCAGATAAAAATTCAAGTTCATTCAACTATAGTAAAATGATGAATACTAATACCACAACAGAAAAAAGACATCAGAAGGAATTTCCAATTTAATTAGTCTTTTTCCAAAAAAAAAAATAAATTTAAATATTTTTATTTTTTAATGATTTTTTATTTTATGATTAAAATCAAAATCATGAAATAAAAAACTAAATTCTAAACTAAGACCAAACCAAAAAAAAAATTTAAAACCTTTTTATGATTTTTTTATCTTTATTTTTTATTATTTTATTGTTATATTTATTTTTCAAAATTTTATATAAAGATTCTAAACAAAACCAAATTCAAAATTGAAACTAACTTACCAAAATAAAATGGAAATTAAAATGAAACTTAGACTAAAACTAAAAAATCAAAATCTAATCTAATTAGCAAAATCCAATATCTAAATTAAAATCTAACTAAAAGAACTAACGTATGTACATCATAATAAAAAAATGAAAATTTGAAGTCTATCTAAATCCTAAACTAAATGAAATCAAAGTAAATAAAAAAAAGTCTAATTAAAACCAACACCTAACACCTAACAGAAATAAACTAAACCCAATGAAATTTAACGCATACATACAAATAAAAGGGAGAGATTGAAACTAAACCTAAATCTAACACATGATATAAAACCTACGCATATATACAAGTAAAAGAAATCAAATTTTTGGGTTTTTATGTATTGTATGCAGGTGCACCGACGGTTTGGAGAGCGGAAATGAAGGCCGAGGGAGATCGATGGCTGGAAGGTGTAATAACATGCAGCAAGAGAAGTTTAGGATAGTAGTGACTGCGGGCTACAAGTTTGAGGGCGCGTGGGAAAACAACGAAATGAGGGAGGGTTGCGAGAGGATAGAATACGTGGAGAGGTTTTTGAGGCAGCGTGGATGAGCGACTGTGAGGATTGGTGATGGCTACGGGAGAGTTTGAGAGAAAGAGGAGACAGCGTGAAGTTTTGAGACATTTTGCATATGTAGCGAGAGTGAACAGTGTGAAGTTTTTTGAAAGAAATACGCAGGTGATGAAGGAGCTGCGTAAGGGTAAGTGAAGGTTTGCAGCTACAGGGATAGGAAGGAGAAATGTAGTGTGGAGAAAGTTGGACAACAGTGGCAAAGAATGACTAGGCAGCTTGTGTGGAGAAAAGGAGCTGCGGAGAGGTTTCGACGTAGGTTGAACGTGCCAGAGCGCAGCGTGAAGAAGAACGGCAAAATTGAGGCTGCTAGAGGGTTTGTTGGCAGCAATCAAGCAATCCAGATTACTAAAAAAAAGATTCGAAAAATTCATGGAAAAAAGATTACCCCGGAAACCCTTGAATTTCTCCAAAAAACTTAAAACAAATTTTAAATCTTGTGAACCCTTATAAAAATTACTGGATTTTCAAACCCTTGAACAACAGAAATGTACACATGCAAAAAACTGGTTCTGAAGCAAATATTCCCACTAGAGCTTATCCTGAGGGCAGATCTTACCCTCTAGGGCCTAGATTTGGCTTTGGATAAAATGTTTTCTTTTGACCTGCAGCCTGCAATAACAAAAAACCGAACACCTAGAAATAAAATGTGCAAGAAATAAAACTAAAAACCCTAAAACTAGTTAAATAATTACAGTATTCACATGTTAAAGGCTCTAAGCAGCCAGATCTGTCTTTATACCACATAAATATTTTTTAAGATTTTGAATTTAAGATGAGTTGCTTCAGAAAACCCTTCATGCATCCGCAACAAAAATTCTAATGATAAGCCTGGGATCAAAACCAGCTGGGCTCTTTAGAAAATGCAATCCGGGAGTTGGTTGGTTCAGCCGAGAACTTCCCCAAACGCCCGGTAAACTCAAAATCAAGGATATCCTACAACCTAATTCAACCATTAACAAAGAGGGAGAAAACGATACTAAAATCCAAATCTAATGGAGATACCTACCATTATATTCAGAAATTTTACTATCATTCAAACCCTAGCGACTAAACAAGATACCTGTGTTTAAAATCACTCTTCATAAAGCTATCATCAATGGCTGAAAATAAAATCATGCACAGAAATAAAACATCTTACAACATTTCTAGAAGAGTAATACCAACAAGATTTCAACCCCAAAGTCTTTCTTTATTGCACATGAAAAATGACTACAAGAGAGCTTTCTTTAGCACACGACTCTAAGATCGAATGACCTCAAATAACCCCTGACACCCTATTTAAAAGGAAATTTCCCAATGGCTAGTTCGAGTGATCCATGTCAAAGTGATCTCGACTGTCGATGAGGATCAAAATCTCTTTTAATCTCATCTGTCGAAATTTTAAATATATTAAAAAATTAAAATTTTGCATTTATTTCCACAAAACTTTGACTTATTATTATTTTATTTTTTTTTCAATTTTTTATTTTTTTTTATTATTTTTTTTAATTAATTTAATTTAATTTAATTTTGATTTTTAATTAATTTTTAAAATTTTTTAAATTTTATTTACTTATTTTTTATTATTATTTTTAATTGGACCCTCGAAACTTGGCCTTTGAAAAAAAAACACACCTAGGACCTAGGACTTATGAGGAGACAAGACATTTTCTAACCCTCAAGACACTTTACATCATGACTTTTACAATTTTACATCTCAAGGGGGGAAACCCATTTAACAAAGACCCTCATAGACTACGCAGTCTTGCGACACAAATATAATCTAGCAGATCAAGCAATTTGTAATAACCTAACCAAATAATTAGGATTATTTCCAAATTACTTTTACATAGACTCGAAGCACATTAGGATTCCCCTAAGATTCTAATGACAAAACTCATTCTGGCTTCGGGGTTAGGTTGAAGGAAAACTCTGCCGACCATGGGTCGGTAACACAAAAACCTTTCGGAATGTAGATCATCATTAGAAGATTAGGTTTACCTAGGAAAATACATACATGACATAGATTTGCTAAGATTATTTATAATTTACACATGCAAACTGGGCTTAGACCATAACATATCGGGCTGATGATGATAGTCAAATGGTGCGGACACGTCGATCAAGCACTATCCCTTTTGCGAAAAAAGGGGGTGTACTGCTATGGGTAGTTGACACATAGTGGTCAACATTCGGCTCTACTTGGGGACACGTTGCTGCATTGTAGGAATGTGAGAATCCAGAATCTGCATCCACGCAACACACAACAAAACATAAGTAGCGTCCATCCAAAAATCATCATTAAGAACAGGAAAGATATAAGCTTCTCATTTATTAACTATCTAGTAACATGAAAAGTAAATCTAATCCTAAAACAAAAATGAAAATCCTGAAAAAACAAGGAGTAGGGTTAGAAATACAGAGGATGCCCCATGGCATCAGATGTGTTCAATGTAGTGTATAATGAGCATTTGTCTGCTTTCAGGCAAATCTGTCGGCTGCTTCTCGGATGTGCCATGTCTAATTCAGCATACGGTAGGACTTTTTCCTATCCGAAAATCAGGCTGCTCGCGGCCATCTGATGCATCAAATCGCCTTCTCGTTCTCTTTCTCTTGCGCCTTTTCTTCGTGGTAGGCTGTATCACGGATGATGTGGAACATTCTGCTTCAAAATTCTCATATGAAGTATGTAAGATATGCATGACATGTCATTCTTCATTCCGCATCTGATTATTAATTTCCCTTTTATCCAGGTCACCTTCAATTAGCTACTTTTCAATGGAACAAAGGACCTCACAATAAGATGGAGCTTGCTGCAGCAGATAAGGAGGCTTCTGATCTATTGACATCCCCTGGTTTCTTTCATCCTCTGACCGCTGTTGAAATTTCTGAACCTGTATTGTAATGGCATCCATCTGACTAGAGTGTTCAACCTTCATAGCACTGATTTCCTTGGCATGGTCTTCTTCCATGGTCAATAACTTATTCTAAATACATATTTGATTAGCTTCCATATCTTTTATTACTTTGTCGTCCTTTGCCTTCATGGTCATCAAGCAATGTTGTATAGAGTTTATCTCTTTCTTATGATTTGCTTGTAGGGTAGCCAACTGATTATTATAATTGAATCACATGATGGTCATTTCATCATTCATAGTTGACAACTTGTTCTGAATAGCACTTATTTCTTCCTGAAAACTTGCTTCCATGGCAGTCACTTGATTTGAATGATTGAGTTCCATGATCGTCATATTTTCCTCTAAGCCTGATAGCTTGCTTTGCATAAAATTAATTTTCCTGTCATGATTAGCTTTCGTGGTCTCAATTTCCTTAGCATGTTGACTTTTCATGTCAGTTACGTGATCAGAGTGTTTAATTTTCATGATTTTCATCTCCTTATCACGTTTTTCTAGGTAGGTGCATAAAGTTCTCATATCATTGGCGTAATCAGTTACACATTTTTCTTGATTGATCTCCATATTTTTTACCAGCCGCATTAATTCTTCTATAATTTGCTTCTGATTTTCCCTTTCATTGTCGACACTGATTTTACATTTGTCCCTGCTTTTCCACTATCATGGATTTGATCTGCAATGGTACAGGTGGATGGCACATTCTGATATGAAGAATTGTCTTGAAATCTTTCATCGACAGCTGGACCCTTCATAAGATTACTTTCATTTTGTTGCACATTCTTAGGGGCACAAGGCGAGCTATCTTGATAACCATATCTATCTTTAAAAGCATTGATAATGTCTTGTAAATAAGTGAAAGAGTCTTCAGGACAATTATTAAACCAATTCAAAGCATCACCCTCTAAAGAAGGGACAAATAGACGCATTTTGACATCTTCATGATCATACTGAGGAGATCTACACTATATGAACGTTATACGATAAAAACTCCATAAATGCCTTCTAACAGCGACTAAATCACCACCCGAGAACAAAGACAATTTATGAATGGCCACTTCTGGAATATCATGGGGAACATCAGTAAAATGACATGGGGTAAACGAATAATCCATGATGAATAATGAAGGACCAAAAGGATGATAGAGAGAAACCTTTGCTCAAGAAAATCAAGAGATGAAAAAAATGGAGTTGCCACTTGAACATAAATCTAACTCTAGGATCCAAAAGGAAACAAACAACCAGATATAAGGGAGGCTTCTTTTCTGGGAAAAATAAATGAAAATAAATGGAGTCGCCACCCAAACAAGAAACGAATTGAGAAGTCTGGGTGCTAAAGGTAAGATTAAATGATATGACGAAAGATTGGGCGATAAAAAAATCAAATGACGCAAAAAAATGTTGGCCGTTTGACAGGCTAATGAATGCCGGAAAAGATGAGATGATTGAAAAGATGAATGTCGTGAGGACCAAAGACAGAAAAAACTCTATCCCCGGCAACGACGCCAAAAAATGTTGGCATTGCCGGCTGAAATGAAAAGATGAGAAGTGAGAAGAATGAAAATGAAAAGTCGTTGAAACACCAAGAAAAAAATATCCCCGACAACGGCGCCAAAAAATGTTGTCGCACAGATTGTCTAGGCAGCGCGACAACACTCAGATCGGGGGTTGTCACCCTGATCCCCAATCTCTTCATTTAAGCTGTCTCCCTGAAGCAGGGTAAGGGGGTAGACCCTATGGGATAAAGGAAGACCAACTGGGAATCAACTGGCTTGGGAGACACAACAGGGGGAAACAAGCACTTGATCAATTTTAGAATTTGATTAGATCTTTAAATGCTTAAGACCATTGCCTTATGGAGTTAATGAAAACCAAGTAATTGATGATGATGATGGCTAACGTCCACTGAGACCAAATTGGTCTATCGGACCTATGATTTTCTTTCTTAGTTTCTAATTGTCTAGCTCCTCGTCTTTCTTGGCGAGATTGGTGCTGTAGCTTTCTTTTTTTTCTCTACAGTCTTCCAACTTTCTTTATCTTGCGTCTCCTTCATCTGTTCTGATTCTTGGGACATTGGTGTCTTAGCTGCACGATCTATTGTGTTTGTCCTTTTGAAGATAGTCGGAGAAGAAGTTTGGTATAGGAGATCTGCTTTGCTATTAAATGAAGATTTATTTTGTGCGATATTCGGACCCTTATAGCTGTTGATGCTTGACGGGTTGTCGAGTTCACTCTTTTGTTGTTGGACGGGGCTTTCCTCTTGCTTGTCTTGAGAGTTGTTTCTTTCTTGCCCGATTTCTTGTGATTCAGAGTCTTCTCGAGAGTATTCTTCTTTGATGACAATGTAGTGTTCCTTTTGTGCTCCTTCCCACCATGTAGATCTATGGTGATTTTTTTTAGCAGAATTTTTCTGGGAGGCTTTTGGGCAATTTTTGTCTAGGTGGCCTGTCTCAAAGCAGGATTGACATCTGAAGAGGACACTTTCATAATCGAGTTTCTGGTTCCACACATAGTCTTTACTTGTTAGGTGTATTTCTACTGGGAATCCGGCGCTAAAGTCCATTTCCACACAGATGCGTGCATAGGTGGTTCTGGCATATTCCTCTGTTTCTGGGCACCTGCAGTAAAATTTCCCAATTGTATTTCCAATGGCTTTTAGCAAATATAAATTCTAGAGATGCAAGGGTAGATTTGGCAATCTCACCCAAACTGGTGCTGAGGTTATGACTGTTGTTGAGGGATCGAATGATGGGTTCCATGGCTTCATGAATAGGCCTAATTTTTCCCAAAACCAAGGGCCGGAATCTAGAATACATTGTCTGCCTTCAGCGTTTTCAAAATCTACTATAAAGAAACCCCTAGCACAAGGGTAGATATTAATTGCATAAGGAATTAGTGGCTTCCATACCTCAGAGATCCAACTGTGGAGAGCTGTGAGCCGCGGCCAAAAACCATTGAATCGGCAGATTAGGGCACTCTCAGAGAACTTCAAAGCCTCATCGAGTGAGGCCTGGACCACCTGGACAGTGGGAGCTGGGGCTTCACTCACGATATGGGCAGGAGTTAGCCCCGCAGAGACGGATGGAACTGAGCCAGCAGCTATTTTCGCGAAGCTAGGAGCCATCTAGAGAACGCTCCCCTGCTGAGTATAAAAGATAGAGCCGCAGAAGGATCAACAGATCTAAGAACCGCAGAGGAATTGGCAGATCTAATATGGTGTATCAATGAAGAGCCGTAGATGCAGTAAAGAGCCGTAGATGAAGAGCCGCAGTAATATAATAGATCTATGAGGGATCGACAGATCTCTGTGAATGGGATCGGCAGATCTAGGAGCCGCAAATGAAATTGACAGATTTATGGGTTGTTTGAATCAGCAAATCTTAGAAGAGGAGGCGATCTGATCTGATCGATATGGGATTTGTAATAAGCACGTGAGAGACCCACGCAGATTTGACAACGAGCGAATATATACCTGCAACGAGATCCAGGATCCAGGATCCCTGTCAAACTGCAACGAGAGCGCAACAGGAGAAGCTGCAGATCGCACTGAGATCAGTATTGAGCAAATATAGATCTGCAACGAGACCGCAGCGGGAGAAGCCGCAGATCACAACGAGCATTATACAATCGCAATTAATTAGTTGCTGCTGCTTATGAAGTAATTTAATGATTGTTTGAAAACATTTACAAAATATCCAACATGTAACGAGCATTATATAATCCAAGCAATGATTGATTTCACCAGATGCAGGATATGCAATAGATGCACAAAGTTTTAGCAATTAAACTTCAAAATGATCAAATACTTTAAATAACCACAAAACTGAAAAGCTAACCACCTAGAATTTAAAAATGATTATGCTTGAAATTCCAAATCTAGGAAATTTATTATTTTCCAATAGTTAAACCCTAGATAAAAATTTAAGTTCATTCAACTATAGTAAAATGATGAATACTGATACCACAACAAAAAAAAGACATCAGAAGGAATTTCCAATTTAATTAGTCCTTTAAAAAAAAAAAAAATTAAATATTTTTTTATTTTTTAATGATCTTTTTATTTATGATTAAAATCAAAATCATGAAATAAAAAACTAAATTCTAAACTAAGACTAAACAAAAAAAAACTAAAAACCTTTTTATGATTTTTTTATTTTTTATTATTTTATTGTTATATTTATTTTTCAAAATTTTATATAAAGATTCTAAACAAAACCAAATTCAAAATTGAAACTAACTTACCAAAATAAAATGGAAATTAAAATGAAACTTAGACTAAAACAAAAAAATCAAAATCTAATCTAATTAGCAAAATCCAGAATCTAAATTAAAATCTAACTAAAAGAACTAACATATGTACATCATAATAAAAAAAATGAAAATTTGTCTATCTAAATCCTAAGCTAAACCCTAAACTAAATGAAATCAAAGTAAATAAAAAAAGCCTAATTAAAAACCAACACCTAACAGAAATAAACTAAACCCAATGAAATTTAACACATACATACAAATAAAAGGGAGAGATTGAAACTAAACCTAAATCTAACACATGATATAAAACCTACGCATATATACAAGTAAAAGAAATCGAATTTTTGGGTTTTTATGTATTGTATGCAGGTGCAACGACGATTTGGATAGCAAAGGAGAGCAGCTCGCAGAAGCCATGGAAATGAAGGCCGAGGGAGATTGATGGCTGGAAGGTGTAATAACACGCAGCAAGAGAAGCTTAGGATAGCAGTGGTTGCGAGCTACAGGTTTGAGGGCACGTGGGAAAAAAACGAAATGAGGGAGGGTTGCGTGAGGATAGAATGCGTGGAGAGGGTTTTGAGGCAGCATCGATGAGTGACTATGAGGATCGGTGATGGCTGCGGGAGAGTCTAAGAGAAAAAGGAGACAGCGTGAAGGTTTGAGACGTTTTGCATATGTAGTGAGGGTGAACAGTGTGAAGTTTTTTGAAAGAAATACACAGGTGATGAAGGAGCTGCTGCGTAAGGGTAAGTGAAGGTTTGCAGCTGCGGGGATAGGAAGGAGAAATGTAGCATGGAGAAAGCTGGACAGAAGTGGCAGAGAATGACCAGGCAACTCCCGTGGAGAAAAGGAGTTGCGGAGAGGTTTCGACGTAGGCTGAACGTGGCAGAGAGCAACGTGAAGAAGAGCGGAAAAACTGAGGCTGCCAGAGGGTTTGTTGGCAGCAATCAAGCAATCCAGATTGCTAAAAAAAAATTTGAAAAATTCATGTAACAAAGATTGCCCTAGAAACCCTTGAATTTCTCCAGAAAACTTAAAACAAATTTTAAATCCTGTGAACCCTTATAAAAATTTTCTGGATTTTCAAACCCTTGAACAACAGAAATGTACACCTGCAAAAAACTGGTTCTGAAGCAAATATTCCTGCTAGAGCTGATCTTGAGGCCAGATCTTACCCTCCAGGGCCTAGATCTGGCTTTGGATAAAATGTTTTCTTCTAACCTGCAACCTGCAATAACAAAAAACCGAACACCCAAAATAAAATGTGCAAGAAACAAAACTAAAAATCCTAAAACCAGTTAAATAATTACAATATTCACAGGTTAAAGGCTCTAAGCAGCCAGACCTGTCATTATGCCACAGAAATATTTTATAAGATCTTGAATTTAAGATGAGTTGCTTCAGAAAACCCTTCATGCATCCGCAACAGAAATTCTAATGATAAGCCCAAGATCAAAACCAGCTAGGCTTTTCAGAAAATGCAATCCGGAAGTTGGTTGGTTCAGCCGAGAACTTCCTCGAACGTCCGGTAAACTCAAAATCAAGGATATCCTGCACAACTTAATTCAACCATTAACAAAGAGGGAGAAAACGATACTAAAATCCAGATCTAATGGAGATACCTGCCATCATATTCAGAAATTTAACTATCATTCAAACCCTAGTGACTAAACAAGATATCTGTGTTTAAAATCACTCTTGATAAAGCTATCATCAATGGTTGAAAATAAAATCATGCACAGAAATAAAACATCTTACAACATTTCCAGAAGAGTAACACCAATAAGATTTCAACCCCAAAGTCTTTCTTTATTGCACATGAAAAATATCTACAAGAGAGTTTTCTTTAGCACATGATTCTAAGAACGAATGATCCCAAATTACCCCTGACACCCTATTTAAAGGAAAATTTCCCAACGACTAGTGCGAGTGATCCATGTCAAAGTGATCTCGACCGTCGATGAGGATCAAAATTTCTTTTAATATCATCCGTCGAAATTTTAGATATATTAAAAAATTAAAATCTTGCATTTATTTCCTCAAAACTTTGACTTATTATTATATTTATTATTTTATTTTTTTCAATTTTTTAATTTATTATTATTATTTTTTAATTTTATTAATTTATATATTATTTATTTATTTATTTAATTTTATTTTTATTTTTATTTTTTAATTTTATTTACTTATTTTTTATTATTATTCTAATTGGACCCTCAAACTTATCCTTTGTAAAAAAACACCTAGGACCTAGGACTTATGAGGGGATAAGAGATTTTCTAACCCTCAAGACACTTTACATCATGACTTTTACAATTTTACATCTCAAGGGGGGGGAACCCATTTAACAAAGACCCTCATAGACTACCCAGTCTTGCGACACAAATATAATCTAGCAGATCAAGCAATTTGTAATAACCTAACCAAATAATTAAGATTGTTTCCAAATTACTTTTACATAGAGTCGAAGCACACTAGGATTCCCCGAAGATTCTAGTGATAAAATCCATTCTGGCTTTGGGGTTAGGCTGAAAGAAAACTGTGCGTACCATGGCTCGGTGAGACAAAAAACCTTCCGAAACGTAAATCATCATTAGAAGATTAGGTTTACCTAGGTAAATACATACATGACACAAATCTGCTAAGATTATTTACAACTTACACATGCAGACTGGGTTTACAACATAACATGATCAAGCTGATGATGATAGTAGAATAGCACGGACACGTCGATCAAGCGCTATCCCTTTTGCGAAAAAAGGGGGTGTACTGCTATGGGTAGTTGACACGTAGTGGTCAACAATGCCACTCATCAATGAAGCATATCCTTGATATCTGTGAGGTTGCTTGCTCTCTTAGAAGGTACCTCTAGAGGCTAAGTGTCTCTCTGCATCCTGTAATGTATCACGAAGCCACAAAGGTCCCTTTCTCGTGGGAGGATCACAGGGAGGAGGATCCAAATGATCCATGGGAACCATAGGCTCATCTGCAAGATCCGGCTCAGGTATGGATGGATCTGTATCTTCATCCATAATATCATCTCTTCTCTCAGTGATGGCAAGGATAGGAGAAGGGTCTCTTGCGTTTTAAAGGGAGGGATCTTCATCAAAAGTCACATCTCGGTTGAACTCAATGTTCCTATGGCCTGGCACATATATCTTGTAAGCTTTAGAATTTTCACAATAACCAACAAACATACCTTTCTTTCCTAGATATTCCATCTTGGACCTCTTCTCCTTTTGTACATGAAAGTAGACAGGAAAGCCAAATATTCTTAGGTATGCCACCTCTAGTTTCATACATGTGAAAACCTCTTTAGGAGTCTTGTCTCCAAAGGCTTAATGAGGACTCTTCTTTTGGACATACACAACAGTATTTGTAGCTTCTCCACATAGAAACATGGAAAGTTTTTTTATCATGAATCATGGCTTTGGTTGCTTCCAAGATGGACCTATTCTTCCTTTCAACAACTTCATTTTGTTAAGGGTTATATGGAACAATCACCTCCCTCTTAATCTTGACATCTCTGCAAAATTCTTTGAATTAATTTGAAGTGTATTCATCTCTATTATCAGTCCTCTAGATCTTGATCTTCTTCCCCATTTGATTTTATAGAAGAGCCTTAAAGTCCCTGAACATGTTGAAATCCTGATTCTTGGTCTTCAAGTAGAAGATCCAAGTCTTGTGGGAGAAGTCATCAACAAAGATAATATAATATAGTTATCCTCCAAGAGATGTCACTGGCATGGGCCCACAAAGATTAGAATGAATGAGTTGAAGGGAATGGTCCCTTGATATTCTTTCCACTAGCACATCCCTGACATTAGACATACACCTTCATGATCAACCTGAATCCCGGGTCTCCCTATAACCATCCTGCTCAAGTCAGGCAAAGCCTTGTAATGGTGTGCAAATCTATGGTGCCAAAGCTCACACTGATTAGTGGTGTCAGGGGCCAATGCTTGGATTTGTTGTCCACAAACTTTGTATAGGCCTTCGTTTCAAACACTGAGTGTGAAGGTTACTCTCACGTTAGATATCATAGACCAAGCAAGGACCTTTCCATTGATGAATGCAACTCTAAACCCTTTTTCTTCCAAAGCAGAAATGGAGACAAGATTCTTTTTTAGGCTTGGCACATACAACACATATTATAGATATATGGTTTCCTCAAAATCCAAATGAAAAGAAACTGAACTAGATCCTTTGACAGGATGAGAAGAATTATCCCCAAGTAGAATTTTCAAATTTGTCTCCCGCTCATCCAAATTTGAGAGGACTTCACGATACCCATTAAAATATCTAGATGCTCCACTATCCACCAACCAACTATCCATGTTATCAGAGGACAAGCTAGAAAGATCAACAACAAGAAAATATTCATATTGCGTATTAGCAACATTATTCTCATACCTTGTGTTCTTGGACCTATTTTGAGGGTGTTGGGTCTCTTCATCACTTGCATGGGTAGTAGGACCCATCTTCTCCTTCTATTGTTGAAGTTGTTATTATTCCCGTTGTTATTGTTGCTGTTAGGCCTTTGAGCATTTCTTCTATCAGGACAATCTTGAGAAATGTGGCCAAATTTTTCACACATGTAGTATTGGAATTATAAAAAGTCCCTTCTATTGTTGTTGAATGGTGGGGCTTACTTCTTGGGTTTCCATTTGGAAGGTCTTACTTACCCTTTTCCTTTCTTCACATTGGCGGCAACGTTGTAGGCTCTCCTTCTTCTTGTCTCTGGATTCTTCCTCTAGAAATGAGCCTAGATTCTTCTTGAGTGAAATTTCCTAAAAGTTCATCAAATGTAGGAATCTCTTTCCCACAACTAATACTTGTGATGAATGTCTCCCAAGACATGGGGAGTCCTCCAAGGGTCATCTACACCAACTCTCTATCAGGGATGACTTCTCTAATGGAAAGAAGTTGATCTCTTATTTGAGATATCCTCATGAAGTAGGCTGTAATATATTTCGACTTGTTCATCTTGATGTCACGGAGTTGACTCTTCAAAGAGATGACTTGGCTTAAATTTTTGAACTCATACATCCTACTCAAATTGTCATACATCTCCTTTGACTTCTTCATCTTGGACATATATGTGATGAGATGGTCTCTATGAGAGTCAATGACGATTTTCTTGTCCTTGATCTCACCCTTCTTGTACTTGGACTTAGCACTAGCATTGAAATTTTCAAGAGGCTCAGCTACTTGACCCTACACATATTTCATCACATCATTCTCTTCAAAGATAAGATCCAATATAGCCCTATACGCTGCAAAGTTGGAGGCACCATTCAACTTCTCCTCAATCTTGAAGTAGGATGTAGTCATCTTGTCCAAGAATGTTGATCACCAATAAGCAAAAAAATGGTGTCTCAAGGGAGTGCTCTTTGGTGTCCTTAGGCTAACCGTCACCTCTGTGAAAATTCCTGAATCAAACACATCAGAAACCCCTACTATAATTATTGGTTTACAATCTTCTACTTATTCTTTACATTAACAAGTTATTTAATTGCATAACCATCGAAGTAAATACTATTGCAGCCTTCACAAATATACAGATCATGTACTGAAGTAAATAGAAACAATAACACAAGGGACACCATTATTTTTGGACAATCGTCCCTGAAAAAACCCAATTTGGGAAAACCAGTGCAGCATATAAAGGGTTTGTATTGTTAAGCGATTTCGTGAATACAACTAGGGTGCTAGAAATGGCTCACCCAATAGAGAATTTCCTCGGCAATAGTACCTCTATCCGGAGGCAAATATTCTGCAAATCAGCAATTGGATGATCAAACCTCACATCAACTCTGGCTGTTCCCTATGCTGGACAGCGAAAGCTGCTCCAAACAATGCTCAGGAACTGCAACACTCCTCCAAGAGCTGCATCACCCTATCACGACTCAAAATCTGTTGATCTGCTCCCAGGCTATCCCGCAAAATCTCCCAATGCTACCTCTAAAGCCCTCTACGACTTCTGTGTCAGCCTCTACGGCTTTTGTATTAGCCTCTATGACCCTCTACATCCTCTGCGTTAGCTCCAACGACCTCTGTGTCAGCCCTTCTAGGGCTCGTGTTGTCTCTCCTAGCACTTCACTGCCCCTCTACTATGTATTCTTCAGCCTCGGATGGAAATCCCTCGCTGAACTAACCCTCACTGCAACTAATCACTAACTCGATTTCCTCAGCAAACCTCGCCCCAGAAAATCGAATTGACTGATCAACTTGGTGTGTCTCCAACTGACCCTCAAGCCTCCTCTTATACTTTTCATGTTGACGATTCAACGACAGAGATTAAGTCCCTAATCAATGGCTAATATTAGAACTGGCTTGATCCTCGTCACTTAGAACTTTCTCACCCATATCTGTTAAAATTGGCAACTAGGGCCGAACTCCATGTGGGTCATATTATTCATGGCTAATAATATTTTTATTAGATTCCTCTCATCAATAGGTGTAGGATTGATCTAAAGATCATCCGATTCTGATAAGTATTTATGGAGATATGAATTTATTTTGATTATGGAATTATTATCAAGCTGACCTACAACTCATGTAGGCTCAGAAGCCCAACAGTCACATCTATTCAAACATCAACAATTGTGTATAAATATAGGAGGACTTTTCCTCATTTGCACTCACTCATCTCATCACATCTCTCTCTCTCCTGCGTAGAAAAGAGGCTCTTCTCTACTGCGCAGAAAAGAGACTCCCTCTCACACATGTGGAAGGAAGCTGCTGAACCTGAAGCTGCAACTGCAGATCCAAACTTTGAACAGTGTTGACCATTAAACCTCCTCTTCTGAACTGCGTTGTAGGTCCATTTGGACCTCCTCTGAAGGCTGCCTTTTTTGGTGGTGGAATCAAGCTGATCCGACAGTCGGTTTGCGAGATATTGACTGCCCTAGTTTTGATGATGAAGCCGCTAATGCTGATGCTATTGATATAGGGTTTGCTACTGTTGATATAAATAAGATTTATTGTACTATTTCTCTCTGCTGAATTATTGAAGATAAAAGAAGATTTGATCAAAGGGTTTCCTCACACATTGTGGGGTTTGTCCCTAGCTAGCCGCCACATCTTGTGTCTCTTGTCTTGGCTTGTTTTCTGTTGATCGTTTTATGTTCTATCTGCACTTTACTTATGCACATGTGATTGCTAATATATGAATAATTGCTCTAAGCATAGAACATACCATAACTTAACATGGTATCAGAGCTGAGGTGAAGACAAAGCCCGAGCAAGAGCAAGAGCAATCACCGAAGAGAAGATTGGCAAGGCTATCCTAAAAGAACTATGGGGTCCTCATCACTCTTTCCTACCGATGACAAGCTCCGTGAGAAAGCTGACTATCACGGATGGAAGATGTCTATCGATCTTGTTAGCATTATGTTTCTGGTATGGTTATAAGTTACAGATGTTGTACTTGATGGCAACACCCATGGCAAGGGCTCTCAATATGATGAAAATTAAGAAGTACGCAGGAGAACAGTTTAGAAGATGCGTACCCGCAGGTACGCTGTGCAGGGACCGCGTCCAGACTCGCAGGTTACCCATTCATGAGGTGCGTACCCCTAGTGCACACACTTCAAGGCAGTAAAGCGCGCACACGTGGGGTTCCTTATGTTTAACCCTTGGTATTTAGCCAACAGTATTGTGTTATCATGGTTCTGGCCCGTGGTATTGTTTTATTTTATTATTATTATTGAGCCCCATGATCCTTGATTTGAGGAAGAGCTTGCCTATATAAAACAAAGGAGATCATTTGGCTTAGTATGCTTTTGGGTTGAATATCTTAAGATCTGAAATATTTGGGTTATTGTTTCAAAAAGCTTGATCTATATGTAAGTGAAGTGGAAGGCGAATCTGTAAAGGGTGATCTCCCGAGCGCTTGATCAGATCTGGGCATCTGTCTAACTGTAGCATACTGGTGATTTGTAAATTCGGCCCTAATCTGATGTACGCAGGTGTTTAACGGTGCCTCTGCGTAGGTACGCAGAGCAGAAGAAGGATAAGTGCGTGGGTACGCAGGGGCGACAAAGGCGCAGTGCGTGGGTATGCATAGGCGAGGAAGGAGCAGTGCGTGGGTACGCAGAGCGACGGTGGTTCAGGTGCGTACGCACAGAAACAGTACGCGGCGCGATAGTGTCTTTGGGTGCGTGCCTTCAGTGAACTACGTGGCGCGATAGTGTATTTGGGTGCGTACTGTACGCAACTCAGTAGAAGAAGCAGTGCGTGGTCACGCAGTGCAGCAGAAGGAGCTCTGCGGGTATACGCAGAGAAGCAGAGGGTGAAGTGCGTAGCGACGCAGGCCAGTGAAAGGAAAACTGCATATCTGACTTAAGATCTTCTGTTGACTGAATTTTTTTGTTGATAAGGTGTTCTGGGTTCAGTTTTGTTATTTTGATCTGGTTACTGCAGCTGACTGTAATTTATATGTACTTGATGATCATTTGATGTATATGGATCCAGTTTGAAA
>APFE030466054.1:37857-62720 GCA_000404065.3 Pinus taeda
CAAATCAAGTTTTGTTTCTTAGAAATAAGCTGAAGGAAATTAAGAAGGGTAAAGATGAGAGTATGCAAGCATACTTCTTAAGAATCACCGAGATCAGGAACGATCCCCTATCTATTGGGGAGACTATTACTGATAGGGAAATGGCACTCACGACTCTTGGAGGATTACCATCTGAATGGTACGTGTTCAGGACTACTCTTCTGAGCAATAATGTAATTCCTGGTTTCGAGGAATCAATGGCTAGATGCATCCAAGAAGAAACAAGGGTAGAGGAGAAAGAAATTCCCATGCCTAAAGGTCCTCCTACTGCCTTTTCTTCTCATGCTAAGAAAAGAAATAATTCTGGGACTAAATGAGAAAGAAAGGCTGGACCTAAGGGTGGAAGAAAAGGACGATGTTACATCTGCGATAAAGCAGGTCACTATGCAAGGGAGTGCCCTAATAGAAAGGACTCACACCGAGATGATGATCAAAATCCCTCTGATGGCAATCTAAGAAATGGCAAATTCAATAGCAGAGGAAAAAGGAGCGTTGGAAACCAAGGAAGAGGACAACCATTCAAGAAGGCTAGAAATTCCAGGATGTATTATATGTACCTGACCTCTAAAAGAACCTGGTGTCCATCTCGGCAAGGGAAGATAAAGGCTACAAGGTAACCTTCAGTGGTGGCAAGGTACGTATATGGAAAAATAATATTAAAGATGCCTTTACTCTTGGGTTTCATGTTGATTCATTATATCAGGTCGGTGGAAGTCCGCTAGGTGTCATGTCTTATGACATATCTCTTTAGTCCGAACTTTGGCATCAGAGGTTTCCCACCTTCATTATAAAGCTCTATTCGATGTAAGACAAATGGTGACAGGGATGCCCGAATTCCGAGTAGAGAAAGAAGGTGTATGTCTAGGATGTGCCGAAGGAAAGCTCAAAAGGGGACCATTCCCCTCAAGCCAAAGCAAGACATCCGACATATTACAATTGGTTCACTCAGGCATATCTGAGGCTAGCATTAAGAGGAAGACTACTACACCACATACTCTTGAGTAGAATGGTGTGGTGGAAAGGAAGAACCGTACGATTGTGGAAGCTATCCGTGCCATGCTCCATGATTAAAGACTTCCGAAGTTTCTATGGGTAGATGATGTAACAATGCCTGATGTGCAGGAACCCATGGATCCTATTTATCCACCTGAGCCTTCCTTTTTTAGGAAGAGGCCTTCATGGCTTAGGGGGATACTTGATGATGTTGAAGGACATGCTACACCTCGAGGAACCTTCCGTGAAAGTAATAAACCTAACAGGTATCAAGGGTACCTGACTATCATGAGCACGATCATACAAAATGAGCCTTCATCATTCTCAGATGTTGTCAAGCATCAAGTATGGAAATATGCTATGACCGAAGAATATGAGTCTATTGTGAAGAATGATGTTTGGGAAGTGGTTCCCAAACCCGAGGACAAGACAATTGTCACTTCAAAATGGCTTTACAAGATAAAGCATGTAGCAGATGGAAGTATGAAAAAGTATAAGGCTCGTTTTGTTGCTCATGACTACTCCCAGAAGGAAGGTGTAGAATATGATGAGATATTTGCACCTATTACTAGATATACAACCATCCGCTCGATCATAGCCCTTGCGGCTTCACAAGGATGGAACCTACATCAGATGGATGTCAAGACCGCGTTCTTGCATGGTTCAATCAAAGAAGAGGTCTACGTGGAGCAACCCGAAGGATTTGAGATTTATGATCGAATATCTCATGTATGCAGGTTGAAGAAAGCTCTCTATGGGCTGAAGCAAGCACCTTGAACATGGTATGAGAGGATCGATAGCTACTTGATGAAGTTGGGATTCACTAGGAGTGAAGCTGATAATAACCTTTATTTTAAAGTTGAAGATGACAAACCTCTCATACCGGTGCTGTATGTGGATGATCTCTTCCTAACAGGCGCAGACCCTCTTATTCACAAATGTAAGAGGGAGTTGGCTTCTGAATTTGAAATGAAGGATCAAGGACTGATGCATTATTTCCTAGGATTTGATGTATGGCAAAAGCCAGGGGAAATTTTCCTATCTCAAGGAAAATATGTGGTGAAGATATTGGAAAGATTTGGTAAGGTCGACTGCAAGCCTGTAACTACCTCGATGGAGCTTGACTTCAAGAAGTTAAGCGGTAGTGCTGCTAGACCTGTTTTATGAAATGCTACTGAGTATCAACAACTCGTCAAAGCATTGATGTTCTTAGTGAACTCCTATCCAGACACATGCTTTGCAGTCAACACATTGAGTCAACATATGGTTGAACCTCACCACATACAATGGATTAGTACCAAGAATCTGTTGAGATATCTTCATGGCACGATCACTTATGGGTTAAGATACACTGCCGGAGATGTGAAACTACTTGGATATACTGATGCTGATTGGGCAGGCAATGTGGAGGACCATAAGAGCACTTCCGGTTGTTGTTTCTCCTTGGGATCTGATCCGATATCCTGGATGAGCAGGAAGCAGAAGCCGTGGCTTTGAGCACTGCCGAAGTAGAATGTATTGCTGCTAACATGGCCTCCTGTGAGGTAGTCTGGTTGCGAAAGCTCTGCAGTGAGTTGTTTGGATTGACATTGGATACCACCGTGATCCTACGTGACAACCAGAGTGGGATTCGTTTGTCAGAGAATCTCGTATTTCATGATCGCTCCAAGCATATCGATATCAGGTATCACTATATTCGAGATATGGTGCAGCGAGGAGCTATAAGGCTCCAACATATCGGTACAGATGAACAGGTCGCCGACATTCTGACAAAGCCCCTAGGGAAAGTCAAATTCCTGAATTTCCGAGAACAACTTGGTGTTGTTCAAAGACCCTCCGATGAGGGTCTTGTATGATGCATTAAGCTTTGGGAGCTCCGGGGGGGGGGTGCGGGGTACTTCTTGGAGCGACATATGACCACAAGGTGACTCATTATCCCTTGGTGGTGTACATTGTACACCCTGTGGCGACTATGTAGCAGGATGATTGGTTCTCCTGTGAGGTCTGGATGATGTGTTCTCCATGACGACTATGTAGCAGGATGATTGGTTCTCCTGTGAGGTCTGGATGATGTGTTCTCCATGACGACTATGTAGCAAGATGATTAGTTCTCCTGTGAGGCCTGGATGATGTTTCTCCATGGCGATTATGTAGCAGGATGATTAGTTCTCCTGTGAGGACGGGATTGATTAAGTTCTCCTGTCAAGGCATCCTACCCATGCAGTCAGGGACTCATGGGAAGTACCTCTCATCTGATCAATGAGCAGGGAAATGAAGTTAGGGACCATAGTAGTACCGATGGACGCATCTTTGTATCTGCCATTCTCCCTACACTAGGATGACCTTCATTGATCTGGGATCAATGATACTGGTCTGGGACCAGTGGTACATACTCTAAGACTAACCTCGGGTCAGTGCAGGACTGGTCTGGGACCAGTGAGAGTGGTACATACTATGACGCTGACTTCGGGTCGGTCGAGACTGGTCTGGGACCAGTGGTACACTCTTTGAGATTGCGATACTAGTCTAGGACCAGTGATAGGAGTGGTACATACTATGACGCTAACTTCGGGTCGGTTGAGACTGGTCTAGGACCAGTGGTATGCACTCTTAGACTAACATTGAGTCAGTGGAGGATGATATTGGTCTGGGACCAGTGGTAGGAGTTGTACTCACTATGACGCTAACTTCGGGTTGGTTGAGACTGGTCTGGGACCAGCGGTACATACTCTGAGACTGACTTTGAGTCAGTATGATGCATCCTCGATCATTTCTTATTCTTCATAATTCAAACAAAAGCATAGCAGAGCAGAATAGAGTAGAGCAGAGTAGATTAGAACAGGGCATAACAGAACAAAGCAGAGTAGACAAAATAGAGCAAAGCAGGCAGGATAGAGCAGAGAAGAGCAGGGGTCAAGCTATACAGGGTAGTGCATTTGATGGATGAATAGTAGCAACCGATAGACATATTACAGATGGAGTTCTCCCTAGTTGAGAGGGAGTGTTAAAATTAGAAACTAGGGCCAAACTCCATGTGGGTCATCTTATTCATGGCTGATAATATTTTTATTATATTCCTCTTGTCGAGAGGTGTAGGATTGATCTAAAGGTCATCTGATTCCGATAAGTATTTATGGAGATATGAATTTATTTTGATTATGGAATTATTATCAAGCCGACCTACAACTCATGTAGGCTTAGAAGCCCAATAGTCGCATCTATTCAAACATCAACAGTTGTATATAAATACAGGAGGACTTTTGCTCATTTGCACTCACTCATCTCATCACATCTCTCTCTCTCCTGCGCAGAAAAGAGGCTCTTCTCTACTGTGCAGAAAAGAGACTCTCTCTCACACGTGGAAGAAAGCTGCTAAACCTGAAGTTGCAACTGCAGATCCAAACTTTGACCAACGTTGACCATTAAACCTCCTCTTCTGAACTGCGCTGTAGGTCCATATGGACCTCCTCTAAAGGCTGCATTTTTTGGTGGTGGAATCAAGCCGATACGACGGTCGGTTTGCGTGATATCGACTGCCCTAGTTTTGATGATGAAGCCACTCATGCTGATGTTGCTGATCTAGGGTTTGCTACTATTGATATAAATCATATTTATTGTACTATTTCTCTCTGCTGAATTATTGAAGATAAAAGAAGATTTGATCAAAGGGTTTCCCCACACATTATGGGGTTTGTCCCTGGCTAGTCGCCACATCTTGTGTCTTTTGTCTTGGCTTGTTTTCTGTTGATCGTTTAATGTTCTATCTGCACTTTAATTATGCATATGTGATTGCTAATCTATGAATAATTGCTTTAAGCATAGAACATACCATAACTTAACAATATTATATTAATACACATTAATATTTTTATTTTCCTAAGTTTAGATTGAGGAACTCATTAAAAATATTAATTATTTTAATATATCTTCATCCATGTGGAATTTCTCCAAACGATTTATGGGTCTTGGATATCTCATGTGCCTTAGTCTCTCCACCAAATTTCAAGGCTAGATCACATCCGATGCTACCCAAAATCAACACTCCCTCTTAGTGAGGAATGTGCTCTAGCAATGCTTCACCATAGAAGCATCACACTGATCCTCTATGCTGATGCTTGGTCTACTGCCCCACATTCACTGCACTGTTGCTTCCTGTATTGTTTCCCATGACACTGCCACTTACATTGCTACATCTGCACTGCAGCTCCCTCTCAAAATGTTGCCCATGTTGCCTCATGGAATTGCCACTGCTAACTACTGCACTGCAACTCAGTTACTGAAAAGTAACTGACTTCACCCAAACACTGACATCCTGGTTAGTCTAGAAGCCTCATGATGTTGAAGCTACCTTTGCTGCTATCATGTGCTCTCTCTGCTGCCACTGTGCTACTGCAACCTCTTTCGTGCCTCTTGCACTGCTGCAACCTCCATTGCGCTGTTACAGGTTTCAACACTCTAGCACTGCCTTACCGCTCCATCACAACTTGCTTCAACCGACACTTTTCATCATGCTACTGTCTTTAAGGGCTCTACTAGCCAGATGTGATTCAAGAGTTTAGGCACCTCAAGGATCCTGCCCGCAATTCTGTGGTCCCCTTGACTACAACACTATGTCTCCCCACCTCTTCTCTAGAGGCACATGAGCACTCATGGCACAATCGTCATTAGTCTCGACATCCTTCTCTGCCTTTGCTGGAGCAATTTTTGAGTCGGAAACTTCTCCCTTGCCTTTCTCCCTGGGGCACTGAGATGCATAATATCCCACCTCCCCACAGTTGAAGCAGTCGACCTTGGAGATGTCTTTCTTCTTCCTCTTCTCAATCCCTTGATGTCCCACTGATGCGAGAGCTGCATCCTCCTCCTCCTTCTTGATTCGAACTCCCTTACTGCTACTCCCTGTCTTGTTCAATCTCCTGAGCTCTTCCTATCGAAGAGCTTCCCACATCTCCTCCCAATTGGGGAGAGTCACTCTGCCCATAATTCTTTGGACAAATGTCTCCCACTCCTCGAACACTGCATTCAAGGTAGTTCTGAACATGAACTCTGGATCTGGTGTAGACCCCACGGAAGTAAATTGGTCGCGAATCCCTTGCAACCTAAGAAGGAAGGGATCTATCTCCTTTCCTTTCTGCATTTGATATGACCTCAACTGATTTTCCATAACATCTTCTGTTGCACGGAAGAGCCCTAGTATAAGGTGGCAAGGGTTTTCCATATCTCCCTTGTTATGTTCTTCTCAGCAATATGTAGTATTACATGATCCTTGACCCCATCTAGTATCATGCATTTCACCTTCGCCTGGGCCTCCTCATACTTCTCATTTGCATCAAGGTCAACTGGGACAACTATTGTTCTCAAGGCATAGTCCTTGATGCGATGTTTATCCAGGATTGTCAGGATCCTAGCCTTCTAGATGACAAAATTGGAAGCCCTTTCCAATCTGTCATGTCGTGATCCCTCAATCCGTTCACTGCCATGTCTGCTCCTAGACTCCCTCTGAGTCCTGATTTCCCTCTCAGAAATTCTCCGACCAACTGTTGAATCACTCCTTTCCAATCCTCCTTTGTCGCTGCAACTTGGATCTAGATTTCTTGGCTAGAAATTTGTCGAGGTAGTGCTTCCCTCTACCTTGGTTCAGTCTCCTTAGACAGTGTTTTTCCCTAACAGAAACAGCATCCCACCAGCTCCTCAAATCGAAAACTGCTCAGCTCCTGTAAGGACCCATCTTAAATTAACAGGGACATAGAGATATTAGCATACACACGAGACATGCATATGATAGCTACATATGCATGCATCGCCTGCACTGCACTAGTATATATATTAGTTAATATTAAAAAATGTCCTTATTTAGGTAACGAATTAACTGTTGAAATGAATACCTAACTTACAAGAATATACTAGGGTATATGATATATGTACCACCACCATAATACATATATATAATTCTACCTATATTAAAAAGTTAATATATAAGATATAAGAATAATTATATATATATATATATATATATATATAATATATATATATTAAATGGTGAATGTAATAAAGAGAATAATATATATAAAACCATAATACTATGAAAATAATTCGATTTAAATAAAAGTGAAACCTAACATTATGATAAAGGAGACATTGTATAAATAAGATTGCATGGTCAGCAAATTGGAAGGGGAGAAGGTGGTGACCGACTCTACAACTTATGAACTTATCAAATTAAAATGATAAAAAAAAGGGAAGTCGTGTACGAGTTTCTAAGGGCATAAAAGGGGGAAGGGTATTGTAGAAAGGGGGGATTCTTGGGGAAAACAGAGGGAGGCAAAGGAGGAACTAATAAGAGGAAGATACAGAGATTAATGGAGCTTGAGCAGTTTTTCTTGAGACTTTTGGGCACGGGGGCCAAATACTTCAAATTTGAAGTATTTTGGGGCTGGGTACTGACACTGTACCTAGCTTGGCTGGGAGGTTTTTGGTCTTTTGGTAACGGGAGCGGGAATTGGAGCAAATCAGAAGCATCTTCCGCCAGGTAGGTACTTAACATCAGGTATGTACTCAACTGCAAATTGATAAATTCTTATATTTGGGATAGTTATATCTTGTTAAAAATTTCAGGGCTTTACATTTTGGTATCAGAGTTGACGCAGAGGCTCCCAGAGCTGATGCAGGGCCTCTTGGGGCTGGCGCAGACCAAGAAAGGCTGATGCAAGGCAAACGTGAGATAGAGGGGCTGACGCAATCCAAATTGGGTAGACATTGGGGTTGCAGGAGCAGTTTTGTGCTGAGCTACCGGAAGGGTTTTCTATTTCAACGAGGGGATTTCTCTCAAACTGTATAGCTTGAATGGGCACATTTTCTTTAGATAAGATGATTAGAGATTTTGCTGTAGGTCCCTATCCAAACTACAACTGTCAAAGGTTGTCTTGCATTTTCAATAACAATAGAAAACAAAATTTAAAATGCAAGAGAGACTTAGGAAATGCATAAATTATAAATTGATGAGTCTAGCAGGCACTGCAGACATTTGAAAGGAATAGATACCTCCATTTAAACTTCAATCTGCAGGAAAAATAGAGAGAGAACAGAGCATTTTTTTTTTGAATTCAAATGTAACTTTATCTTAACAAACTTAACAGATCCGAGAGTTTGAACATGGCTCTGATACCAAAATGTAAAGCCCTCACATAGGTGTGTAAAGCTAAATGTTGAAACTATCATCTGTTGTTGTGGAATTTTATGAAGTCATGTCTTCTAACAAAAGAAAATCCCTAAGACTGTTGGATACAGGAATGAATGTCTAGGGCTGATATACTCTAGACCAATCTTGAAGAATTATCAATTTGCAAACTCTAGGGGTTGGATATAAAAGCATAGGGCTTAGTAATTAATTGTTTCTGTTTAAAAAGAAACCCTAGCTCCTAGAATATTTGACATTTTGATGGTTGGATGCAAGAAATCTAAAGATTAGGAAGGAGCTCAAAAGATAAGTATGTTGTATTTTTGAATGATGTGGACAAGGTCGATAAGGATTTCTTGTCGATGATATGGACTCCTTGATGTTGTGAATTCCTTGATGATGTGGACTTCTTGATGATGATAATATGGACGAGATTAACTTCTTGATGAGTTGAACGAAATGGAGTTGACATATTCTCTAGAGATAAGTACTTTCTTGATTATTTTGATATTATTCTTTTAATTATTATTAGTCTCTTGTATTTGTATATTTTGCTTGGATGGATTCGTTTTTTTTAAATGCTCTACAGCCTGCATTTAATTAGCACTGATAGGACATAAATATCAACATGAAAATTGCTATAAAATCTAAATTATGAATTAAGATATCTTTAAATTTGTCTCATATTCATATGGATATGATTGATAAGCTAGAAATAAAAGAATAATTACAGGTTAATATGAAAGCTAATGACATGAGTTGGATATGGCCAAGTATGTTATATTGTAGATAACACGTATGAATTATACTGAAATTGTTTATTTGATAATGTATGGACAAGTGTTTATGTTGCAGATAGCATCGTTACCAAAATGACCACGTGATAACAAAATTTTCAAGAACAATTGAGGCTCAATAAGATTCCATAATAGGGTGATAACCCTGGTCCTACAGGAATGGGTGGAGGTGTTACCCACCGTTTATCCTACAAACCCTGGAGTCATGGGAGGACTGTGCGAGCCACGCTCTCCTAGATGTGTGATGATGACTGCCAAATGCCTACTAAGAAATCAAGTCGATGTAGTCAACACGAATCAGTGTAGTTGAAGCCATGGCATACTCCAGTAGAGGAAGGATAGGATGGGAGCGGAAGAGATTAGGAAGGACAGGATGATTTTAGAATAGCTTGGGTACCCAACTAGGACAAAGTATGAATATTGAAGTTGTAAAAAAATAAGAATAAATATATATACGATATATATATATATATATATATATATAAGTTTTCAAAATATAAATTTTAAAGTCTCCTCACATTAAACAAAAATCCAATTATGAAACATAATCCTTACATGATTATACTTATCGCCAAATAATTACTAATACTTTATATACCCTAACTTCGGGACGAAGTTTTCTAAAGAGGGGTGTATGTAAGGACCCATCTTAAATTAATAGGGACATAGAGATATTAGCATGCACACGAGACATGCATATGATAGCTACATATGCATGCATCGCCTGCACTACACTGGTATATATATTAGTTAATATTAAAAAATGCCTGTATTTAAGTAACGAATTAACTATTGAAATGAATACCTAACTTACAAGAATATACTAGGGTATATGATATACGTACCACCACCATAATACATATATATAATTCTACTATATATGAAGTTAAAAGAAAGTTATATATATATATATATATATATAAATGGTGAATGTAATAAAGAGAATAATATATATAAAACCATAATACTATGAAAATAATTCGATTTAAATAAAAGTGAAACCTAACATTATGATAAAGGAGATATTGTATAAATAAGATTGCATGGTCAGCAAATTGGAAAGGGAGAAGGCGGTGACCAGCTCTACAACTTATGAACTTATCAAATTAAAATGATAAAGAAAAGGGAAGCAGTGGAGGAGTTTCTGAGGGCATAAAAGGAGGAAGGGTATTGTAGAAAGGGGGGATTCTTGGGGAAAATAGAGGGAGGCAGAGGAGGAACTAATAAGAGGAAGATACAAAGATTAATGGAGCTTGAGCAGTTGTTCTTGAGACTTTTGGGCACGGGGGCCAAAATACTTAGCATTTAAAGTATTTTTCTCCCTTAGCCTCGACAATTGAAGAATTTGAGCCCTTCATGTTGGAATTTCTAACTTTGACACATTAGAAACCCTCCATGCACTTTACTGATTTATTCCTACCTACTTGTTCTGTTAATTAACAAGTTATTTACCATGTAAATACTGAAAATAAATACAAGTGCATGCTCAACACATTACAGATCATCAATTGAAGGAAACAAAAACAAGCACACAAATGACACCGTTATTTTTGGACTCATGTCCTCGAAAAAACCCAATGCAGGAAAACCAATGCAGCTATCTGAGGGTTTTATTATTAAGCAGTTCTTTTTTGAGTACACTGGGTGCCAAACTGGCTAACCTGACAGAGATAAAAAATCTGGCAATAATACCTCTCTTTGGAAACACGTATTCGGAAAGCTTGTTCCATGCAATCCCTCTCTAGCACAATCTGAAGCTCAGCGTCAACCCTTTGGCCTCTGCGTCAGCCTGAAACCCTCTGCGTCAACCTACTGAGGCTCTGCGCAGCCAATTTGGCTCTCTATGTCACTCCTGCAGCCTCTGCATGGATGACACAGGCCCTTCAAGCTCTACTGCCTCTACGTGGCTCCCTCTGGCTCTGCGTCTACCTATCTTTGCTTTTGTGTTGGTTTCTCAGCACCGTCCCTGCCTCTCTGCCTCATAATCACTACCCCTTGCTGCAACTAATCGCTAATTCTATCTCTCTTAGCAAACCCTGCTCTAGAGAATAGAATGACTGATCACTCTGGTGTGTTCTCCAAGTGACCCTCAAGCCTCCTCTTATACTTTTCTCGTTGACAAATCAATGGTCGAGATTAAGTCCCTAAGTGACAGCGAAGATGAGATCTGGCTTGATACATGTCTTTTGGACCATTATAACACAGTTTTATATTAATACACATTAATATTTTATTTCCCTAAGTTTAGAGTTAGGCACTCAATAAAAAATATTAATTATTTTAATATTTGGTCCTAATGATGAACCACACTTGTTGGTTTGAAATGCATCAACCAAAAAATTCTCTCATGTGATTTCTACTAAAAGACTTTGTTTAATATTTTAATATCTCCCAAACTGTTTAGAATCCGCCCAAACCCTGTCTGGGTATTGGAGATCTCATGTGCCCTAACCTCTCCACCAAATTTCGTGGCTAAATCACATCCAATGCTACCCCAAATCAACACTTTTAGCTCCACGCAATCACAGTGAGAGCTAGATCAGCTCCTCCTATCCACTGCCTCAATCCTTACTGGCTCAGAAAGATGACTTGGCACTGCATAAGTATGATTTGCCTCCCTCTGCCTCTGCACTGGCCTGGATAGCTGATGCAGCTACTATGTGGGATCCTCCGAGCTACTACGTCACCTTCGCCTGGCTCAGATTGCAAACGCAGGCACTGCGTGATCCTCTGCGTCACCTTCTATGCATTGTGTCACTCCCCTTCTGTGTCTATGGCTCTAGAACAGCGTTGTCACTCGAGACAGCTGCTTTTCTGCTACAAAATTCTCTAGATTTCTTTGTTGGTGCCTTCAATCGCCTATGATCTGCAATCTCTCTGATACCATGTGAAAATTCCTGAATCTAACACATCAGAAACCCCTACTGCAATTATTGGTTTACAATCTCCTATTTGTTCTTTATATTAACAAGTTATTTAATTGCATAAACATCGAAGTAAACACTATTGCAGCCTTCACAAATATAAATATCATGTACTGAAGTAAACAGAAACAATAACACAGGGGACATTGGACAATCGTCGCTGGAAAAGCCCAATTCGGGAAAACTGGTGCAGCGTATAGAGGGTTTGTATCATTAAGCAGATTTTGTGAATACAACTAGAGTGCCAGAAATGGCTCACCCAACAGAGAATTTCCTCAGCAGTAGTACTATTGAAGTTTCTTAGTCTAACAGTTAGAAACCCTCCATGTACTTTTTGATTTATTCCTTCCTACTTGTTCTGATTAATTAACAATTTATTTACCATGTAAATACTGAAAATAAACACAAGTACATGCTCAACACATTACTAGATCATCAACAAAAGGAAACAGAAACAAGCACACAAATGACACTATTATTTTTGGACTAATGTCCCCGAAAAAACTCAATGCGGGAAAACCAGTGCAGTTATCTGAGGTTTTGATTTATTAAGCAGTTTCAGAATACAATCTGGGTGCCAAATCCGGCTTACCCAACAGAGAAAAATCTCGCCGGTAGTACCTCTCCTTCGGAGGCAGATGCTCCGGCTGAAACCCCGGAGAAACACTCTGGCACCTCCTCAGCTCCAATATGCCCCATGAAAACCCCAGCGTCAGCCTCTAGGGATTGCGTCAACCTCTTCTTCCCTCTGCATCAGCTTTCCCGATAGTTTCGGCTGTTCCCGACAATTCTGGGTTTTGCCCTCTATGTCAACTTTCTCGACAATTCTGACAGTTCCCGGCTGTTCCGGCAGTTCCGGCTTCTGCCCTCTGCATCAGCTTTCCCAGTTGTTCCTGGCAGTTCTAGCATCTACCCCCTGCGTCGGCTTTCCCGACAGTTCCGACTGTTCCCAACAGTTTCGACTTCTGCTCTCTGCGTCAACTTTCCCTGCTGCTACGCTGATCCTCCCGACACTATCTCTACCTCTCTGCTTGTGTATTCAATGCCCCTCAACTGCAACTCCATATCACTCTTTCAACTTTCTCAGCAAACCCAGCCGCAAAAAGTCGAAATCGTGATCTCTTAGTGTGTTCTCCAAGTGACCCTCAAGCCTCCTCTTATACTTTTCTCGTTGACAAATCAATGGGTGAGATTAAGTCCCTAATCAACAAATAAGATTAGATCTGTCTTGATCCATGACTTTTGGACCATTCTAACACAGTTTTATATTAATTCACATTAATATTTTAATTTCCCTAAGTTTAGACTTAGGGACTCCATTAAAAATATTAATTATTTTAATATCTCCCAAACTATTTAGAATCTGCCCAATCCCTTTCTGGGTATTGGAGATCTCATGTGCCTTAGCCTCTCCACCAAATTTCGTGGCTAGAGCACATCCGACGCTACCCCAAATCAACACTCCCTCTTAGCGAGGATTGTGCTCTAGCAATACTCCTTACTAAGTATTACTCTGATCATCCGGCATTGGTCCCTGATGCTAGGTCTGTTGCTCATCATCTATACGGTTGCATCTCGTATTGCCACGCATGGCTCTGCCACTGCCACTACTGCATCTGTACGACAGTTCCCTCTGGATTTGTGTTGCTGCCCATGGCCCTGCTGCTGCCACTATTGCGTCTGCATTGCATCCCCTCTCATCATGTTGCATCGTGCTACCGATAGCACCGCCACTGCTAACTGCTGCACTGCAACTCAGTTACTGAGAAGTAAGTAACTGATCTCCCAACTCTGACATCTCTGTCAGGCTAGATACACTCTCGATGCTGAAGCTCCCTCTGTCGCTGGCAAGTGCTCCCTCTCTGACCTCTGTGCTGCTGCAACAACTCCCTGCATCTATCACCGTTGCACACCTCTTTGTGCCATCCTGCACTAGTGCAACACTCCTGTTCCTCTCGCACTGTTGCAGCCTGCTAGCCTCGCGCTGTCTTGGGTATCCTGCACTGTAGCTCTCTTTCCCACTCCATCCTCATCTATGTCTACTGACATCCACCAGTCTTGCTACTCGTCTTCGAGGCTCCTGTAGCCAAATATAATCCAAGAGGTTGGGTGCCTTGAGGATCCTACCCCTCATCTTCTATAGTCCTCTTGACTACAACTCGATGTCTCCCCACTTTCGCTCAAGTGGTGTGTGTGCACTCATGGCATAGTCATCGTCTGTCTCCACTTCCTTCTTTGCCCTTGTTGGCGCTGCCTTCGTCTCAGAAGCCTCTCCCTTGTTCTTCTTCCTCGGACACTGGGTCGCATAATGACCCAGCTCCCCACAGTGGAAGCATTTGACCTTGGAGAGGTACTTCTTCTTCCGCTTTTCTTTCTTACCCTCACATGCTAGGGTAGCATCCACCTCCTCCTCCTTCTTGATTTTGATCCCCTTGCTGTTGCTTCCCGTCTTGGTCACTCTCCTTATATCTTCTTGGCGAAGAGCCGCCCTCATTTCCTCCCAATTTGGAAGGGTCGCCCTGCCCAATATGCTTTGGGCAAACACCTCCCAATCTTCTAAGACTACATTCAAGGCTGTTCTCACCATCAACTATGGATCTGGTGTGGCCCCTATGGAAGTTAGCTGATCTCGGATCTCCTTCAATCGACCGAGGAAGGTGTCGATCTGTTCTTCCTTCTGCATCTGGTATGACCACAACTGATTTTCTAGGAGCATCTTCCTCTGCACAGAAGTATAATAATACAACTTGGTCAGGGCCTCCCACATCTCCTGTTCTGTATTCTTCTTGGCAATATGTGGTACTATATGATCCTTGACCCCGTCAAAAATGATACTCTTGGCCCTCGCCATTGCTTCCTCATACCTGTCATTGTCAGCTGGGTCAACTGCGACTGCTATCGTCTTCAAGGCGAAGTGCTTGACACGATTTCTATCAAGTACAGATAAGATTCTAGCCTTCCAGACTACGAAGTTTGAGGTTCTGTCTAGTTTGTCCTAGTCTCTTTCTCCATGTAGTGCCATTCCGCTACTCTTCTACTTCCCTCCTGGAAGTTCTCGATGTGACTCCCTATGAGCGTTGATTTCCCTGCTGGAAATCCTTCTGCCGATGCCGAGATGCCCCCTACTCTGATCGTCTGTGCAACTTCACCATTGATCTGGATTTCTCGGCTAGAAATCCTTGGTAGCAACTCCCTCCTCCTAGGCCTTGCCCTGTTAGGTATTGTTCTGACAACAGTACCCCACCAAATCTACTCTGCAAGTTATCCACAACCTGCTAAACCCCAGCAACCTGAAGGTGAGAGCTCCTAGGCTCTGCATAGTCCCAGCACCAGAAAACTATCTCCCTAAGCCAACTGCCTCAGCCCTCCTGGCCTCTGTGTGAGCCTGTCTTCGCCTCCCTCAACCTCTGTGCAGCCTTTTCTTAGCCCGAACTTGACGATGTAGGCACTGTGTCACCCCTTCCTTGCTGTTTTGCTGCTAGGAACAACTTTTGTCACTCAAGACAACTATTTTCTGCTGTTGCTGCTCTGCTCGGCTGATGTTCTCAGTTCTCCTATGATTTGCAACCACGCTCCGATACCATGTTTAAGTTTCGAAGTCTAATAGTTAGAAACCCTCCATGTACTTTCTGATTTATTCTTTCCTACTTGTTCTGATTAATTAACAAGTTCTTTACCATGTAAATACTGAAAATAAACACAAGTACATGCTCAACACATTATAGATCATCCATTGAAGGAAACAAAAACAAGCACACAAATGACACCGTTATTTTTGGACTAATGTCCCCAGAAAAACCCAATGCGGGAAAACCGGTGCAGTTATCTGAGAGTTTGATTTATTAAGCAGTTTCAGAATACAATTTGGGTGCCAAATCCGGCTCACCCAATAGAGAAAAATCTCAGCAGTAGTACCTCTCCTTCAGAGACAGATGCTCTAGCTGAAACCTCGGATAAACATTCCGGCAATTCCTCAACTCCAATCTGCCCCACGAAAAGCCCCAACATCAACCTCTAGAGACTATGCCAGCCTCTTCTACCCTCTGTGTCAGCTTTCTCGATAGTTCTGGCAATTTCTGGCAGTTCTAGTTGTTCTTGGCAGTTCCGGCTTCTACCCTTTGCATTAGCTTTCCTGCCAGTTCTAGCAGTTTCAGTTGTTCCCGGCAGTTCTTGCTTCTACCCTCTGCGTCAGCTTTCCTAGCAGTTCCGGTTGTTCCCAGCAGTTCCGGCTTCTGCCCTTTGCATCAACTTTCCCAACTGTTCCAGCGGTTCCGGATGTTCCCGGCATTTTCGGCTTCTGCCTTCTACGTCAACTTTCCCAGCTATTCCGACAATTCCCGACAGTTCCGGTTGTTCCTGGCAGTTCCGACATCTGCCCTCTTCGTCAGCTTTCCTGACTGCTGCGCTGATCCTCCCGACACTATCTCTGCCTCTCTGCTTCTATATTCACTGCCCCTCAGCGACAACTCCAGATCACTCTCTCAACTTTTTCAGCAAACCCAGCCCTAGAGAGTTGAAATCTTGATTTCTTGGTGTGTTCTTCAAGTGACCCTCAAGCCTCCTCTTATACTTTTCTCGCTGCCAAATCAACGGCTAAAATTAAGTCCCTTATCAACGGCTAAGATTAGATCTGGCTTGATCCATGACTTTTGGACCATTCTAACACAGTTTTATATTAATTCACATTAATATTTTAATTTTCGTAAGTTTGGACTTAGGGACTCCATTAAAAATATTAATTATTCTAATATCTCCCAAACAGTTTAGAATCTTCCCAAACCCTTTCTGGGTATTGGAGATCTCATGTGCATTAGCTTCTCCACCAAATTTCGTGGCTAGAGCACATCTGGTGCTACCTCAAATCAATAAGTACCTCTATCCGGAGACAGATATTCCAGAAAATCAGCAACCGGATGATCAAACCCCACAACGACTCCCGTTGTTCCCTTTGTTGGACAGCGAAAGCTGCTCCAAGCACTGCTCAGGAACTGTGTCACTCCTCCAGGAGCTGCATCACCCTATCCCGGTTCAGAATTTGTTGATCTTCTCCCAGTCTGTCCCACAGAATCTCCCAGCGCTGCCTCTGAGGCCCTCTACAACTTTTGTGTCAGCCTCTACGGCCTCTGCGTCAGCTCCTACGGCCCTCTGCGTCAGCCCCTACGGCCTTTGCGTCAACCCTTCTAGGGCCTGCGCTGTCTCTCCCAACACTTCACTGCCTCTCTGCTTTGTATACTTCATCCTCAGATGGAAATCCCTTGCCAAACTGCCCCTCACTATAATTGATCACTAATAGGACTTCACTGCGTCTCTACTTTGTATTCTTCAGCCTCAGATAGAAATCCCTTGCTAAACTGCCCCTCACTACAATTGATCACTAACTCGATTTCCTCAGCAAAGCTCGCCCCAAAAAATCAAATTGACTGATCAACTTGGTGTGTCTCCAACTGACCCTCAAGCCTCCTCTTATACTTTTCTTGTCGACAATTCAATGGCCGAGATTAAGTCCCTAATCAACAGCTAAGATTAGAACTGGCCTGATCCTCATCACTTAGAACTTTCTCACCCATATTATATTAATACACATTAATATTTTTATTTTCCTAAGCTAAACTTAGGAACTCATTAAAAATGATAATTATTTTAATCTCTCTTCATCCGGGGGGAATTTCTCTAAACAATTTCTAGGTCTTGGAGATCTCATGTGCCTTAGTCTCTCCACCAAATTTCAAGGCTAGAGCACATCCGATGCTACCCAAAATCAACAACCTCGACTCTAATACCATGTTAATTTTTCACAGTGCTCTATGCTATAATAATCACTTAAAGCAATATCTTTCAATTCCAATCACCCCAATAACATATAAGCAATTACAGATACAACAGTAAACAATAAATGCACAATAGAAGATAGCCAAGCACAATGAAACAAAAATTTGGTCAAATACCAGGGAAAACCCCACAAGGGAGAAAACCATTAATCAATTCTTCTTCTTCTATTAGTCAATCAATATTCAACATGAGATACTTCAGTCCAATAGTACATCCAATAACTAGTCAAATTCAAATCTTGACTATCCAATTCAACTAATCCAATGAGAGAGAAATCGTCAAATATGGTCAAAGATACCAGTCTGCAACTTTTTTCCTGTGAAGGTATAGTCAATGGTCAAACTACCTAAAAAATTTTGGACAACCGAGCAATAAATTTAACCTCCAAACCTCAGTCAAACTCGGTCAAAACAGTCACGAAATTCTTCCTACAATTCGGCCAACATTCACAGTCAACCCTGCGATCAAACCCTAATAAACCATTTGGTCAACCTTAGTCAAAGTGCCCAGAAAAATTCGGTCAAAGGCTCTTGCAATTCGTCCTCCCAAAATAGTCAATAATTTAGTCAAAGTAACGCAAGACAAAGAAAGTCAACATTGGTTGACACATCCCAAAACAGAATAGAAAAAAGTCAACTTGGTCAAACAAAAAATGTCCTCTTCCTTCCTTCGCACATGTGAATGTCTTCTACAATTTTTAGATGATTCGATGTGTTGGATGGATTCCCAAATGACCTCCAACGAAGGTCTATTTATATGTGTGTGAGGACGAGCAATTTGCCTTGGTGGCGCTGACTTGTAGACTTCACTAGGTTGACTTGTCAAACACAAAAACGTAATTTCCTTCGACCAATTTTGAAATTTATTTTGAAGAAGAATGGTTCCTCCTTGGGGTAGCTAGGCTTCTCCTTGGGCAAGTTCATCCTGTAGCTTCCAATTTTAACACTTGGCTTATGAAATCATTGTTGTTGGCTTATGTTAATTTAGTTTTTTTTATTGTATGAGGTCAATTTGTCTTGGCTTGACCTTCAAAGTTGGAAATGAATAGGTAGACCACAAAGAGGCATCCATGGAATACAAAGAGGCAACTTTTCACTTCAAATCCCTACGAATACAAACAATCAACATGTTATGTATTTAAAATGATGTGCTTTTGGTTGCCAGAATAGTAAGAGAGTTGATTGAGTTGGTGTGAGACCTAGTTCATGGATTGCCTGGAAGAGAGAGAAAGAGGAAGAGGAGCAGATGTGAAGAATAATTAAAGAAGAGTAGGCAGAGAAAAATTACAGAATAGAGATAAAGATACGGGGGTATTCAGAATTAAAAACCAGGTAAGCCAACATATTAAAACTTTCATGCATGAGGGGATTGGTGTCTCCTTTCAGTTAGTAGCCTAAAAAAGAACAGTTTTGAGCTTGTAAGTGGAAGTGGGTGCTTCTAGTAAGTTGTATCTTGTAGAACAAAAGCGAGGTTGAAGCCTCATGTAGGTAGGAGCCTAAAAAAGCAGATTAACTAAATGGTCGTGGGTGCTTCCAACGACTTGTAGCTTGCAAAATAAAAGAGAGGTTGAAGCCTCCTGTAGGTGGGTTCTTACAAAAGCTGATGTAAAAAGGGAGTGGGTTCTTGCATTTACATCACAACAACAAAAGTCGTGGTTTTTCCCTTTATGAGTTTCCTCTTACATCTAGTGTCTACATGTGTTTCTTTTATGTGTAGATTCTCATGTTGTGGTTTATGTTGTTTACATGTTAAATCTGCTATTTATATGATGTATTGTTGCTCATCTAATAGTTCAGATAACTATTGATAAAGAAAGGAAATTTTGATAATTGATGACCATAAATGCACTATATTGATTCACCACCCTTTTAGTATAGTAAAGTTTTCAACATCAAGAGCTTAGATTTTACAGGGCTATGGGACTTCCAAACTTCCTTCCACCACCATTTGGTGACAACGCCTTCTCTGGGAGCCATAAGAGAAATATATCCTATATTAGGTGTGTAAATGCCAAAAGGGTTTAGGCTCCAAACTAGTTCATCATCCCTATTGTTGACCACTACGTGTCAACGACCCATAAAAGTACACCCCCTTTTTTCACAAAAGGGATAGCGCCTAATCAATGTGTTCGTGCCATCCATCTATCATCATCAGCTTGAGGATCATGTTATAATGTAAACCCATTATGCATGTATATGATGTAAATAATCTCAGCAAATCTGTGTCATATTTGTAATTGCCTAGGTAAACCTACTTTTCTGATGACGATCTACATTCCGAGAGGTTTTTTGTCTCATCAATCCATTCTTGGATGGTCGGCAGAGTTTTCCTTTAGTCATACCCCAAAGCCGGAATGTATTTTATCACTAGGATCTTAGGCAAGTCCTAGTGTTCTAGATTGAGTCTATTTAAAAGTGATTTGGGAATAATCCTAACTATTTGGTTAAGTTATTTTATTACAAATTGCTTAGTCTGCTGGATTATATTTGTGTCGCAGAAGTGGGTAGTCTGTGAGAGTCTTTTATAGATGGGTTTTCCCCCTTGAGATGTAAAAAATATGAAAATTATGACGTAAAGTGTCTTGAGGGTTGAAAAAATAAATTATCCCCTCATAGGTTAATTAATTAAATTTTCTAGCCAAAAATTAATTAAAATCCTAAGCCAGAAATTTAATTAATTCTAAGTCCTACGTAAATTTAAATTCTCCGAAGGTAAAATTCGTCGATCCTTAAAAATTAAATTTTAAGTGGTCCTAGGCAATGTGGAAAAAGTCGAAGTAGGGATTAATTCGGCAAGGGTCCAAAAGTGGAAAAACTCGTCAAAGTCTGGAGTTTTTTGAAAAAGTCGGCAAAAAGTCGGCCAAATTAAAAAAACACAAAATTATTCATTTTTTTTTTTTTTAACATCTAGAGTATCCACAACATCAAATAAATGCATTTCCACATAAACATGTAAAGTAAGCTAATATATAATATGTATATGAAGTCTAGTGCTACATCACATATCAAAATAGTGAATCAACTCCTAAATTTTGAGTCCTGTCTGAGTCTCAACTCTTAAGAGTCAAAATATCAACAAAAAATATAATAAATGTATATCATGAGTCATCTAAAAGTCATCAAGTAATCAGTCACTGAGATCCTTTTCCCCTTTTAATTTTTGTTTCCGCTAATTGTATTAAGAAATAAGTCATGCATTTATTCAGTGGATTGTAATCTGCTTGGGTAATAAGGTGTTAGGTGGTAGGTCCAATGAAAATTAACAATGAGTATCACAGTAGATATGAAAATTAACGCTTGGTGACTCCAAGTTGCTTATTTTCTGAGAAAACAGTAGATGTCAGATTACTAACCTAGCCTTGGCATCTATTATTCAAAAACTCTTGGAGGTAAAATCCACTTCTGATACATAACCTTTCCCACTAAAGAAGATTCCCTTTCAAAACGTGCTCTCATTGCTGGAAGGATCTTTGCTGTCACAAGATTTCACAAGTACTTTGTTCCTGTCTGAAAAATGGGTTCTTTTTTGAGGCACTGGCTTTGTTTTTTTTGGACAGGTTGTTGTTATTTGATCTTCATGACCTCCTCTTTGTTGTTTCTTCTGGAAGCATTCAACAACTATAACAATGTTTTGTGGGGTTCTTTCTACAGAAGGCTGTTGTATGCCTATCCTTTTGGTACTTTTGGAATCTTTTGAAGGGGAAGTAGTTGTTAGAGTCTAGATCACTGAAAGCCTAGAGGCTTAGCCAATGTATACTTTGCTTTCTAACTAGAAATATGAAGTATAAAGATTTGTTTTTCCTTGGAAAACAAAAACATATCTTAACCTCAAAACTAACAGATTACAAATGAGACTACTATGCTCGCAAGAAGTATGACAAACAATACAATGCAATAACTTGAAAATGAATGGATGGAAGCTTCAATTTACAATTTTTTCACCTTTGTGGCCTCTTTATCCGCGGCCTGGGAAGGGAGGCAGACTTTTTGGGTCAACTCTCGATTAAATTGGGAGTATAAGGAAAAAATTGCGATTTTTTCCTTTGTGAAAAAGTCGCCAAAAAGTCGGGGGATTAAATCGTTTAGTTCAAAAAAAATTTAGGATTAAATTGGGATTTTTTGCAGACTTTTTCCACACTGATCGCTAGGACTAAGGTAAATTGATTGTTTTACTAAATGTTAAGCCTTTGGTCCCTAGGGTTAAGTCAAAGTCAAAATTTTGAGAAAATTAATTCAAAAATTTAATTTTTGAATTAATTAAAATGCATTTAATTGAAAAATTCGAATTTCCTTAAGAATTTAAAATTTCTACAGATCAGATTAAAAGAAATTTTCATCCTCATCAACGGTCGAGATTGCTTTGATGAGGATCACTCGAACTAGCTGTCGGAGGATTTATCTTTAAATAGGAGGTCATTTGTCAATCAATTGATCCAACCTTTGAGTCATGTGCTAAGCGAAAAGCTCTCGTGTAATTTTTATTTGGATAATAAAGAAAGACTTTGGGGTTAATTTTCGTCGGTGTTACTTTTCATCGAAATGCTGTAAGATGTGTCGTTTTTCATGAATAATTTTTTTTAGCCATTGATGATAGCTTCTAAAGAGTGTTTTAAGTATAGGTATCTTGCTTAGTCACTTGGGTTTAAGTGATAATTTAAATTTTGAATGTAATAACAAGTATCTCTATTTATCTAAAATTTTATTATCATTTTCTTGCTCTGTTTTGATGGTTGGATTGAGTTTTTTAGGAAGGTCTTGATTTTAAGATCATCAGGTGTTCGGGGAAGTTATTAGTTGGACCAGCAAACTCCCGATCCGTGTTTTCTAAAGAGCCCAACTTAATTTGATCTCGGGCTTATCATAAGATTTTTACTAGTGATGCATGAAGGGTTTTGAGCTCAACACGTCCTTTAAAATTTAAAAATTTAAATATTTTTTATGTGCTAAATTGATAAATCTGGTTGTTAAGAGCCTTAGATTATCAGATCTGAGAGCAAAGTTGGATTCATACTCACCAGATCTGATAGATCTGCCATTCCTATGCATACATCTGTACTTATTTTTGGTTTTCTAACTTGGGTTTTGCTTGGTTTTTAGTTTTATCATTGTATATTTCGTTTGGGTGTTTTTCTTTGTTGCCTTGCAACTACAGATCTAAAGAAGAAATTTGTGTAGAGTCCAGATCTAGGCCCTGGAGGGTAAGATCTGGATCTCTGGGTTCATCAACATCATTTTGCAGGATATTATTCAAATTAATTTTACAGTCTAAGGGTTCAAAGAGTTCTAAATCTAGAAAATTGGAAAATTTTATAATAGAAGATTTTAATTGAGACTTTTGGAAAAAAAATTAAAGGGTTCTGGTGGATTTAAAGAGGTTCTCGGCCACCATTTTTGCAAATTGTTTTGCTGCCTGGTTTTAGGATTTACTATTCTAATTTCGATTTTTTTTATAGCCTTTGCTGCCATTCTTCTGCATATCCAACAACCCCTTCCCTTCGATTTGCACTCCATTGCTACCTTTCCACATCCATCAAACCTCCATTTCTGCTCTCAACCTTTGTTATATGTCGTCATTCCCTGCAAACTCCTCATTGCTACATGCCCTCTTCCCTAACCTACATTCTCCTTTATCGTTGCTCCTTGCTGCCAGGACCTGCGTCAAAGATCTCACATCCTCCATCGCTCCTCATTACTATCCGCAGCTTCCCTTCTGTCCATTCCCGCAGTCCTCAAACCTTAATCCGCAGCCTTATTCTCCTCTATTCGCTGCTCTAAACCCACGTCCTTCTGCAAACCTTTACCTACCCGTTGCCCTTCCATTCTAGCTTTCCTCATCACTGTCTCGTTGCTTTCCTCTCCTTGCAGCAGCCGCAAACCTTCACGCATCCTTCCCTTCTTCCGTAGCCTTTCCACCTCTTGTTGCACTACCTGCAAGCATTTCTGCGTAGCGTATTCATCCCTCGTCGAGCTCCACTCCATACCCCGCCATTCACCTACACAACAAACAACAACAAAAAACATTCGACTTTTATGTTCATTGTTATATATGCGTTTAGGTTAGGCTAAGTCCCATTTTTTTGTTTAGTTTAGTTTTAGGTTTGTACATGGTTAGGGTGATAGCGCATTTGAAATGCATTTAGGTTTTATTTCTTTTTTAGTTTGGTTAATTTCATTTAACGTTTCGAATTTTTTGTTTAGGCTTTTGTTTTTTGATTTCTTTTTACTAACGATTTGATTTTACTTTGTTTTACTTTTCTTTTCTTTTCCTTTTTTACTTTTCATTGCTTTTTATTTTTATTTTTTTTCATTTCAAAAAGCATTAAAAATTTAGAAAATCATAAAAAATCTAAAAAAATCCTAAAAATCTAAAAAATTAAAATTAAAAAACATTTAAAAATCTAAAAATTTTAAATTCTTGGTGACATGAGAATTAAGAATGAAATAAATTAAGGGATTTGTGCTTAAACAATAAAAAATTTAATGTGGCCTGTGGCCCATTAAAAATTCGATTTATTAACCCGTTGATTTGTTTTACTTCTTTATTTTTCACATTAAAACAATTGCCTAAGGAATAATTGAAATGCTAATTTAAAGTTCCTTGGTGTCTTTGGTGATTGAGTGTGTTGACCTCTACCGGTCAACTACCCATGCAGTACACTCCCTTTTTTTTTGCAAAAAAGGAGCAGCACCTGATCAACGTGTCCGTGCCATCCTACAGTCATCAGCAGCTTGATCAATCCAATTGTAAACCCAGTCTGCATATATGAAATGTAAATAATCTTAGCAGGTCAGAGTCATGTATGTAAATTGCCTAGGTGGACCTAACTTTCTAATGATAATCTATGTCCCGGAAGGTTTTTCGTCTCACCGATCCACGGATCGGCAGAGTTTTCCTTCAAACCTGACCCCAAAGCCGGGATGCATTTTGTTATTAGAACTTTAGGAAAATCCTAGTGTGTTAGCCTGCTAGATTATAGTTGTGTCGCAGAATTGGGTGATTTGTGAGGGTCTATGTTAAAGGGGTTTTTCTTCCTTAAGATGTAAATTGTAAAAGTCATGATTTAATGCGTGAGGGTCGAAAAATGTTTTAAATCCCCTCATGAGTCCT
>APFE030466054.1:71574-130882 GCA_000404065.3 Pinus taeda
GAGACTTAGAAGAAGAAGTGTACATTGAGCAACCAGATGGCTTCATTCTTGGGAATGATCCAAATTTTGTATGCAGACTAGAAAAGGCTCTCTATGGTCTTAAACAAGCTCCAAGGGCTTGGTACTACCGTTTGGACAAATATCTTCATCAACAAGGTTTTTCAAAAGGATCGGCAAATAGCAATCTTTATATAAAAATTGAAAATGACAAATTGCTAATACTTGTTGTGTATGTAGATGATATTATCTTTGGCAGCAATGAAAAAGCTATGAGTCAAAGCTTTGCCTTAGTGATGCAGAAAGGATTCAAAATGTCTTTGCTTGGAGAACTGACATATTTTCTTGGATTGCAAATCCAACAAAATGAAGGTGGTATCTTTTTGTCTCAAACCAAGTATGTACACTAGGAAGAAATATGGCATGGAAGATGCAAAACCAGTATGTACACCCATGGTTACAAGATGTAGCCTTAGTGAAAATGATGAATTAGCAGCAGTGCATCAGCCAACCTACAGATCCATGATTGGAAGTCTTCTTTATTTGACAGGAACCCGACCAGACATCATGCATGCAGTGGGAATATTGGGAAGATTTCAGGCAAATCCTAAGGAAACCCATCTTCAGGCAGTGAAGAGAATTTTCAAGTATCTTCAAGGAACTCAAAACTATGGCTTATGGTATCCTAGAGATACAGATCTCACTCTTCATGCTTATACAGATGCAGATTGGGCTGGAGGCGTGGATGAAAGAAAGAGAAAAAGTGGTGGTGCATTCTTTATGGGTTCCAGGTTAGTATCTTGGTTCAGCAAGAAACAGAGTTCGATTGCTTTATCTACAGATGAAGCAAAATATGTGGCTGCGGCATCTTGTTGCACTCAACTTCTTTGGATGATGCAGACCTTGCAGGATTTTCAAATCACTTGTACACCACCTATCTCCATCTTCTGTGATAATACAAGTGCAATCAACATTTCAAAGAACCCAGTTATGCATTCAAAGACCAAGCACATACCTATCAAATATCATTTTCTCCGGGAACAAGTGCTAGAACAAAAGGTCAAGCTGGAGTACATTCCTTCTAAGGAACAAATTTTTGATATACTCACCAAACCACTGCCCAGGGAAACTTTTGAATACCTCAGATAGAAGCTAGGAGTAGTTGATGCATCATCTTGCTGTTAAATCTTGTCAGTGTCAGAGAAAAATGGGTGTACACAAGTTTCCTGAGGAGGATCCGCGTACATACGCCAGTTTTTGTGTAGAGATGGTCGCGTATATGGAGGTTTGATGGATATCTGTAGGGACAGGCTCTGGTTGAGGTTAGTCTGATTTGGGTCTGACAGAGACCATCTGGCACAGGTTCAGGGGGAGCAGATAAAATTCTAATGATGCATTGTTGGAATTATCTTAGAAGCTTTCGGTTCTAGTTCATAGCTGTTGTTGGTTTCAGGTGGAATAATTGCAGAGGGAGAATAGAAGGAAAGCATGGTTGTTGATCTGAATGGTGATTGACAGATGTTGTTGCTATCAATTATCGGTGACCTTCATAAGTCTTGCTCTAGATATTTCGTCTCTATGTCATGTATCTCTTTTATGGTGTCAAGGTCATGTAACAACCTATTTTGGTTTTCCCACTATGCCTGGGATGAAGATGTAATGTCCTTGGTTGTTATATGTAATTTTCTGATGTATCCCAACTTGGCTGGGTGGATGGCCCCCATGTGGATGGGTGATGGATGTATGTATTGAGTCTTTTGATGATAGGAAGGTCTTTTATGATGTATATGTCATGGTTCTTCTTGAAGAACATCTTTTGAAGATCTTGCCTACAGTCAGGGGTAGCATGGTCAGCACATCAGGGCAGAGATTTCAGCATGTACGTTCAGGGGGAGCACAACCCTTTTCCCTTGATGACAAAGGGGGAGAATGACTTTGTGGATCTTGGGGTTGCCATCAAGTCTAAAGGGGGAGATTGTTGGCATTTTGGCACTGATTTAGAGCTATGGCATAGGTGTTGTCCTTGATGGCAACTCTCTTTGGTAAGAGATCTCAGTTCAAGCTTTCAGAATGAAGGAAAAGACATATACGCAAGTTCATTTAGACGAAGACGCGTATACACGCGGGTTAGACGGTAAAAAAGCGCGTATATGTTGGATAACTTACTTTTGGATCGTGGTAGTTAGTCCTTGGTATCTGAACCTATTGTTTTGGACCATGGTGTCTCGTTAGATGTGTTGATCCCAGGTATTGGATCCATGATATTTATTTATTATGGTTTTGGACCGTGTTATTGTGAAAGGCATAAGACTATAAAAGAGGAAGGAGATCATTTGGCAAATGATCATCTGAATTATTGAATATCTGATGATGTGCTAAATCTGAAATATTGGTGATTAAGGTTATGGTGCAGATCTAGATATGAATGAAGGAGGAACCCTAGCGCAAAGAGAAGGATAAGTTCTATTGATGGGTCATAATCTTTAAGCTTGAATGATAGTATCTTTGTATGACTTTGATCTATTATATGTGGCGCTTGCTTGATCTATAAATCTGATAATCTGGGTTAATTAGTGTTTGAATATCTGAAAGAGCTAATTATCCTTTATAGATCTTTATGCAGGTTCAGTGAAGCGAAGACGCGTATACACGCTGGTACAGTGAATGAAAACAACATATACGCAGGTTTCTCCAAACAAAGAAGTGTATGCATGCAAGTTTCAGGTTATTAAAGTAGCATATATCTTTTGAGTTGTGATCTATCTGCTTCTGTTTATTACTGCAGTGTTCTGGGTTCAGAATTTGGTGTGTAGTTACTGTTACTGTGATTTGGGTACAGCTGTCAGAGAAGTGTCTACTTGATTAAGTGCTAATTGGTGAAAAGGAGACTGTTTCATGCAGAAATTTTTTATGATTGATTGATGATCATGGATCCAGTCTGAAAATTTATGGAATGTGGTCCCTGGAAGAAAGAGAAGGTTGTAGCCTTCAGTAGGCCAGCACCTACGTACTAGTATCTTGGCTAGTGCAAGAGCAAAGGGGGTTGTAGCTCCCTTCTAGGAGAAGCTGGAAAAAGAGAGAGGGTTGTAGCTCTCTGCAGGTTGTAGCCTGCGTACTGGTAAAGGATTGCAACAGTACATTGTAAAAGGAAGTTTCTAATTAAAAGAAGATAGAGATGAATTGCAACAGGTGGTTTTCACCCACATTGGGTTTCCACCTTATATCTTGTGTTCTTGTGTGTGATTGTCTTCTGCTCTGTTTTACTGTTTCTGGTTTCTGGTTATTTGATTCTGATACTCAGATTACTAATGAACATCTGTAAGATAAAGTAAATATAAGTTTGATTGTATATGCGGGTTTCCTTCTGCATAGTTGCGTATGTATGTGGTTTTAATTAACAGAAGTAGCGTATATCATCTAGATTTGAAAAAGAGAATATTTGACTTGATAATACTGATTCACCCCCCTCTCAGTATTATTTCCAACAGTCTATACCCGACCTAGATCAACAGGTCGAGGTAACAGTTGACCCAATTTCACCTTCAGTAAATTGTACCTTTCTCGAAGGGGGTGAACATGATACATCTCAAGTTCTTTTTGTTTCTTTAGATTCTAATGAGCTTGGGGGCAATCCACCTGTTCCATCAAGATAGGAGGAAAATCCTCCATTCTCATAACTTAAGGGGTTAATCCTCCCATTTCTTTGGTACCCCTCTAAGTAGTCTAATCACTTCCTTTGATTGGAATCGACTGGCAAGATTCCACCTTACTTCTTATGTGCCTTTCCAAATCATAATAAGCATTTGTAATATGATTGTATTGGGCACTATTATAGATTAAGGTGCATCTGTGAGTATCCTTTCCTCAACTGCTTGGCAAGCACTTGGTTCATCGCCACTTGTGCCAATTACACAGAATCTGTTGTCTATTAACACAGGAATGAGTCAACCATTAGGGATCCTCCCTCAGTTACCCATTACTTTGGGAGGAAAAACCATTTATCTGAACGTGATGGTAGTCCTAGGAACTTTAGATTACAATTTACTCCTTGGGCGCAACTATGTTTATGACATGGGAGCTATTTTTTCAACACTCTTTTGAGTGATTTGTTTCCCGCATGAAGGCAGAGTTGTCACCGTTGACCAGATTTCATTTCCCGGTCCAAATATGGCTCCTAGTCAACCATCTTCCCTAAATGGCCCTTTTATACCAATGGTATCATCCCCGCCATGGGTTAATTATGTGGCAACCTGTTCCATACCTACATCAACTGACGATCAATTCAATGATGTTGTACAACATGTACTGGGGGCATTGGAACTAGATCTCTCCTTCATGACCTCTTATGAGTTGTGATGAGACCATCGAGGATAGTTCATTGTCTTGTGTCAACCTCGTTAAAAAATGAACTAAGGGTCTGAGGATAGTTCATTGCCTCGTGTCAACCTCGTTAAAAGATGAAACAAAGGGTTCAAGGATAATTCTTGGTCTTGTGTCAACCTCATTAAAAAATCATACAAGGAGTATGAGGATGGTTCTTTTACTGTGTCAATCTGAGTAAAAGATGAAATAGGTCCCATAAGGATAGTTCCTTGCCTTGTGTCAACCTCGTTAAAAAATGAAACCAAGGATATGAAGATAGTTCTTTTAGTGTGTCAACCTCGTTAAAAAATGAAATAGGTCCATGAGGATAGTTCTTGGTCTTGTGTCAACCTCGTTAAAAAATGAAACAAGGAATATGAGAAGAGTTCCTTGTCTTGTGTCAAGCTCATCAAAAAATGAAGCAAGGTCCCCTAGAGAAAAGTTCCAAGTCGAGTCTTTGAGTAGATCTCATAAAATCCCAGTTGAGTATTTCACTTGATCTCGTAAAAGACACTTCATTTCACCCACCTGATAGCCATGAGTAGTCTACTTAGGTGAATCTGATGAAGCTTGGGGGGCATGCACCTAGTGGTAAAGATAAGTTTTCCTATAGGTTATGTGAAGGGAATCACCCCATTCACCTTTGTCCCTATCTGGACAAAGCCAAAAAGGTGTTGGATAACCATCCTGCTTCACCGTAGTGACTTCCATCTAGTTATAGGAGACTCTCCCTTTCATCATGCTGGGGGCATGTAAACCAATCCAAGAATACATTTTCATTTTAAGCTTGTGTAAAAATGAAATTGAATCCAAGCATAGTTTTTCATTTCAAGCTTGTGTAAACATGAAACTGAATCCAAGCATAGTTCCCTATGGTTCAAGCTTGTGTAAAAATGAACCCATTTCCTTTTTAACCCTTGCAATTGCCATTCTATTAGCCTTTTCATCAGATGAGCCTTGGTTGTTTTCATCCCATCGCCACCATCCCTTTGGCCAATCATACGCTTTCACTTGGTTGTTTTACCCTTTTTCAGGGACGGTTGCAATGAGTAGCCTTATTAGCCAGCCTCTTCACATAAATCAACATATTTTGAGAAGTTCCAACACCACTGGAACTAGTTGCTACCCTAGACACCACTCATTCCTCAAAATGGAGTCCTCTTTAAGCTCTTTTCAGACTCTCTAAACATGAAAATATTGCGGAGCGCTTGTCCTTTTCAGCGTGTTAACAGATTGGAAACGATATCTCTATTGTATTATTTTACACTTTTTTGGACTTGAGAGATTATTTTACGAAAAAGAAATTGTGGAGTTTCCTTTTAGTCCATTTTCAAACTCTCTAAATGTGAAAAGGACCGAGTTATCTTTGTCGTTAAACTTGTTAAAAACATTAAATAGTGACAAACTTGTCCATCTAGACAAGACTGAGTTTTACCTTCACTAGACTCGTTAAAACCTCAAATAGTGATGGATTCACCTGAAGGGTGAAATTATACAACAAGAATATGATATCCTCCTCAAGCTTCATAAAAAAAGAAAGAGGTACTGGTCAGAAATGACTGGGGAAAATGGGAAAAAGTTGGGAACACTGTATGGTAGCAGGTTGCTCTTGAACATGACACTTTCACCTCATCACCGTGACTATGTGGGTTGGGTCATTCAGCTTGATGGTTATCACACCATTGATCTATCATACCATATATCACTTTGTTTTGGGTCAATGCTACCAATTCACTTCAGTGTCACTGATATGTTCAAGAGAGGTCATTCAGTTAAAAACTTCATCCTTACAATACTGTAAACCTTCATTATCATGCCCGCCATTCCTAAACCTTCTGTCGTTAATCGATGTTTCATCTCCAAAATCATTTACCTCGTTTCGTGTCATTGATGTGGGATACATCAAGGCCCTCCTATGACGAGTCGATTCTTCTCGACATCAGCACATCATCCAAGAAGTTCACTTAGAAACACCCCTTCAGTACCTTGAAGCTTGCATACATCAATGGCAGGTTTCTCGCTTCTTGCGATAGGTTGACATCACTGGCCTTTGACCGAAAGACTTCGCTTGGTGTTCAACATCAAATCATTTATTCACACCATGCAAAATGTACTCCAATACCTTGAGGGCCATTATCATTATCAGTGATTCCTCTCGCGTCTATTAATGGCTTACATCATTGGCTGGTAATCAGGCGATGTCTCTCCATGTTCGACTTCAGATCATCTATTCACATGGTTAGACTTGTACTTGAGTGAAGATTCAACAAGATTGAAGACCCCAGATCTAGTCTCATCCATCCCAACTGCGATATATTTTCAGGAGTACTATATCAAATGTACAAATGGCCTTACATTCATGGTCATCCATTCATGAGTCTATATCTATAGATGACTATATTTGTACATGTAATGAAAGTTTATAAGTTGAGCATGGGTATGCCTTCCCTTAGCTGATGAGTATCATGATGTATGTATTGTAACTGATGCAGGTCTCCTTTCCTTTCCAAACCTTCTCTCCAACTGGTAAAGCATCTCACTTGAAATGTTTATTTTCGACTTTAAGCTTTAGGGGGCAACTGTTACAGGTCAATTTGGGCACATAAATCCTGACTTCCAAATATGTATTATTAGGGTCCATAAAGCCCTAATTTAGTTTTTTTCATTCCCTATTGAGGTCAACCTACATCATGCTTGCTTCCCAAGAGTTTCCATGTCACCATTCATCCAAAAAATGCCCCTAGAGAGATCAACACAGGTGGCCCTTTATCAGGTTGCATTGCAATGCAGGAATTACATTGTCTAGGTGCACTACAATGCAGTTGCCCTTTGTTTCACCTACGTTGAGTGAGATTCATCAAAATTTTGAAATGAATCCATTGGATTCCTCATCCAATGGATGCTTCTGGAAGTTTCTAGATGGATTGAGCTCACTTTTGGATGAGGAAGAGGATGAAAGAACCTTAATCCATTATCCCTTCCTCCATGGAACCACTTCCCAAATTTGGAAAAGAATTCATGAAGGCCATTAATGGCTTAAACTCCTCCATTCAGCTATAAATTGATGAACAATTGAAAGGCTGGTCTAGGTTGGAATTTCTAGAGCTAAGGAAATGTTGTTTGAATGAGATTAGTAAGAGTATTCTATGATGTCAAATTGTTGCTTCATGAGGAGAGAACGGTTTGAAGCTGGATGGATGATACTAAATCGAGCATGAATCTTCCTAGGTTGTAGTCTTTCCATCCATTAATAAATAATTCTAAGCTTTCTCCATTCATGTGTTTATGTGATGTATATCGTATTCTGGATTCTATGATATGTTTACTTAACAGATCGTTACTGTATGCTTTGATGGGTTTCTATCTTGGCTTGTGTTACTTTCCAAGTGAGTTAAGTGCAGAAAGGAGTGGCGAGCTCATTCAAAGGAGAGAGGGATAGAGAAAAAGTTACAGGTTGGTTCCTTTTTCTTCCTTCTCTTATCTGTTAATTATAGGAAAAGCAGTGAATTACTTTGTCTGTTGTTTCTAGACTAGCTACTAGGTTTAGAGGGTTAGGCATTTGTAGAAGCACTAAATTAGCCCAATGGAGAAAGTGGCCAAATGGAGCGGGTGACCAACATTTAGGACAAAATTTATGGGTAATATCCTTGAAAATCTGCCTCCAATTCTGCATTAATGAACAAAATGTGGGGGGAACGGTCGGATTTGAATTCAAAATGGCCTATAAATTACAGGTGGAGGTTGAACGAAAAACACTTGGCATTTTGAATGAGTTGGTGAGTTCTCAGACGTGCATGACCAACACATTCTTTGAAGAATTGCTTGACTGTCCAGTGTTTGATCGGTTCCCAGAGTCCAACTGCAATTTCATTTGTGATTCTATCCCAGGATCTGAAGACATGGACGTCGAAGTAGTGGAAACCAAGTGAGCCATGCCGGAGGTTGTTATGGAGCTAGAGGGAGCTAGTCCAAAGGTTGTAGAGGTACTATTTAAAGTCCCCAAGTAACCATGAACACCTAGACTGAAGCCTACCCTGACCAAGGAGAGTACGAAGGATAAGAAGGGCAAGCAGGTTGTGATACTGGTGTGCTCGTCACCTAGAAGAAACCTACCAAAGGACAAGCCCAACGAACATGAAAAGGGAAAAACCATTAAATTGGAGCCACAGGAGGAAGAAATTGAGGACATCCGAATGGATGATGAGGATTTGGGGGTAGAAGTGGAGGAAGTTGAAGTCAACAGTTTTGACCCTATCACTAAGTTGCCCGAGTACATCCCTCCACACAAAGGCAAGACCAAAGTGCCAAAGGACATCAACGAAAGTAAGGTTGCCTTGCACATACCTCTACTGTCAGACAAGATTGTCTTTGAAGGACCATGTTTAGGGTAGGTTCCTCTGTTGAAACTAAAATATTGGTACTTAGCTGACTATGAGAAGTTCCTGCACTTGGCGACATAACAACTAATGCACCACGTTGTTCACACAACCACTGGGATGACTACATTGGAACCATGAAAGTGGCTTAGGGGTGTAGAAAAAGCAGGTCTTCTCAACCTGCTATCAGTGTCGTACTACAATTGCACATCAATTATAGTATTGGTCATTAAGTAGATTATATGCTTGGTGCACGATGGGTGTCTGTGGCTGGAGGAGCCGATACCCATCACTGACATGTTTATCCATAGGATCACATGGCTGCCCTACATAGGGGAGAATTTGGCCATGATTTTTGGTAGAAAAGGTGGTAAGTAGGCCCTCACGGAGTCCATGAAGGAGTAATTCAAGCTTGTAAAGAAGTCGCGAGGCTATGCCATCTCGAGTATCTACGACCCTGTGGTCAAGGTGGCCACCTAGATCTTGCTAGGAAAAGTTATGAGGAAGTGTTGCGTAGATGAAGTGTAGCAACAGTCATTGCCCTAATGTCCTAATGCGTCGAAGGAGTCCAGTTTAGTTGATCACGATATCTCTGCGGTGAGTTCCTTGCAAACTTCTGCGAGGGACAGGAGCTCAACAAGACCTTCCACTATGTGTGGCTCTTACTATCCATTGTGCTAGTAGCCTGGGAGATGTTGGAAGATAGTCAATTCCCCTCGGTCACGCCAGACCTCCCAGAAGCAGTGAAGGATGCTTTGTTGTGGGTGATCAAGGATGCTCAGTGCATTAAGGATAGCAAGATCTTCTGGATCTTGATGGAAATGAACATACACATGGCTATCAATCACAAACCGTGATTGTCACCTACTTTGTTTTCCAAACTGCAGCAGCACATGGAGTTCAAGGCATAATTTCAATGCATATCATTCAAGGCATGGAAGGACCTTGAGCGGAAGCGGCATGACTTGCCTAACTTGGAAACAGATGATGCGATTGATGCAGTTCTTGATCACTGGCCAGAAGTGTGGCACACTGCCTCAGACTTGGCAGTGGAGTCGAGCAAGTTCACCGCGCAGTACAAAAAGGAGGAGGCCAAGCTCAAGAGGGTGCAGTTGGCTGAGAAGAGGAAGAAGGAGGCCATTGCCAAGGCCCAGGAAGAGAATGATGCCGCCCAACAGTCGTAAAAGTAGACAGGAGAAACAAAGCATGGCTCTGACAAATGTGTGAGGTCACCTTCGCTCGAAACAGAGGAAGAAATGAACGAGAAAATAGAGCAGCAAGGAGCGGACCCAAAGACAGTTTTGTACCACATCAAATGTCCAAGAGAACAAGAAAAGTGGGACTGCGAAAGAAATCCAAGGCCAATAAGACATCGCTAGACATAATCACCCTCACAGAGGGAGATTTGAATGACATTGGAGACACGGTGTGGGATGTCACCACGAAGGTACTATAGCAGTTCAAGTAGTAGCAACAAATACAACTATTGGGGGCCATCTAGATGGGTCTGTATTAGCTGTAGATCCACGCATCACAAGGTGGCATGGTGTCCACCAACCTCGTTATTGGTACATCAGAAGTTGCCAAGACACTGCGTGAGAAGGACTCCTGAGTGATAGTACTTGTTATCAGCAAAATAGGTCCCTGATAGGCTGTTGATCAGACTATCTTAGTGTAACTATTTCAAACCAATCTTTTAACTAAGGCTTAGCCTCCTCAGCCTGAGAGGGCTCTCTCAAAGGATTAATGATATTGATTGATGGTAATATAGATGGCTAACTCTATCTTGGGTTTGTGTGTTTGTAGGTTGAAAAGATGAAGGCTTGCTACCATTGGGCTATGGAGTCAACAAGACAATAAATTTAGTGGCAAGGTTTCTTGACATGAAAGCTTAGGCAAATGGGGTTTTAAAACAAAGATAATTCACATAAGTAAATAGGTCATCACAATAATTCCATTACTAAAGGAAGTCAGAGCATAGGATTATGAATTCTGAGTAATAGTAATGAAATCTACTGCTGATAGTTCAAAGGTGATTTACTCACAAGATTATGGAAAGACACATTCATCTCATTACTAAAGGAAGTCAGAGCATAAGATTATGAATTATGAGTAATAGCAAATGAGATCTATTTCTCAACACAATCATTCCATCACTAAAAGAAATCAGAGCACATGGTTGTGAATTCTGAACAATAACAATGTAATCTACTGCTGGTGGTTCAAATATAAAACACAGTCATCTTATTGTTAAAGGAAGTCAGAGCATTAGATTATGAATTCTGAGTATTAACAATAAGATATAGTGCAAGTTATCAAAATAACATATAGATCAAGAAAGGATTAACTCCATGAGAACTCAGATTTGTTCAAGAAAACCTCTGTGCATTACTGGTTATAGTTCATAGCATAAAGCAGCAGCTGAGCCAAAAAGTCTCCAACCCTTTTCTAATTCGACCTCTTGCTCTATATAAAGCATTTACAATTAGGATTCCATCATCCATCATCAAGAGAATTTGAATTTTCCATCAGTGACACCTATTCTAATCATAAAAAAAACCATTAATTAGAACTAGCTGTTAACTAGGAGTGCTAGTGACCTAATACAACTAGGAGTGTAACTCCTTATCATGATTACAACAACCTTATCTAAGCATTTAAAGCCTTATTTTACAACTTGAAACCTCAATAAGTCGAATTTGATGAAGCCTCCCATGTGGTCATCTGACTGCTGAAGACAAACCCTAGAAATTAGGGAACATGTTTCCCTGTTTTTAGGTTTAGGATCCCTGAAAATGGCACGTGGGACAGAGCCTTTATCTCCTTAACCATGACACATTTTTCGAAACTGAAGGAGGTTTTTGTAGTCTATGATGTCTAGAACATAAAACTCTCTTGGTTTTTTTAAAATACTTCTCCCGCTGTCCAGACTCGATCCTTGATGTTCCTAGAAACTAGGAGACTGTCCCTTGCTCTGTTCTGGCTGAAAAATGGGTCTTGGGACAGAGCTCATAACTTCTCACAAAAAATGTATTTAGAAAACTTAAGGAGGATTTTGTGAACTAATCCATTCTGAAAAAAAACCTCTCTTGGGTTTTCGAAAAACCTTCCCTACCTCCCAAAATGTGTCTTTGAAAAACAGGTGTAAAACAGAGAAATATGCATGTGAAAAACTGCACCTACAGCAGTTTCATAGCACAACTTTGGTCCCTCATTTCTCCAAGATCATAATGGATTTGAAGAAAGTGGAAGAGGCTTTTGTACTTCAGTATCTTGATAATGAAAACCTCTTTCACTTTTCAGAGAGGAGTTTTCCACTGCTCAGGAAATCTTCTGGAAGTTAACTAGTAAAATTAGTTTTTTTCTGCTAAAACAGGCTGCTACAGGGGTTTCGTAGCGCAAAATAGGATTTTTACACTGTCTGCACTATGAAAACATGGATTCGTAGCTAGTTTTAAAATTTCTCCAAAATCATGTGAGATATGCCTTTTAAACACATGGTGAGGCTTCTAGGACATGGCATGAGGGTATCAAACTTTATTTGAAGATGGACATGAGACTCTAACCCTATGAATTAGACTCTAAAACATAAAAAATACTTGAACATGACTTGACCATGACTTGACCATGACTGATACTAGAATTGAGAAACCATGTAAGTTGTCGAATTTTTTTTTTAAGGAAGTTTTACAGTGATAACAGTGGCTCCACTTGGGATAGTGTGCCCTTGTGGTACACTAAGAACCTGTAGCTCCAGTGCCGTTATCCATCCTCTAGAAGAAAACTTTGAATTTCTGCCCAATTTGCTCCTCAACCCTTTAGAGATTTTTGAATGAATAATTCCAACTGCACCTAATGAAACAGATGCTCAGTCAACCTACTCTGAGCTTATTTCCATTTTTCTACCTACCTACCCTATCAATTTCAAACTTCTTTCAGCTCAATCAATGTTAAATTTCCAATGTAGCCAATCATCCGTCTTATCTGATATTTGAGTTTTTTGACTGCATTGGAGTTCAGAGCCACTATGATATTGTGATGACCACTGCCACTGAAATTGCCTCTGATCTTCATAGAAAAACTGAAACACTGGAGGGTAAAACTCTTCCATGTATTCAGCTGTAGGATCCCAGAATACATGATCAGCTTGATGATTCTTGTAACTTTCTGGTTGTGCAAACTGATCTTCAACAACAGTGTACTCTTCCTCAATTGTAAAAGAGAAAGGAAGCAACACTCTCTCCTTGTGTTCTGACATAAAAACCTTTTGAAAAGAATGATCATCATAACACTCTTCATTTTCAGGCCATTGATTCTCAACCACACAAGACCCCTTTGATGTGCTATCCAGCTGCCTTTTTGCATGATGCCCACAAACAATGTATTTTTCTTCATTCTAAAGATGATTCTTTGATGCAAGCTGCCTCAAGGAATTACAAACATGAACCATATTTTCTTCTGCCTGAGGGTTATAACAGCTATCTTCCAATACTTTTCCTTGGTATTTGCAATCAATTTCATACTCATTGTGATCAAAATCTTGGCAAATTTGTAGCATCCTCTCATTTATATCAAAGGATGAAACATGGTTTTCATAAGTAAACCCCTTTTGATCTTCATGCTGCATTTCATGAGATGTTATACTTTCTTCTTGGTGTTGAAATGCATTGTTACGAAGAGCCTCTAAAATTTCTTCATCCATAAATTCATCATCACCATAACAATCCTCCAAGTACTGAATAAGATTTAAAGAATGTCTACATCAATCTTTGAGCAAAAATAAGGAAGGATGACATTCTTTATACATCTCATAGAATTCATCATGAAAACTAGCAAGCGAATATATTGAACCATTTTCCAAACTTTTATACCAAGACCATGCTTTTCCTTCTAAAGTGGTCATAAACATTCTCATGAGACAATCCTCAGGGAAGTGAACCTTAAGACTGCGTACATGCATATGAAACCTAACCAAATGAAGAGCAGCATTATCTTTCTTTTCATCTTTGAATATTGGAAGATCCTCTAACCAATCAACCTTTGGCATAGGATTTGGAAAACCATGGATATGAGACCGATTCATAGGAGCATACCTGGCATTCATTCTTGCAGTGGAACTCATCTTGAAACTTCATCAAGCTACTGATCTTCTAGCAGTGGAGTCACCTTCCAATTTGTTATTTGATGTGTGGAGTCATCAAGGTATTTTTTCAGCCTCAAAATGATGTCTGATCTCCTGCTACCTTCAAAAGTTCAGCCTATTGATTTCGGGAAAGAATAAGCTTCAAGCTCTCGGCAGACGCACCAAAATGTTATCACCAAAATAGGTCCCTGATAGGCTGCTGATCAGACTATCTTAGTGTAACGATTTCAAACCAATATTTTAGCTAAGGCTTAGCCTCCTCAGCCTGAGAGGGCTCTCTCAAAGGATTAATGATATTGATTGATGATAATATAGATGGCTAACTCTATCTTGGGTTTGTGTGTTTGTAGGTTTGAAAAGATGAAGGCTTGCTACCATTGGGCTATGGAGTCAACAAGTCAATAAATTCAGTGGCAAGGTTTCTTGACATGAAAGCTGGGGCAAATTGGGTTTTAAAACAAAGATAATTCACTTAAGGAAATAGGTCACACAATAATTCCATTACTAAAGGAAGTCAGAGCATAGGATTATGAATTCTGAGTAATAGTAATGAAATCTACTGCTGATAGTTCAAAGGTGATTTACTCACAAGATTATGGAAAGACACATTCATCTCATTACTAAAGGAAGTCAGAGCATAAGATTATGAATTCTGAGTAATAGCAAATGAGATCTATTTCTCAACACAATCATTCCATCACTAAAAGAAATCAGAGCACATGGTTGTGAATTCTGAACAATAACAATGTAATCTAGTGCTGGTGGTTCAAATATAAAACACAGTCATCTTATTGTTAAAGGAAGTCGGAGCATTAGATTATGAATTCTGAGTATTAACAATAAGATCTAGTGCAAGTTATCAAAATAACATATAGATCAAGAAAGGATTAACTCCATGAGAACTCAGATCTGTTCAAGAAAACCTTTGTGCATTACTGGTTATAGTTCATAGCATAAAGCAGCAGCTGAGCCAAAAAGTCTCCAACCATTTGCTAATTCGACCTCTTGCTCTATATAAAGCATTTACAATTAGGATTCCATCATCCATCATCAATAGAATTCGAATTTTCCATCAGTGACACCTATTCTAATCATAAAACAAACCATTAATTAGAACTAGCTGTTAACTAGGAGTGCTAGTGACCTAATACAACTAGGAGTGTAACTCCTTATCATGATTACAACAACATTATCTAAGCATTTAAAGCCTTATTTGACAACTTGAAACCTCAAGAAGTCGAATTTGATGAAGCCTCCCACGTGGTCATCTGACTGCTGAAGACAAACCCTAGAAATTAGGGAACATGTTTCCCTGTTTTTAGGTTTAAGATCCCTGAAAATGGCACGTGGGACAGAGCCTTTATCTCCTTAACCATGACACATTTTTCGAAACTGAAGGAGGTTTTTGTAGTCTAGGATGTCTAGAACAAAAACCACTCTTTTTTGTTTTAAAATACTTCTCTAGCTTTCCAGGCTCGATCCTTGATGTTCCTAGAAACTAGGAGACTGTCCCTTGCTCTGTTCTGGCTGAAAAATGGGTCTTGGGACAGAGCTCATAACTTCTCACAAAAAACGTATTTAGAAACATTGAAGGAGTCTTTTGTGAACCAATCCATGCTGAACAAAAACCTCTCTTGGGTTTTCGAAAAACCTTCCCTACCTCCCAAAATGTGTCTTTGAAAAACAGGTGTAAAATAGAAAAATATGCATGTGAAAAACTGCACAAACAGCAGTTTCGTAGCGCAACTTTGGTCCATCATTTCTCCCAGATCATAATGGATTTGAAGAAAGTGGAAGAGGCTTTTGTACTTCAGTATCTTGATAATGAAAACCTCTTTGACTTTTCAGAGAGGAGTTTTCCACTGCTCAGGAAAGCTTCTGGAAGTTAACTAGTAAAATCAGTTTTTTTCTGCTAAAACAGGCTGCTACAGGGGTTTCGTAGCGCAAAATAGGATTTTTACACTGTCTGCGCTACGAAAATGTGGATTCCTATCTAATTTTAAAATTTCTCCGAAATCATGTGAGATATGACTTCAAAACACATGGTGAGGCTTCTAGGACATGGCATGAGGCTATCAAACTTTATTTGAAGATGGACATGAGACTCTAACCCTATGACTTAGACTCTAAAACATAAAAAAGACTTGAACATGACTTGACCATGACTTGACCATGACTGATACAAGAATTGAGAAACCATGTAAGTTGTCCAAATTTTTTTTTAAGGAAGTTTTACAGTGATAACGGTACTGTCGGATGGAGCACTGAGCACAGAAAATGAAGTTGATAGGCCTTCTGTTAGCACCCTCAAGGGAGTTGGGTTGAATTTGGTAGTGCTCCTTGGCAAGGTGCTCCACCTACTACAAGATGGAGTGATTCCTGAGCTAAGGGCCCGCGAACAGTGCACTATGCAGGAGATGAGTGATCAATAGATCAATAATGTACAGATGGCCGTACAATGAGAATCTACCATCACCGTTGTGACCAAGGTAACTGACTGAAACAATCACTTAGTTTAGGTCATGGAGGAGCCATGCCGAATGGTCCCGGAGTTGGCCATTCCCGAGCGAGAACCGGTTGAGGTTCATATTCGCAAGCTTGCTATAGGGGTGCATGATGCTCGCACAGAGTTGGCTAAGTTTTAGCTGGCGTTGAACCTACAAATTGTATATTTACAATTGAAGGCCCAAACTTCAACTCCGTTGGAAGTAAAGGAGCAGCACGAAACCGTTGTCACAGCGATGATAGTAGCAGTAAGCAGTGCAGTAGTAGACTGCACAACACTTTTTGAACAGTCATTCGAGGTCCTAATGAGCCTGCAGGAGGATCCTAATGTAAAATGGCTAGAGACGGAGGTGCGAGAACTGTAGTAGTGCTACGGAAAAGTAAAAGGTACAATGCGCATTGTTGCTCTCACACAGAGACTACTGAAGTTGCAAGAAGCCAAAACATTGAAGGAACAGGTCGATGTAACACAACACAAAGAGGCAGTGTTGAAGGCACGCTTGAACCCTTGTTGGATGAAGCTTATTTGATCATGCCCTCCATTGAAGGCAAGCTTGTTAATTTGCAAGAAACTTAGCATAAGGTTCAAGACCACTGACAGAGCAATTGGTTGAAGAAGTGAAGCAGGCGGTCGCACAGTGCACCGCCGAGGTTGCCGTCACATAGGTCGAGCTAGGAGGTCTTCACGCCAATATCTTGATGCCCACAAAGTGACTCAAAGGTGAGTCAACATGTTTGTGTTAGGGGTCTATTGGGAACGAGTTCCCCCAAGGGTAGTTTTGGGGCTAAACGCCCATGTTTTGTGACAATTTTTGTAATAATTTTGTAAAGTTTCCACATTTTGTGGTCATGGAGCATGAAGGTGCCAAGAGTCATAAAGGGTTGTCCACCCTTATTTTTTAAAGTGTAAATTCGACTGTAAAGATCCACCTGTGTTCCGTGGACCATGGGATTGTATAAAAATGAGCTAAGTAAGTAAGCTCTAAGTAGTGAACAAGGAAAAGAAAGGAAAAAAGTAGCGAAGTAGAGTAGAGAAGTCTAAGTGGTCTTGGGTATTAGTGTAGGTAGAGGCTCTGCAACTAAGTGCACAGAAGCCTAGAGTGGAATTCTGCAGCTAAGTGCATAGACCCCTTCATAGAGGTACTGAAGGGTAGAATAAAGGGTAGACTGACAGATTCCTAAGGCTTAGTAACCTACGTGAAAGTAGGGGTAGAGGGTATAAACTGACATCATGACCATCTTAGGGCGTGGAAACTTGGTTCCAACATCCCCCCATACTACTTCGGGTAAGACTCCGGTCTACGCTCCATGGGCTGATGCCAAAAGGGCTAGTAGTGTAAGGATTTGTTTGGCTAACTAACGTTGAACCTAGGTCAGTGCCCATAAAGCCAACACCTGCATTATGTATAAGAGCTCCCACATTGAAGGAATGGACATGTACATTACTTTGATCATTGAAAAGTACCACATTGGCTGTTGATTACACTTTTCAAATATAATTTTGAAGATTTGGTCTTGTTAAAATGTACTTTCCCTCATTTATGGTGATTCACTAAATCTTTGGTTTTTCCTGCACCAGTCTAAGGTTCCTCCCCGCATTGACTTGGGGCTTTGATAGACTGACACACTTTTGGGGAAAACCAAAGATGATTTTTGGTAAATAGTGATGTTGTAACACCTCCACATGAGTTAGACTACACCCAGGTCACACGTATGTGTTTCTAGAAGAAAATTAAAAAATTAGCCCAAAAATTCAGACAATTTTCAAACTTCCAATTTTCTCCTCAATATATGTGCAAATGAGGGTGAATCTCAAAATTAGAAAAAATGATTTTTAATCAAATTATGGAAAATTAGGCTCACTTTGAACGTTTTTCCAAAATTCATCACGGTTTGGGAGATCCGAAGGGTTTTTTTTGGAAGATTTGTAAAAAATCATGTTAAACCAGATTTGTAAAATTATCCAAACAATCAACTTCATGAATTATTTTCGAGGCAATAGAGTTGAATAAAAAAATCCAAGAAATTTTATCATTGAAAACATGACAAATTAGGCTTCCTATGAATAATTTTCCAAAATTCTCGATGGTTATGAAGATATGAAAGAATTTTTTGGGCCAATTTGTTAAAAATCCATAATTTTCCAGAATTGAAAAATTGGGTTGTTAGAGCCAAAATACATCTTACAACCTTCATAAAAATCCCAACCATGCCTTATGTGAAGGAAGGATGTTATTCTAAATTCACATTGCTGGTTTGGACCATGAGTGATATTGATGTAAAAGATTGAATTTTTTAATACAAAACTTTTAATGCTAGGTTCCTCTTCTTACTTATGTATTTCGTTATTAATTTCTGCTCTATAATTTAATGTTTTTAAAGAGGGTGAGAACTGGACCCCTAGGGCCCACTAGACCACATCAACATCCCTCTTGTCATATATTTTTTGTGTGATTTGTAGATCTTCCATTTGTGTCTATATTGCAGTGGTGTGTTAAGAGTGGAATGTTTTCATGGTTTGATAGATTTGTAAATGCCTCTATTATATTATGTTTTCTTTCTATATGTATGGAATTGTGATGTGTGATTGTTTCAACATTCATATTTGGAAAGATTTGGGTTAACCTATTTAGAATCCTTTCAAGTAATGCATTTCTTTAACTATGTGGTACTTCATGATATTCTTTGGTTTGCATAAAACATAACAATCATACTAGATAATGTATGGTTGTGTGGAAAAGAGTTGTAACTTCCGAAGATAGTTATTGACATTACGGTGGAATTCTTACCCAATCTGATCCTCTTCTAGCATTTGAATCTATTAATCCATGTCAAGCATGAGAAACTTTTTTTCTTTGATTGAAATCATGGTTTATAAACTACATAATAAGGCCTTCAAAATCTTGAAGTATGCCAACAATTTTGATTAAAACTCAATTTGAAGCTCATTACAACAAAAATAACCCTAAGACTAGAAATTGAATTGGAATTTTCATTTAAAATAGTTTGAATCTATAGTAATACTTGGTTCATGATTGATTTACATTAAAACAGGGTATGTTCATTTGACTTGGTTATTTAATCTCTTAACAGTCTTTTCTTTGGTTAGTATACATGATTTGACTTGTGGACTTAGATATTTCAACAAGTAACCTTTATTTGTGAGATCCTACACTGATAATGTAGGAATAGGAATTGAAAGAATAATATTGCTCCATGTGATTTTTTTTAATAGTTTCCCATCGGTTTGGTAAAGGATGATTCAATTTCTTTTGAATGAATATGGTCACTGTAGGTTCCAGTTCTTAAGTTTTTTTGAAGAGATTGCTTGTTTAAGTGTGTTATGAGGTTCAAGAGAGCAATATCTTGAAGTGAGTTTGATTTTTCTTATGCACATAGTAAATGATTTTATTTTCATTCACCTCATTTCATTTATAGTATTAAAGGAAGATTTGAGTCATACTTTTAGCTTCTTGTTCACAAAAAGGGTGGAGTCATTTTGATTTTGTTGGTTATAGATAGAGTTCAAAGGAATGAGGATTTAGTGTATGAAAATGAATAGAGGTTTCATTTTGATTTAAGTGTCTTCTTTTGCATTAGTAGATCTTCAATTTCTTAAGTTTAAGAAAATATTTACAGTCGCTTGGTTGATGCTCATGTTTTCAGGGTGATTAATAGTTAAGGTTGGTTGCTAGTATGGGTTTACTTCTATTTCAATTACCAATAACTAGTGTTTGCTTACAATTGTTGGTAGACTATATAATGAGTGTTTATGATTTAATTTCTAAGGATTTATTTTGAGTGAAGGATTGAAGTAGGGATTAGAACAAGTGTAGGAATTCAATGTGTGAGCATTATCTAGACAAACTAGGGTTTTGTTTTGTAGGTTGTTGAAGTCTCTCTCTGGCATTTTCAATGTTACATCTTGAAGCCCACAAACCCCAGATTGAAATTTAGATTGAAATTTAATTTAGGTTCACTAATCCACCATATACTACACCCTACATTTTGGTGCCATTGTTGGGGAGGCGCTTTGGGGATTGACCTTGGTGGCAAGTTGATGTTTGGTTTGCTTTTAACCTAGTTCCTCTTCCTAGTTTTTGCTCTTTAAATTTGTTTCTTTCCTGCACATTTATTTTAAAGGATTTCATTTTTAAGGTGGTGTAAGAACCTCTCGTATCTATATACATTCCCCTATGCTGGCCGAATATACCAACTTTCTTACTGAACATAAATATTATATTTTGAGGAATCTTTAAATGACGAGTTTTGATGTTGTTGCAAAGATATACAAATGATCAAAAGACGAACTTATGAGTGTAGAAATAAATATTTTTCTTGAAACTTTTAAAAATGAAGTTATTTTTTATCTTATTTCACAAGTGGATGCTCTCTAGGAAGAACAGAAGAAGGATACAACTGAAGAATCACTCTTGATATTTTGCACCAACTATAGAAAGAAGCACTTCCTCAGAAATTTCCCACTTAGTGGTCTGAAAGTTTACAAATTTTCCAAGGAGGGTCATTCAACATAAAATTTTCCATCAGTACCAGGGCTATTAGAGGTACTCAAGAAATCAAGTAAGGAATCATATCAACCATGAAGTATAACTTGAAACCCATTATCATTTAATATTTGGATTAATACTTATTATCATCAACAGGCTCCTCAATAGGTTTATAATCCTGCAATTTCATTGAAAAAATTTAGTCCTCCTCCAACTGAATACCCCACTTCATGGCCACAATGGCCCCCACCTTGGCCCTCTTCTTCAAGCTAGATATTCCCATGTCCTCAAGAATGGTTTGGGACATTTTCCCTAGGAAAATATGTCATGCAAAATCAACAACAACAATTGCAATTTTCATCCAATGTTCCACCAAGTCATCCTCTATGGTCCTAGTTACCTTTGGAACCTTACTTTATTTCAAGTAATAGAATTAACTCTAGTCCACACACTAATTTAAACCCTAATACAAATCTTAGACCTAACAATAATCCATACTCTAAATCAGATCCTAAACCTAACCTTAGTCTGCAGCGTAGCTCACACCTTAAAGTTAACCCTAGTCCACACTTTAATTTAAACCGAAACCCTAGACCTAACCATAATTCAAACAAGGAGGTTGCACAACAATTTAAAACACATGTTATTCTCGTTGATTCCCCTACTGAATGAAATGATATATCTTTGAGGTTGGGGGAAGGGGTGATTTTGGGAACGTCTTCTATCACTACAAAACATTCACCTCAGGAAGATCTAATTCAAATACCCTGAAAGGATCAATCTATGATTGAATCCTACTCTGAAAATTTTGTTGAAGCTCAAAACCTAGAATTTCCCTTAAACATTCTTATCAATATGAAAATAAAATATTTGAGCTCGAACTTGAGGGGTTTTTCTTTTGTCATTCTCTTGATCCCTTATGCCTCCAAGAGAGTGTTTATCAAGTTATGGAAGATTTGTAGGAGTTGCAGAATCATAAATATGTTGATCCCATTGAAGCCTAGTTTCATTAACAGATCTTATTCCCTCATTATTTTATAGATTTGGATACAATATCCGATAAAGCAACTAGTTTCTCATACTCTAGTATGTGTTGAAGTTTATTCTTTAAAAACAACTGTGAGTATATTTATAATTTTGTTATGCATATGACAACATTGGAAGTACTCCTACACTTGAAGGATATCTTCCACTATCTAAATTAGGGTGAGGTAGTATAAGAGAAATGAATTAAAATGTCTTTTTAAATAAAATTTCTACAACATCTACAATTCCTAAGGCACAACTATTGAAATTTCTATCACTATGCAGTATTTTCGTAAGACTTGTGTTGACGGTGCTGGACTCGCCAACATGTAAGGGGATCTCCCTGATAAGAAGTCCTAATTATACCTTAGACCGTTTGGTGTAGGAGTCCCAACAGTGGGTCGTATAGTAATGCCTTGATCGTGATTTCGCACAAAGGCAAGTAAGATAACTCCATTGGTAGCAAGGGTGTGACAACTGCAATGAGTTAAGGAAGGTCCATGAGAGGTTCTAACCCATGGGGATTTAGATGAGTGCACCCCTTGGAAACCTGTGATAACACTCATCTTGGAAGGGAACACACGAGCAAAGATACATCATAACATGGAAGGCAATTTAGCGAGCAATCCAAAGTGATGGTTAAACCAACAACACATTTTAGAAAGATTCATACATACTTATACATAATAGTCTATACCTGCATGCGTAATCAAACCAATACATATATCATTTAGAGTAAACCAAATAACATAGAATACAATACAACATATGCATGAAATGTGCTAGCTCTTATTATATAAAGAAGTGTGAGTTCTAGTCATAAAATACATCCATGTCCAACCACTAGTCCCGATAGCAGAGCATTATAGCCACAACCGCCCTCTCCTCCAAAGAGATGAACTAGCTCTGCGTAGTGGAGAAGCCAAGGCTTGTTACAATATTGTCCAACCTCTCTCCAAGATAGTCTTATCAAAAGCTTGGTTCACAAAAATACTATACAATGAGTTATGAAGGACTATTTATAGCAAAGGGTGGGGTGACCCTTGACATTCCCCTTTGTGATAGTTCAACTACCCTCGTGAATCTTCATATACTCTATGACTATTACATCCAACTATTAATATTTGACTTACACTTGACAAGACATTACATTACAATGCAAATGTATCCATGTGAAAAAAATGGCTTGAGGAGGCCATGCTAGATATCACTCTGACTTAAACAACCATGGAAGTTCGACTCCTCAACATCCTCATGCTGATCGATAGTAACATACTGATGCCAAGATCGTTAGACCTTCATGGTGTCCGTGTGCTCCACAGTGACATTTGTCTAGAACCTGACTCTTGCCTCCATAACATCTGGGTACATTTCTCGGGTTCCTCTATCCAACTCGTCTAAAAGCATGCACATCATTTTTTTTAATGTGGTTGACCAACAAAATACTTGTGCATGATGTTTGCACTGATGGGCAAGTCTGGGCTGGTGGCAATGTGCATCAATTCATCAAAGTATGAGGTAAGCTTTGGCCGGACTTGTGCCTTTGTTTGCACTTGGGTGAGAGTCCCAATAGATGGGATTGCATGTGTGTGCACCACAACATCCATACTCTTGAATACTCATGCATGGGAAGCCTGTATGCTAGTGATAAGCTGCGAGAGCTCTTCATAGTTTTGGATTTGACTCTAGGTACATGCTTTCAGCTCGACCATATTGGCCCTCATCATCTTAGGAAAGTGAAGTGGGTCTCCCTTGTATTTCATCGTCCATGTTCTCATGTCATCAACAAAAGCATGCAAGTTCATCAACATATGTTCTCTTCTAGCACATCGTAGCTACCATCCATTGATATGGACAATTGCCTTATGCATGGTACCAAACTTAGAGTACAATGGTCACATAACTATGTCAAGGGACAATACTTCATCTAGTATTGCCTTCTTTAGTTCAGCTCGGTCGACGCTGTCACCAACTCTCCTCCTTGCTTGGCCGTTTGTAGTTCCTTCGCCATTTGCTCATTCTTAGCTATCATAAACTGAACACTTGAACTAGTGTCTTTAGCATACACTCTGGTTGGATCAGCCAACACTGTTGGATGTTTGCGCACATCATTCATGATCACCCATTCCTTAACTTGTGTAGGAGATGTATCATCCTCTGGAGTCGACACTCTATGAGACTCCACAACTCTATGTTGAGATTCGTCGAATGAGATGTTGTGTATTTCTCCTTTCAGCTAATCACCAAGGCTCTAAGTGCCTTCTTGGTCACTTGATACTTGCTCATCATCTGGATGTAGTGAAGTAGGTAAGTCGACCTCTTGGTGGTGAGGCATGAGGTCGGTGTCCTGTTCCAACTCTTGCTGCTCCATGTCCACATCCAAGTGTTGGAGTGCATGTTCTATCTTATGAGCGAAGTCTTGCTCCTGTGATGGTTCACCCTGTTTGCCTGATGCTAGCTATTTTGATGAATCCACTACCTGTATGGGCATTGTTTCATCTGTTTGCACATGTTGCGCCCCCTACTGTACCTTCTGCTACTACGCTTCCCACTCCTATTTCTACAACTCTTGTTCCTTCCAGAGTTGCTCCCTCAGCTCATGCAACTCCTTCTCTACTTCTTCCATTCTTCTCTTATCCCTCTGCCTCTATGTGATTCACATGTCGCGCTGGTGCTTCTTTGCCTCTATAGCCATAGCTTATTTCTCTACTAATGCGTCTGCTCGGAACTTGCAGTTTTTCTCCTCGTTCATGTGATCAAAAATCTTCCTTTTGCCCTTGTCACACACTAGTATGCTTTCCTCTACTTCTACTGCTGGTGTTGGTGCTCGTCCTCTCCATGATGTTGCTTGATGTTGCTTCAATAACCACTCCACAACAAAGTCAACTTGTTCATTGGGTTTGGATAAACTATAGCAATATCTCCATGGGTCCTCCTCGGCCCAATGAAATGCCATGTGGATCCAGTTGAACTATACTCTCATGCAGTGGTTCTTCACAATGAAATGTGGGTCATATGGATTGTAAGTTCGTAGGTCGAATGGATACTTCTTCATATGTTATGCTTTGACATCCTCTTTCTTGATACTCTGGATCTCATATAACCTAATCTGCAATGGAAGAACGGGCCAAGGTGCCTTCTTCTACCTTTACAGTCTAGCTGTCAATGTTGTTGAGATTTGATATGCTACTTCCTACATGACAAGTATGTCCAAGGTGAAATTCAGTAGAGCATACAAAGGCTTCTCCATGCTAAACATTCACATGAAGGTGCCAGACAGTGAGGCATACCAATCAACAATGTCTATTAGTGCCTCCATTGCTTCCTTCGACATGCAGGGTGGATCTTGTTCAAATATCATCCTGTAAACTGGGGTGAAAAAATGATGGGATAGCCGTGTGATTACTCCTCTAAAGCTGTATTTAGATAACAACTTGAAATATGTGTTCATAGTAGTCTCTGCTGGTGACCATTCCCACTGCAAGCATGGGAATTCCTGTCAGGAACAGATTGCATCTAAGATGTAGGCATACATGTAAATCTCTGCATGCATAACTCTAGGTGACTGTTGAGACTTTTTTACTTGTTCCTTCAGCATATGATCCAACATGCTGGGCGAGTTAAATGGTTTTCCTTCTCTGGCAAGTTGGTCCAACGCGATCACCGAAATCTATGGGTATATTTCCATTATTTCTTAGCCATATAGTCGACATGAAAATATGACCAAGTATTGATACACCTTCCACAATATCTTTGTGTTGTAGATCTAGTTGGGTGTTAACCTGAATCGAGCCGGTTCCTTTACCTAGTTCTTCAGAATGTTTTTGGAGTTAGCATTGCTGTTGGGTAAACTGAAGGGAGTCTTCATGACAGTCACAGGCTCTGACATCTGATACAACACATCATACTCTCATGCCCAAAAGGTTGCAAGCTTCATCCCACTGACACTGCTCAACATCATTGTCTCAGGATCAGTGTGATAGATGATCTAGTGTATCATGTTCGGGCATGGGAATGCATGATATATGCATGTAATATAGTACAAGATGGACTTTTGAATGTTCACATACACTTCAGAGTCTTCAAGGTTTGCCTCAAAAGTTCCTACAAATGCTTCATTTAGGTCTTGTCACTTCATTTTGATGTCCTTGTCTAGAAACAACTTTGTATCTTCATAGATCGATAGAAATCTGAACACCAATTCAATTGTTGCTCCAGTTTCACTTTCGTTAGTGTCTTTTGATCCCACTCTCTTAGCGGCCATTGATCTTGTGCTCCTAAGAGGCAGATGAACACCTAAAAGATCTGGAGATAAGAAACATGCATGGCAGGAAATCTGTCAGTGAAAACCAAAGCAAATTCAAGGAATGACATAACACATACTAGAGGAACTGATAGGCAAGATTACACAATATCTTCTGGGAGGCTAAGTGCCTAGCTACCAGAACTATGCAAAAGGAAGTGTGGGATGTCTAGGAGGCTATAATGGTTATTGGATTTGTGCAGTGCACAATCCATACTAGCTGCTAGCTACTGGGATTACGCAATGCGCAATTCCAGCTAGGAGTGAATGCAGGCTTAGGGATTGCATTGTACAATTTTTTGGGGAAACATTCGTTGTCCCTCATAAATTCCCAAAATAGTTCTGGAGGAGAGTGCCTGGGTAGAAATGCACATTTTTGGAGAGGAAGGTAGAGCCTTCCTTCCCTAAATTGCATAATGTTGTCTCGGTGGAGGTAGAGTCTGGGCCAAGGTTGGCTAGGCTTGTCGATGGGAAGATGAAAGAAAATATGAAAGTGAATGCATGGAGACACTAAGTGAAATCAGAAGTGACTGATAGTGCATGCAAACATGAATGAAAGATTAAGTAAATGGATCAACATGCATGTGGGTGAAGTGAGTTGCTGAATCGATGACCGTTCGTGCAAAATAGTTTCATGGATGCGAAAATAGTGAGATAGCAATGAAAATTGAAACAGTACTAGGAAATGCTAGTATGCATGTAAACGACAACAAGCGTTCAAAGAAATCAAGAAAACAACACTCACACAAGTGAAAACACAAAAAGCAATGCAAATGCTGAAAAAGACAAGTTGAGGCCACTTACCCATGAACAGTTGAGTTGGATGTGTCGAAGAGTCCTAGAGGTACTGTGGGATGTCAAAGCTCCAAGATTGATGTGAAAGAATGAGCTCTGATGTGTCGAATAAATAAGTTTGGAGCCCATGATGCACATGCCACAAATATAGGAAAAAGCAACACTTGGAGGAAAGTTTCTAAAACAAATTTTTCATGTAACCTCTAGATGCTAAAAATAGCTCCCTGAATCATGGGACGCCTTTTGCATATTGGATTTTTCTATTTCGAGAAAGAGCAAGCCATGCCTGCAAGTCAAGTTTCCTTGGTTTGGGGTGGAACTAGTTAACCCAACTGCTCATGTATGAAGCTGCTCAATTACTGGAAGGAAATGCACAATTCTGGCTGGGAGATGGGTTGGCTGCCCAGGAGTTTTGTGCAATTTCTGGGCAGAGCAGCTAACCGCTACCCATATTTGTACAAATTCTAGGCTAAGCAAACCTGTTAGGAAAAATTGCGCAATTTTCACTATGAGGGTTGACTGGCAGAATTGTGCAATTCTAAAGCCTAGTAGGTTGCCAAACAATATTACGTAGTTTCTGGAGGAAAGGCTAGTTTCCATCTAGAATTGCGTAATTTATTGGGGGAGCTACTCAACCTGTAGCTGGACCAGGTCTAGATGAATAGTTTGTGAGGGGAATGCATCAATCTGTGATCGACAGGCTCCCTTTGTGTAGGAAAAACACCGAAGCTTGTGTACTTGACAAAGCAATACAAGGTACTGTGGAAATGTTGTAGGGAGGCTCCAAAACGAAGCTAAGGAATAATTTTGGAGGGTGGTTGTAGCGCTACAACAATTGGTGATACACCGGTAGAACTCCAGCTCTTTTAATGGACCTTGTTCATGAAAAGCAAGTCTAACACCTCTGGACGTATTGTTCGTTTCTCAGTTCATCTTGGTTTCACACTAGATTGATTGTAAGATGTAGCATCTGCCAAGGTCTTGGTCGATTGACAGACATTCCAAACCAAGGAAATACAGTTGTTTCAATTGGGATTGAGGAGTATATTGGTGCACAAGAAGTATAGTCATCAGAGTCTTAGTTTCATCTCTAGTGTTTCTTTGCTACTAGCAGGCCTGGACAGTACCCCAACGGAGTCACATAGGAACACAAGCATAGCTTAGCTACTAGCGAGCTTGGTCAGTACCCTGGTGGAGTTACATGCACCACCTATTTGCACAGGAAACCTTTCTCTTCTTTCGCCTTTTTCATTTTCAGTTTGAATTTTTTCACTCTTCATTTTTTCATTTTTTTCATTTTATGAATTGTGCATAACACTTATTCATTTCATAGGCAGAAGAGGGATCCTGACTTATTGAGAGAAGAAGAGGTTGTTCCAGTGTAGAATTAATTTATTATACCTCTGATGTGCCTATTAAGTTTTCCCCCCTCACCTTTCTCTCCTTAACTAAGCTGACAAGGGTTAACCCTAAAACAACTGACTAGAGTAGGTGAGACTAGTTAGCGCACAAGCATTGTGTTTTCAGCAAGGTTCACTTTCAATAGTATGTATTTTTCTTTGACATATCATGAACTAAACGTAACAAGATCTTCATACAGAGGAAAGATAATAGATAACCAAGTAGTGATAGTTGTACAAGGACTCTTGTACTTTACCTAGCTTGTTTCAAGGGTCATACGTGGTTTCAAGTGAAACTATCCTATGAACAAAACGAGAAAACAACGAACAAAAACGAAAAGCAACAGTAGAAGTAAAAGAAAAAGAAAATCTAGTAAGCAAACAAACATGCAAACAAATAGATAAACAAATCGAGTAAGAAAACAAGCATGCAAGAAAGCCAACTGAAGCAAACACTAGTCTTACTCCTAAGCTAACAGTGCATGGGCCTGATCACATGAAGTGATATTTCCAATTCAGCCACTGGCGCATTGGTTGACCCATGTTGGTGAAGTCTTGGTCCATGAGCAACCCAGTTGTGTGAACCAAAAAGAAAGAAAGATATAACAATGAAGACAAACACACTTCGTGTTTCAAAGTGCCCATAGGACATAAGTGACTGTAAGTGCATGACAAGAGGTTTGTGCACTTATCACGGTGTTGTGTGACACTGCATGCAACTTTGAAGCAGAAGCACACTCTTTATTGTGACATGTAAGAAAATGAAAGAAAGAAATATAACTTGCATTGTGCACACATGATTTCAATGTAAGAATCCTCCAATGCATGAGTGATAAGATTGTGTAGTTCGAGCGGAGGAAGCATGATCTGTGTGTAAGATTGATCTTCAATCCATACAGATGATTGATGAGGAGCCTTGGGTGATTGAACGATTACCTAATCGAAAGTGATACTAATGCCAAAAGAGCAAGGGCTTGACATAACCATCAGCTTGAGATGAAGTGCCTCGACAATCTTGGGTGCTTCATTCTTCATCATCAGATAGATCGTCATACACTAGTGGCTTCAAAAGATGAACTGTGATAGAGTCATGATCATGATAAAATATGGTAGTAAATGGATCATGACCCCCACGATCAGAAAAATCAATGAGCTCATCGACATCCTCATGATCAGATGAATCAAACGGAGGGGTAGATGAAAAGCGAACAAACGTGTCCTCTATGTTTCTGGAAAAGGCAGATGAAAGATCAAGTGGATTTTTAATGAATAACTTATCCTCTCCATTTTCAAATGATGGATTGACATTGGTGTGTCCTGTGAGTGATTAACAGTGGGTACATCTAAGGATGAAGATACACATGCGAAATCATTGACAGCAGGTTCACCAAAGATGTTAGGAAAGAATGGAGGAGGCTCAGATGGAAGGGAGTCATCGTCTGCCGAGTGTTGATGCTCATGCTCCCACTCATACTCTTCATGAATGACAACACATGTTGTGCAACAACGACTCCGTCAATGGCTTATTACTCATTCACAACAAGTGAAGAGTTCGAAATTGAAGAACACAAGATAGTATCATCTAGAGGAACAACTGAGTGTGAAGACGAAGGTTTTGGAACAAGATGCATGCGAAAACGCGATGGACTCACAACAAAATCTATTCAAAAATTAAGAGAAATTATTTTGGGAGGATGTGATAGCTGAACAAGTGTGTGAGCATGATCCTCAACATCACTCTGTAGCAGTGGAGCTGTTTCATGAAGGGATGTAAGACAATCACTTGTGGCAGTGACCACATCCATCAAGGATTGCGTAGCTCCATCACTGAAGAATGTTGAGCGAGGCTTGATTTCAAACTTCTTCTTGGGATGAGAAAATTTAACACAATACTTGAATCGGTCCCAAATATAGAGAAATTTCATCTAGCTCTTCGGAGCTTGAAACTACAAGTCAAGGAAGTGTTGCCAAAAATCCATAGTTGATTGATGTGGAGCCTTCCATTGTTGTAACAATTTTTTCTCAAGATGGTCTGCATCAAAATGATAGAAAGTGTCTTTAATGAGATCACGTATGTCCTCAAGCTAGTGCACATTGTCAGCTGGTAGCCTGGACAACCATCGAAGTGGAGATTCGTGAAGTGTGTATCAGAACACCCGTCTTCCTAATGAAGCATGGTAAGAAATTCATGTTATTACTTAGGTTAGGCCACATCACTCCCTCGTGATGGTAACATCTTCACGATTCAAAAAATACTGCGAAGGGAGAAGAGTGCAAGAATTCATGAAAGATATGCAAAGGTTCAAAAAAGGATGAGAGGACATAGCTTTTCATCTAACCCTACTTCTAGTGGCAGAAATGTTGACAGTGCTAGACCTGCCAACATGTTAAGGGATCTCCCTGGTAAGAAGTCCCAATTAGACCTCAGACAGTTTGGTGTAGGATTTCCAGCAATGGGTTGTATGGTAATGCCTTTAGTGAGCAATCCAAAGTGATGGTTAAACCAACAACACATTTCAGAAAGATTCATACATACTTATACATAATAGTCTATACATGCATGCGTAATCAAACCAATACATATATCATTTAGAGTAAACCAAATAACATAGAATACAATACAACATATGCATGAAATGTGCTAGCTCTTATTATATAAAGAAGTGTGAGTTCTAGTCATAAAATACATCCATGTCCAACCACTAGTCCCGATAGCAGAGCATTATAGCCACAACCGCCCTCTCCTCCAAAGAGATGAACTAGCTCTGCGTAGTGGAGAAGCCAAGGCTTGTTACAATATTGTCCAACCTCTCTCCAAGATAGTCTTATCGGAAGCTTGGTTCACAAAAATACTATACAATGAGTTATGAAGGACTATTTATAGCAAAGGGTGGGGTGACCCTTGACATTCCCCTTTGTGAGAGTTCAACTACCCTCGTGACTCTTCATCTACTCTATGAATGTTACATCCAACTATTAACGTTTTACTTACACTTGACAAGACATTACATTACAATGCAAATGTATCCATGTGAACAAAAAGGCTTGAGGAGGCCATGCTAGACATCACTCTGACTTAAACAACCCTGGAAGTCCAACTCCTCAACATCCTCATGTTGATTGATAGTAACATACTGATGCCAAGATTGTTAGACCTTCATGGTGTCCATGTGCTCCACGGTGACATTTGTCTGAGACCTGAATCTTGCCTCCATAGCATCTGGGTACACTGCTCGGGCTCCTCTATCCAGCTCATCTAAAAGCATGAAACTCATTTTCTTCAATGCGGTCGACCAACAACATACTTGTGCATGATGTTTGCACTGATGGGCAAGTCTGGGCTAGTGGCAATGTGCATCAATTCATCGAAGTATGAGTTAAGCTCTGGCCATATCTGTGCCTTTGCTTGTGCCTGGGTGAGAGTCCTAATAGATGGGATCGATGTGTGTGCACTACAACATCCATACTCTTGAATACTCATGCATGGGAAGCCTGTATGCTAGTGATAAGCTGCGAGAGCTCTTCATATTTTCGGATTTGACTCAAGATACATGCTTTTAGCTCGACCGCATTGGCCCTCATCATCTTAGGAAATTTAAGTGGGGCTCCCTTGTATTTCATCATCCATGTTTTCATGTCATCAACAACAGCATGCAAGTTCATCAAGATATGTGCTCTTCTAGCACATCGTTGTTGTCATCTGTTGAGATGGACAACTGCCTTATGCACAGTACCAAACTTAGAGTACAATGGTCGCATAACTATGTCAAGGGACCAGACTTTATCTAGTATTGCCTTCTTTAGTTCAGCTCGGTAGATGCTATCACCAACTCTCCTCCTTGCTTGTTTTTCTGTAGTTCCTTCGCCATTTGCTCACTCTCAGCGATCAAAAACTGAACACTTGAACTAATGGCTTTGGCATACACTCTGGTTGCATCAGCCAACACTGCTGGATGTTTACACACATCATTCATGATAAATCATTTCTTAACTTGTGCAGGAGATGTATGATCCTCTGGAGTTGACACTCTATGAGACTGCACAACTCTATGTTGAGATTCGTCGAATGAGATGTTGTGTATTTCTCCTTTTAGCTAATCACAAAGGATCTAAGTGCCTCCTTGGTCACTTGAGACTTGCTCATCATCTGGATGCGGTGAAGTGGGTAAGCTGACCTCTTGGTGGTGAGGCATCAGGTTGGTGTCCTGTTCCAACTCTTGCTATTCCATGTCCACATCCAAGTGTTGGAGTGCTTGTTCTATCTCACGAGCGAAGTCTTGCTCCTGTGATGGTTCACCCTGTTTTCCTAATGCTAGCTATTCTAATGAATCCACTACCTATACGGGCATTAATTCATCTGTTTGCACATGTTGCGTCCCCTACTGTACCTGCTACTGCTATGATTCCCTCTCCTGTTTCTGCAACTCTTGTTCCTTCCAGAGTTTCTCCCTCAACTCATGCAACTCCTTCTCTACTTCTTCAATTCTTCTCTTATCCCTCTACCTCTATGTGATTCGCATGTCGCGCTAGTGCCTCTTTTCCTCTATAGCCATAACTAATTTCTCTACTAATGCGTCTGCTTGGAACTTGCAGCTTTTCTCCTCATTCATGTGATTGACAATCTTCCTTTTTCCCTTGTCGCGCACTAGTATGCTTGCCTTTACTACTACCGCTGGTGTTGGTGCTCATGCTCTCCATGATGTTGCTTGATGTTACTTCACTAAACACTCCACAACAAAGTCGACTTTTTCATTGGGTTTGGAGAAACTGTAGCAATATCCCCATGGGTCCTCCTCAGCCCAATGAAATGCCATGTGGATCCAGTTGAACTGTACTCTCATGCAGTGATTCTTCACAATGAAATGTGGGTCATATCGATTGTAAGTTCATAGGTCGAATGTATACTTCTTCATATGTTATGCTTTGACATCCTCTTTCTTGATACTGTGGATCTCATATAACCCAATCTGGAATGGAAGAGCGGCCCAAGGTGCCTTCTTCTATGTTTACAGTCTAGCTGTCAATCCTGTTGATATTTGATATGCTACTTCTTGCATGACAAGTATGTCCAAGGTGAACTTCAGTAGAACATGCAGAGGCTTCTCCATGCTAAACATTCACATGAACATGCTAGATGGTGAGGCATACTAAACAACAATGTCTATTAGTGCCTCCATTGCTTCCTTCGACATGTAGGGTGGATCTCATTCAAATATCATCTTGTAAACTGTGGTGAAAAAATGATGGGACAGTCATGTAATGACTCCTCTAAAGTTGCATTCAGACAACAACTTGAAATATGTGTTCATGGTAGTCTCTGCTGGTGACCATGCCCACTGCAAGCAAGGGAACTCCTGTGAGGCATAGATTGCATCTAAGATGTAGGTGGACATGTAAATCTCTGCATGCATAACTACAGGTGACTGTCAAGCCTTTTTTACTTGTTCCTTCAGCATATGAGCCAACATGCTGGGCGAGTTACATGGTTCTCCTTCTCTCGCAAGATGGTCCAACATGATCACCCAACTTTGTGGGAATATTTCCATTCTTTCTTAGCCATATTGTCGACATGAAAATATGACCAAGTATTGATACACCTTCCACAATATCTTTGTGTTGTAGATCTGGTTAGGCATTAACCTAAATCGAGCTGGTTCCTTCACCCAGTTCTTCAAAATGTATTTGGAGTGAGCATTGTTGTTGGGTAAGCTGAAGGGATTCTTCATGATAGTCATGGGCTCTGACATCTGATGCAACACATCATAATCTCATGCCCAAAAGGTTGCAAGCTTCGTCCCACTGACACTGCTCAAGGTCATTGTCTCAGGATCAATGTGACAGATGATCCAGTGTATCATGTCCGCGCATGGGAATGCAGGATATCTACATGTAATACGGTACAAGCCAGACTTCTGAATGTTCACATACACCTGACAGTCTTTGAGGTCTGCCTCAAAAGTTCCTACAAATGCTTCATTTAGCTCTTGCCACTTCATTTTGATGTCCTTGTCTAGAAACGATTTTGTATCTTCATAGATTGGTAGACATGCGAACACCCATTTAACTGTTGCTCCAGTTTCACTTTCGTTAGTGTCTTTTGATCCCACCCTCTTAGCGGCCATTGATCTTGTGCTTCTAAGAGGTAGATGAACACCTGAAATATCTGGAGATAAGAAACATGCATGGTAGGAAATCTGTCAGCGAAATCCAAAGCAAATTTGGGGAATGACATAACACATACTAGAGGAGCTGATAGGCAAGATTGCGCAATATCTTCTGGGAGGCTCGGTGAGTAGCTACCAGAACTGTGCAAAAGGAAGTGTGGGATGTCTAGGAGGCTAGAATGGCTGTTGGATTTGTGCAGTGCACAATCCATAATAGCTGCTACCTGCTGGGATTACACAATACACAATTCCAGCTGGGAGTGAATGCAGGCTTAGGGATTGCATTATACAATTTTCTGGGGAAATAGCCATTTTCCCTCATAAATTCCCAAAATAGTTTTGGACGACAGTTCCTGGGTAGAAATTCACATTTTTGGAGAGGAAGGCAGAGCCTTCCTACCCTAGATTGCATAATGCTATCTCGGTGGAGGCAGGGTCTGTGCCAAGGTTGGCTAGGCTTGTCGACGGGAAAATGAAAGAAAATATGAAAGTGAATGCATGGAGACACTAAGTGAAATAAGAAGTGACTGATAGTGCATGCAAACATGAAAGAAACATTCAGTAAATGGATCAACATGCATGTGGGTGAAGTGAGTCGCTGAATCAGTGACCGTTCGTGCAAAACAGTTTCATGGATGCAAAAATAGTGAGATAGCAACGAAAATTGAAACAGTACTAGGAAATGCTAGTATGCATGTAAACGATAGCAATCGTTCAAAGAAATCAAGAAAACAACACTCACACAAGTGAAAACACAAAAAGCGACACAAATGTTGAAAAAGACAAGTTGAGGCTACTTACCCATGAACAGTTGAGTTGGATGTGTCGAAGAGTCCTGGAAGTATTGTGGGATGTCAGAGCTCCAAGATTGATGTGAAAGAATGAGATCTGATGTGTCGAATAAATAAGTTATGAGCTCATGACCCACATGCCACAAATATAGGAAAAAGAAACACTTTGGAGGAAAGTTTCTAAAACAAATTTTGCATGTAACCTCTAGATTCTAAAAATAACTCCCTGAATCAAGGGATGCCTTTTGCATGTTGGCTTTTTCTATTTCGAGAAAAAGCAAGCCATGTCTGCAAGTCAAGTTTCCTTGGTTCGGGGTGGAACTAGTTAACCCAACTGCTCGTGCATGAAGCTGCTCAATCACTGGAAGGAAATGCACAATTTTCGTTGGGAGTTGGGTTGGCTGCCCAGGAGTTTTGTACAAGTTTTGGGCAGAGCAGCTAACTGCTACGCATATTTGTGCAAATTCTAGGCTGAGCGAACCTGTTAGGAAAAGTTACGCAATTTTCACTATGAGGGTTGACTGGTAGAATTGTGCAATTCTAAAGCCTAGTAGGTTCCCAGACAATATTATGTAATTTTTGGAGGGAAGGCTAGTTTCCATCCAGAATTGCATAATTTCTTGGGGGAGCTACTCAACCTGTAGCTGGACCAAGTCTAGATGAATATTTAGTGAGGGGAATGCATCAATCTGTGATCGACAGGCTTCCTTTGTGCAGGAAAAACATTGAAGCTTGTGTACTTGACAAATCAATACAAGGTACTGTGGAAATGTTGTAGGGAGGCTCCAAAATGAAGCTGAGGAAAATTTTTGGAGGGTAGTTGTAGCACTACAACACTTGGTGATACATTGGTAGAACTCCAGCTCTTTAAATGGACCTTGTTCATGAAAATCAAGTCTAACACCTCTGGACGTATTGTTCATTTCTCAGTTCATCTTGATTTCACACTAGATTGATTGTAAGATGTAGCATCTGCCAAGCTCTTGGTTGACCGACACACATTCCAACCCTAGGAAATGCAGTTGTTTCGATTGGGGTTGAGAGGTATATTGGTGCATAAGAAGTGTAGACATCAGAGTCTTAGTTTCATCTCTGGTGTTGCTTCGCTACTAGTAGGCTTGGACAGTACCCCAACAGAGTCACATAGGAACACAAGCATAACTTAGCTACCAGTGAGCTTGGTTATTACCCTGGCAGAGTTACTTGTGCCACCTCTTTGCACAGGAAGCCTTTCTCTTCTTTTGCCTTATTCATTTTCAGTTTGAATTTTTTCACTTTTCATTTTTCATTTTTTCATTTTATAAATTGTGCATAACACTTATTCATTTCATAGGAAGAAGAGGGATCCTGACTGATTGAGAGAAGAAGAGGTTGTTCTAGTGGAGAAGTAGTTTATTATACCTCTGACATGCCTATAAAGGTTTCCCACCTCACCTTTCTCACCTTGACTAAACCAACAAGGGTTAACCCAAAAACAACTGACTAGAGTAGGTGAGACTAGTTAGTGCACAAGCGTTGTGTTTTCACCAAGGTTCACTTTCAGTAGTACGTATTTTCCTTTGATGTATCATGGACTAAACGTAACAAGCTCTTCATACAGAGGCAAGATAACAGATAACCAAGTAGTGATAGTTGTACAAGGACTCTTGTACTTTATCCAACTTGTTTCAAGGGTCATACGTGGTTTCATGCGAAACTATCCTATGAAAAAAAAAAGAAAACAACGAACAAAAAAGCAAATAAATAACAGAATAAAAAGAAAAAGGAAATCTAGTAATCAAACAAACAAGAAAAAAACAGATAAAAAAATCGAGTAAGCAAACAAGCATGCAAGAAAACCAACTGAAGCAAACACTAGTCTTACTCCTAAGCTAACGTTGCATGAGCCTGATCACATGAAGTGATATTTCCAATTCAGTGACTAGCGCATTGGTTGACCCATGTTGGTGAAGTCTTGGTCCACGAGCAACCCAGTTGTGTGAACCAGAAAGAAAGAAAGATATAAAAATGAAGACAAACACACTTCATGTTTCAAAGTGCCCATAGGACATAAGTGACTGCAAGTGCATGACAAGAGGTTTGTGCACTTATCACGGTGCTGTGTGACACTGCATGTAGCTTTGAAGCAGAAGCAAACTCTTGATTGTGACATGTATGAAAAAGAAAGAAAGAAATATAACTTGCATCGTGCACACATGATTTCAATGTAAGACTCCAATGCATGAGCGATAAGATTGTGCAGTGCAAGTGGAGGAAGCGTGATCTATGTGTAAGATTGATCTTTAATGCATATAGATGATTGATGAGGAGCCTTGGGTGATTGAACGATTAGCTAATCGAAAGTGAGACTAATGCCAGAGAGCGAGGGATTGACATAACCATCAACTTGAGCTGAAGTGCCTCAACAGTCTTGGGTGCTTCATTCTTCATCATCAGATAGATCATCATACACTAATGGCTTCAAAAGATCAACTGTGATAGAGTCATGATCATGATAAAATATGGTAGAAATGGATCATGACCGCCATGATCTGAAAAATCAATGAGCTCATCGACATCCTCATGATTAGATGAATCAAGTAGAGGTAGATGAAAAGCGAACAAACGCATCCTCTGCATTTCTGGAAAAGGCAGATGAAAGATCAAGTGGATTTTTAATGAATAACTTATCCTATCCATTGTCGAATGATGGGTTGACATTGGTGTGTCCTATGAGTGATTAACAATGGGTACATCTAAGGATGAAGATACACATGAAAAACCATGGACGACAGGTTCACCAAAGATGTTAGGAAAGAATGGAGGAGGCTCAGATGGAAGGGAGTCATCCTTTGCCGAGTGTTGATGCTCAAGCTCCCACTCATACTCTTCATGAATGAAAACACATGTTGTGCAACACAGACTCTGTTAATGACTTTTTCCTCATTCACAACAAGTGAAGAGTTCGGAATTGAAGAACACAAGATAGTATCATCTGGAGGAACAACTGAGTGTGAAGACGGAGGTTTTGGAACAAGATGCATGCGAAAACTCGATGGACTCACAACGAAATCTATGCAAAAATTAAGAGAAGTGATTTTGGGAGGATGTGAAAGCTGAACAAGTGTGTGAGCATGATCCTCAACATCATTCTATAGCGGTGGAGTTGTTTCATAAACGGATGTAAGACAATCACTTGTGGCAGTGACCGCATCTGTCAAGGATTGCGTAGCTCCATCACTGAAGTATGTTGAGCGAGGCTTGATTTCGAACTTCTTCTTGGGACGAGAATATTTCTTAACACAATACTTGAATCGGTCCCAAATATAGAGAAATTTCATCTGGCTCTTCGGAGCTTGAAACTGCAAGTCATGGAAGTGTTGCCAAAAATCCGTAGTCGATTGATGTGGAGCCTTCCGTTGTTGTAACAATTTTTTCTCAAGATGGCCTGCATCAAAATGATAGAAATTGTCTTTAATGAGATCACGTAAGTCCTCAAGCAAGTGCACATTATCAGCCGGTAGCCTGCACAACCATCGAAGTGGAGATTCGTGAAGTGTGTATGCAAGCAACAAGCTGGCCTGTTCGTTTGAACACCCATCTTCCTAATGAAGCATGGGAAGAAATTCATGTTATTACTTAGGTCAGGCCACTTTGCCTTGACCATCATACATGTAAGTGGGAAAGTGATCGAAACACTCCCTCGTGATGGTGACATCTTCATGATTCGAAAAACATTGCGAAGGGAGAAGAGTGCAAGAATTCATGAAAGATATGCAAAGGTTCAAAAAATGATGAGAGGACATAGCTTTTCATCTGACCCTACTTCCAGTGGCAGAAATGTTGACAGTGCTAGTCTTGCCAACATGTCAGGGGATCTCCCCAGTAATAAGTCCCAATTAGACCTCAGACCGTTTGGTGTAGGAGTTCTAGCAATGGGTCGTATGCTAATGCCTTTGTTATGATTTCACATAGATAAAATTAAGATAACCCTTTTGGTAGAAAGGGTGTGACAACTGTAGTGAGTCAAGGAAGGTGCATGAGAGGTTCTAGGACATGGGGGTTGAGATGAGTGCACCCCTTGGAAATCTATGATAACACTCGGCTTGGAAGGGAACACATGAGAAAATATACATCACAACATGGAAGGCAAGTTAGCGAGCAATCCAAAGTGATGATTAAACCAACAACACATTTCAAAAACATTCATACATACTTATATAGAATAGCCTATAGATGTATGTTTAAGAAAACCAATACATATATAATTTAGAGTAAACTAGATAGCATAAAATACAATCCAACATATGCATGAAACTTGTTGGATGTTATTATATAAAGAAGTGTAAGTTCTAGTCATACAATACATCTTGGTGGTGAATCACGAGATCAGTGTCTTGTTCGAACTCTTGCTACTCCATGTCCTCATCCAACTTTTGAAGTGATTATTCTATCTCATTACCGAAGTCTTACTCCTATCATGGTTCACCTGTCTACCTGATGCCAACTATTTTGATGAATCCACCACTTGTATGGGCGCTAATTCATCGGTTTGCAGATGTTGTGCAACATGTTGTACCTACTGCTGTTGCACTTCACTCTCCTATTTTCACAACTCTTGCTCCTTTCGAAGTTGCTCCCTCAGCTCATGCAACTCCTTCTCTACTTCTTCCATTCTTCTCTTATCCCTCTACCTCTACACGATTCACATGCAGAATTGGTGCCTCTTTGCCTCTATAGCCATAACTTCTTTCCCTACTAATGGGTCTACTTGGAACTTGTAGCTTTTTTCTTCATCCATACGATTGAAAATCTTCCTCTTACCATTGTCGCACACTGCTATTCTTGCCTCTGCTGCTACTGCTGCTCATGCTGCTGGTGCTCTCCATGATGCAGCTTGATGTTGCTTCACTAACCACTGCATAACGAAGCTGACTTGTTGATTAGGTTTGGAGAAACTGTAGCAATATCACCATGGGTCCTCCTTGACCCAATGAAATGCCCCATGGATCCAGTTGAGCTGTACTCTCGTGCAGTGATCCTTCACAATGTAATGTGGGTCATACGAATTGTAACTTTGGAGGTCAAATGGATACTTCTTCATCTTTTATGCTTTGATGTCCACTTTCTTGATATTCTAAATCTCATATAACCCAATCCGCAACGGAAGAGTGGGCCAAGGTGCCTTCTTCTACTGGTGTAGTCTAGCTGTCAATACTACTAAGATGTGATATGATACTTCTTGCATGACGAGTATGCCCAAGGCGAACATCAGTAGAACATGCGGAGGCTTCTCTATGCTAAACATTCAGATGAAGGTTCTAGATGGTGAGTCATACCAATAGAAAATTTCTATCAGTGCCTCCATTACTTCCTTCAACATGCAGGGTGGGTCCTATATGAATATCATCATGTAAACTGGGGCGTGAAAATGATCAGACAACTGTGTGATTACTCCTATGAAGTTGAATTTAGACAACAACTCGAAATATGTGTTCACAGTAGTCTCCACTGATGCCCCTACCCACTCCAAGCCCAGGAACTCTTGTCGGGCACATATTACATCTCAGATGTAGGCGAACATGTAACTGTCTACATGCATACCTACGGGTGACTGTCGAGCCTTTGTTACCTGTTCCTTCAGAAGATGAGCCAACATGCCGGATCAGTTACATGGTTTTCCTTCTCTAGCCAGTTGGTCCAGTGCGATCACTCAACTCGGCGGGAACATTTCCGTTCTTTATAGGCCATACAGTCGACATGAAACAATGACCAAGTATTGATATGCCTTTTGCAGTATCCTTGTCTTGTAGATCTAGTTGCGTTTCAACCTGAGTCGAGCCAGCTCCTTCACCAATTTCTTCAGAATGCCTTTGGAGTTAGCATTTCTATTTGGTAAGTTGAAGGGAGTCTTCATGATAGTCATGAGCTTTGACATCTGATACATCTCATCATAATCTCATGCCTAAAAGGTTGCAATCTTCATCCCATTGACACTACTCAAGGTCATCGTCTCAAGATCAGTGTGAGAGATGATCCATTATATCATGTCCGTGGGTGGAACTGCAGGATATTTGCATGCAATCCGATACAAGATGGACTTGTGAATGTTCACATACACCTAACGGTCTTAGAGGTCTTCCTCAAAAGGTCCTACAAATTCTTCATTGACCTCTTGCCACTTCAGTTTGATGTCCTTGTCTACAAACAACTTTGTCTTTTGATAGATCGGTAGACAGGCAGACACCTGTGCAACTTCTGCTCCAATTGTAATTCCGTTATTGTCATTTGATCCCGGTCTTTTGGAGGCCATTTATCTTGTACTGCTAAGAGGTAGATGAACACCTGAAATATCTGGAGATAAGAAACTTGCATGGTAGGAAATATGCCAGCGAAAACCAAAGTAAATTTGAGGAATGACATAGCACATACCAGGGGAACTAATAGGCAAGATTGTGCATTATCTTCTGGGATGCTACGTGACTAGCTATCGGGATTGCAAAAAAGGAAGTATTGGATGTCTAGGAGGCTAGACTGTTTGTTGAATTTGCGCAATGCAAATCCAAACTGGCTATTGGATGCTGGGATTGTGTAATGCACAATTCCAGGTGGGAGTGACTGCAAGCTCAGGGACTGCATTGCACAATTTTCTGGAGCAATAGTCAATGTCCCTTAGAAATATGCAAAATAGTCCTCGAGGATAGTTCCTGGGTAGAAATGTGCATTTATGGAGAGGAAGGCAGAGCCTTTCCTCCCCAGATTGCGTAATGTTGTCTCAGTGAAGGCGGAGTCCGGGCCAAGGTTAGCCAGACTTGCCGATAGGAAACTGAAAGAAAATATGAAAGTGAATGCAGGACGAAACTAAGTGAAAGCATAAGTGATTGATAGTTCATGAAAACATGAATGAAACATTTAAATGGATCAACATGCATTTGGGTGAAGTGAGTCATTGAATCAACGACCTTTCATGTAAAACAATTTCATGCATGCGACAACAGTGAGATAGCAATGAAAACTGAAATAGTGGTAGGAAAAGCTAGTATGTAGGTAAATGAAAGCAAGAATTTAAATAAATCAAGCAAACAACACTCACACAAGCAAAAACACGAAAAGCAACACAAATGCTGAAAAAGACAAGTTGAAGCCACTTGCCTGTGAATAGCTGAGTTGGATGTGTGAAAGAGTCCTCGATGTGTTGTGGGATATCTGAGCTCGAAGATCGATGTGAAATAATGAGCTCTGATGTTTCTAATAAATACGTTTTGAGCTCATGACGTGCATGCCACAAATCTAAGAAAAAACGACACTTGGAGGAAAGTTTCTAAAACAACTTTTGCATGTAACTTCCAGATGCTAAAAATAGCACCCTGAATCATGGGATGCATTTTGCATGTTTCCTTTTTCTATTTTTGGAAAAAAAAAGCCATGCATGCAAGTAGAGTTTACTTGGTCATGGGTGGAACTGGCCAATCCAACTACTCATGTATGAAGCTACTCAACTACTGGAAGGAAATCCACTTTTTTGGCTGGGAGTTGGGTTGGCTACGCAAGAGTTTTGTGCAATTTCTGGGTAGAGTAACTGATTGCTGCCCATATTTTCACAAATTCTAGGCTAAGCAAACTTGTTGGGGAAAATTTTCACTGTGAGGGTTGACTGGCAGAATTGTGAAATTTTGGAGCACAGTAGACTGCCAGATAGTATTGCATAATTTCTAGAGGGAAGGTTGGTTTCCGTCCAGAATTGCGCAATTTCTTGGGGGAGCTGCTCAGCTTGCAGCTGGACCAAGTCCAGATGAACAGTCTATGAGGGGAATGCATCGAGTTGTGATCGATAGGTTGCCTTTGTGTAGGAAAAACACTGAAGCTTGTGTACTTGATGAAGCAAGACAAGGTGTTGTGGAAAGTTGGTAGGGAGGCTCCAAAATGAAGCAAAGGATAAATTTTGGAGGGTGGTTGTAGCTGCTACAACACTTGGCGTCACACTGATAGAAATCTAGCTCTTTGAATGGACCTTCATGAAAGGAAAAGCTAACACCTCAGGAAGTATTGTTTAGTTCTAACTTCGTCTTGGTTTAACACTAGCTTCATTATAAGATGTTGCATCTGCCAAGATCTTGGTCGATTGACACACATTGCAAGCCAAGGAAATATAGTTGTTTCGATTGGGGTTGAGGGGTATATTGGTGCACAGGTAGTATAGTCATCAGAGTCTTAGTTTCATCTTTGATGTTGCTCCAATGCCATTAGGCTTGGACAATACCCAGGGGGAGTCACATAGGAACACAAGCATGGCTCCGCTACCAGCGAGCTTGGTCAGTATCCCGGTGGAGTTAATTGCATCACCTCTCTACAGAGGAAGCCTTTATCTTCTTTTACCTTATTCATTTTCATTTTGATTTTTTCACTTTTCATTTTTTTATTTTTTCATTTTTTAAACTGTGCATAACACTTATTCATTTCATAGGCGGAAGAGGGATCCTGACTTATTGAGAGCAGAAGAGGTTGTTACAGCGGAGAAGTATTTTATTATACCTCGGATGTGCCTATTAAGGTTTTCCCCCTCACCTTGCTCTACTTGGCTGAGATCACAAGGGTTAACCAAAATACAACTCACTAGAGTAGGTGATACTAGTTAGCGTGCAAGCATTGTGTTTTCAGCAAGGTTCACTTTCAACAATATGTATTTTCCTTTGACGTATCATGGACTAAAAGTAACAAGCTCTTCATACAGAGGCAAGATGGCAGATAAACAAGTAGTGATAGCTATACAAGGCCTCTTGTATTTTACCTAGCTTGTTTCAAGGGTCATACATGGTTTCATGTGAAACTATCGTACGAACAAAACAAGTAGACAATGAACAAAAAAGCAAAGCAAGAGTAGAAGAAAAAGCAAAAGAAAAGATAGTAAGCAAACAAGCAAGAAAACAAATAGAAACCAAAGTGATTAATAAAAAATAATTCAAGGTAACCAACTGAAGAAAACACAAGTCCTACTCCTAAGCTAATGATGCATGGGCCTGATCATGTGAAGTGATATTTCCAATGCAACCACTGGCACATTGGTTTACCCATGTTGGTGAAGGCTTGGTCCATAACCAACCCAGTTCTATGAACCAGAAAGCATATAATATATAACAATGAAGACAACCACACTTCATGTTCCAAAGTGCCCACAGGACATAAGTGAGTGCAAGTGCATGACAAGCAGCCCATGGACATAGAACGGTGTTGTGTGACACCATGTGCAACTTTGAAGCATAAGAACGCTCTTGAATATGACATGTAAGAAAATGAAAGAAACAAAGATAACTTGCATCGTGCACACATGATTGCAATGTAAGAATCCTCCAATGCATGAGCGATAGGATCATGCAATTCGAGTGGAGGAAGCATGATCTGTGTTTAAGATTGATCTTCAACGCATACAAATGAGTGATGAGGAGCCTTGGGTAATTGAACAATTTCCTGATTGGAAGTGAGACTAACCCCAAGAGAGGGAGGTCCTCGCATAACCATCAGCCTGGGATGAAGTGCCTCGATGGTCTTGGGTGTTTCATCTTCATCATCAGATATATCATCATACACTGGTGGCTTCGAAAGATCAACTATGATAGAGTCATGATCGTGATCAAATATGGTAGTAAACGAATGACGACCGCTATAATCACAAAAATCAATGATCTCATCGACATCCTCATGATCCAATGAATCAAACATAGGGGTAGATAGAAAAGTGAACAAACTCATCCTCTATGTTTTTGGAAAAGGCCGATGAAAGATTTAGTGGATTTTCAATGAATAACTTATCCTCTTTATTGTCGAATGATGGAATGACATCTGGCGTGTTCTGCGAGTGATCAATAATGGGTATATTTATGGATGAAGATACACATGCAAAATCATGGATGGAAAGTTCACCAAAGATGTTAGGAAAGAACAGAGGAGGCTCGGATAGAAGGGAGTCATCCTTCATCGAGTGTTGATGCTCAATCTTCCACTCATACTCTTCATGAATGACAACGCATGTTGTGCAACACCAACTCCGTCAATGGCTTGCTCCTCGTTCAAAACAAGTGAAGAGTCCGAAGTTGAAGAACATAAGATAATATCATCCGAAGGAACATTTGAGTGTGAAGACAGAGGTTGTGGAACAAGATGCATGTGAAAACTCGATGGACTCACCACCAAATCTACGTGAAAATTAAGCGAAGTGATGTTGGGAGGATGTGATAGCTGAACAGGTGTCTGAGCATCATCCTAAACATTACTCTATAGCAGTGGAGCTTTTTGATGAGGGGATGGCAGACAGTCACTCCATCACTGAAGAATGTTGAGTGGGGTTTGATTTCAAAATTCTTCTTGGGATGAGCAGATTTCTTAACACAATTCTCAAATCAGTCCCAAAGATAGAGAAATTTCATCTGACTCTTTGGAGCTTGAAACTGCAAGTCACGGAAGTGATGCTAAAACTCCATAGTCGATTCATGAGGGGCCTTGCATTGTTGTAAAAGTTTTTGGTCAAGATGGTCTGGATCAAAGTCATAGAAAGTGTCTTCAATGAGATCATAAAAGTGCTCAAGTGAGTGCATGCTATTAGCTAGTAGGCTGCACAATCATCGAAGTGGAGATTCAAGAAGTGTGTATGCAAGAAACAAGCTGGCCTATTCGTCAGAACACCCATCTTCCTCATGAAGCATGGAAATAAATTCATGTAAGTACTCAAGCCATACCACTTTGCCTTAACCATCATATGCGTAAGTGGATAAGTGATAGGAAAACTCCCTTGTGATTTGAAAAACATCACGGTGGGAGAAGAGTGCAAGAATCCATGAAAGATATGCAAAGGTTCAAAACAGGATGAGAGGACATAGCTTATCATTTGGCCCTCATTCTAGTTCCATAAATGTTGATGGTGTTGGACCTACCAACATGTCATGGGATCTCCCCCGTAAGAAGTCACAATTAGACCTCAGACTATTTGGTTTAAGAGTCCCAACAATGGTTTGTACGGTAATGCCTTAACCATGATTTTTCATAGAGGCAAGTAAGATAACTTTGTTGGTAGCAAGGGTGTGACAACCGTAGCGAGTGGAGGAAGGTGCATGAGAGGTTCTAAGACATGGGGGTTGAGATGAGTGCACTCCTTGGAAACCTGTGATAACACTTGGCTTGGAAGGGAACAAACGAGAAAATATACATCACAATATGGATGGCAAGTTAGCGAGAAATCCAAAGTCATCGTTAAACCAACAACACATTTAAGAAATATTCATAAATACTTATACATAATACTCTATACATGCATGCTTAAGAAAACCAATACATATATGATTTAGAGTAAACCAGATAGGATAGAATACAATACAACATATGCATGAAACACGATGGCTCTTATTATATAAATAAATGTAAGTTCGAGTCATACAATACATCCATGTCCAACCACTAGTCTCGATAGCGAACATTACAACTACAACTGCCTGTTCTACCAAATAGATGTACTAGCTCTACGCAGTGGAGAAGCCAAGGCTCATTACAATACTATCTAGACTACCTCAAAACTAATTTTGAAGTCTTGTCCAAGGACATTCATCCCATAGATCAAATTTAATTGCATAAGCAGATAGGGGAAATGGTGTATTCAACATTAACAGGTAAAGCCATGATGGCACAAAGACTAGAAAACTCACTCAACAACACTACTTCTCAGTTAGAACTAGAAAGAGCCTCCTCACACGCTAAGGACAATAGAATCAAATCACTGGAGGAGTGGATTATTGGATTCGGTCATAACCCAAAAGATGTAAAAGCTGCAGAGGTCCTGATAAAGAAGAAAGATGAAGACACAACTGCCTTGAGAAAGTAGTTAAAGTTGCCTCCGTCAAGGTATCCACAAACTGCTGGAGTTATTGAAAAGAAGGCTAAAGAAGAGCTTATGGACTTAGTCCTCAACCTAAATGAACAATTGAAGGAGACTGAACAGGAATTGGAGAAATCAGTAAAAAACATGCAGGGTGAGTCGACCTCCTAGTCTCAAAATGTAATCCCAGTAGTTTCTACATCCGTTCCTTAAACATTAGCAAAAACTCTTGCACCAAATGTTTCTTTAGCCATAGCAGAAGTAGTCACGGGTATAAGCACAAGTACATCATAGGTGGGAACTTGAGTTCAGAGTACTGGAAAACTAATCAAGTCCATGGAGGAGATGAAACTCCAAGTCTCTGAATTGCAGAAGTTAAAAATTTTGAAAAATTTGTCACCTTGGAGAAAAAATATGATGTCTCAAAGATTAATTTTGCTAAAGAAGGAAAAATAAAAGCTTGGCTCAATAGGTGAAAACATTGGAAAAGGACCTCACCTTTGAAAAACCTTTAACATAAATTAGGAAAATTCTATGGACCAACATCACTCAGTCAATCAATGATGTTTGGTCATCCAAACAAATCATTTTTGAATAGATTGACTTGGTGAAAGTCACTCTCCAAGAAATTCAGGAAACTAAGGAAGAGCTAGGAGGGAAGCCTAGGGAAGCTATCAGGCTAATAAACTTTTTGAACAACAAAAATAAGTATTGGCTAGAAGAGCTAAATATTGAGTATAGAACTGGGACTATCCTAGAAATCAAGAAGGTATTGACCGAAAGGTCTTTGATGTAGAACTTAGAAAGAAAATGCCAGAACATGCAGGAGGACATTGATGAATTTATAGAAAAGTTTGGCATTTTACAGAGAAAAGGACTTCCCAGTCCTTTAGTGATTAATGATAAATTGATGAGGAATGAAGATTATTTTGAAAAATTGGGTTAGTAAGCAAATAACCAGACCAGTTCATCAGTGAATGCATCTGCACCCAAGGCACTCACTACAGGCAGAGTTATCTATGACAGTATAGAGAACCTTTTTTATGTCGAACATGAATTAAAACATTTGTTTCCAGTACAACCCAGTTTTGTTAAATACAATGAAGCTGATGAAATATTCAAGAAGATTCAAAGGACCAAGATACCAAGGGAAGATTGATGGACAGATATGATAGAAATGTTATAAATTACCTTGGTAAAAATTGAGATTGAAAAAAAGAAGGTGAATAGAGATAAAGCAGGTAAAGAGTATCAGAACAAGTTAAAGAGTATCGGTAAGGAGATGAAAAGTAAACAGCCAGCACAAAATTACGGGCAAGACAACAAGATACTCAAACATAGGGCCTACCTTCAGCTCATTCACAAAGACAGGGACAATAAGCCATTAGTTCACTTTTAGCTTCTATCTTCGAGACCATCTGTCTCTACTTTTATGTAACATATAGTTAGGCTTCCTAGATTATATCTCTCTCAATTATGAGATATTTTGTTGTAAATTTTTGTATAACTACTTCCTCATTCGAGGTACTTAGGGGGTGGATTCTTTTACATTTATGTAGATTTATTATTTTGGAATAGAAGTGTTGTTGAATAACTCTTATATGGTTGGGTGGATGAAGAAATAAAGAAAAGCACTTTTTACAGGATTCATGTGTCAAACACTGGACAAATAAGTATTATATATCTTATGTGTTATTGTTTTCTGGTTTATATTTCACATGTGTTCATATCTGAATAATAAACGAAAAATTACATTTCAGAAAGTGCTTTATTACATTCTATCTTTAAAATCGTTTTATTCTAAACGTTTTCTTCTAAGCTATCATAGGCAGGGAATTATTAATTGCTCCTTGCTTCTTAGTTTATCATTGAGGTCATTTAATAAGAAATTCTTAATTGTTTTTTATTAGTGATCACCCAATTTCCCTTTTCTAAAAACTTGTTGAAGGATTCTTAACTGCCCTTCTTCCCTTTTAAGATCATTTCACCCTTTCAAGTTACCATTTGTTTCTCGTTTGACTATATTGCCATGTGAAGCCCTCTTTTGTTGAAAAAACCTGATCCAGTTAAGCCATCATTAGTTGACTCCATGGCCCAATGGCCTGAAATACTCTGTTTTATCCATCTGCTCCTGAACTCCACCACCAAACCCAATAAAAACCCCCAAACTTTCAATATATCATAAAACAAAGCTAAATCTTAAAGAGAGAGCCCTCTTTGAGTACAGATTGGCTAGATTTTGTACTTAAAAGTTGGCTTGTGGTTACCTCGGACCCCTTTCCTTCTCCTAAGAACTTCAAGGAAAATATGAGTGATAAAATAGTGGCGACCATACTGGGGAAACCAAATCCTCAGTCATAACAAATCTTTAAGAAAGTTAAAATTCTAAATCTAAAGCATCTTAAAGAAATCATAGAATTTTTTTTGGTATCAGTTAAGAAAAAAAAACAAAACCTAAAAACATGGCTTCAGAAAGGACTCGTTACACTAGAGCTAATCCTGATACCAATCCACCACAAGTGTTTGAAAACCCCAGTCTGATCCCCAGAATTCTTAGGAGACAAGAAAGTTTTGTTAGTCCTTGACCCACCTTCAGATTAATATCCTATCCTGTTAGGTGGATTTACCTTGAAGACCAACCCTTTGATGAATACTTTGAGACCTCTTTCTTTAGGACTTCATTTGATTCTGAATTAATTGACCTGGTCCTAGACCCAGTGTTCATCGAATAATTACAGCTTCAAGCTATCAATTTTTCAATTGATAGACATTTGCATAACTCACTATAATCTGATCTTACCACTGAAGGAACACCTAATCCCTCTGTAATCACTTTTGCCTTTGCAAACTCATCACCATTTCCTCATACATCTCAAACTCAAACCACTCCACATCAGACCACCCCTTCTTGCCCTCCATCCACAACTCAAACACCCACTGCTATTCCAACCCCAGCTGTTGTTTCACCATTACCTATAGCAATGGCAAACAGATATGCCCCCTTGGTATTACTAGCAAATTTAGGTGCCATGCCTCAGGATTACCAAAGTAAGATCACTCAATTTGATAGTACTAGTACCTATACAGCCCAGGAACACACCAAGAAGATGACTGATTACTTTGAAATTTATGAAATAGATGTTGATGATGTGTGAATGAGAATATTTGTTCAGAGATTAACTGGGGAAGTCAGAACCTGGTTTAGAGCTCTGGTAGAAAACAATATAGACAACCTAGAAACTCTCTATAGATAATTCTTGAACCGATGGGAGAAAAAGAAAGATCCTCTTCAGATTCTGTCTGAGTATGAAAACCTAAAGAGAGGAACACAAGAAACTGTGCATGATTATTGCACTAGATTCAATAATTTCTGTAAATCCATCCCTCAAAACCTCAGACCCCCACTTGATTTAGCCTTAGTCAAATTCCTAGATGGATTTGATTCTGACATGACTTTCCAGCTGAGGGAATGAGCCCCCCGTACTTTGGAAGATATGCAAAGCATAGCTGTCAGTGTTGAAGCTAACCTGATGTCTAAAAGAGCCAAGGCTAAGAGTGAAAGGAGAATACCATTAGAGGAAGAATCCTCACCCTTTGAACAGAAGCTAGATGCCATAATTAAAGGGATGGATAGACTAGGAGACAGAGTGGAGACAATTGAGAGAAAAGCTCCTTGGGATGGTCAGCCAACCAACACAAGGAGAAATTCTAATTTCAGAAAAAAACCAAAACCAGAACACTGAGGAGACTGGTCTAGACCAAAACATTAAACCCACTTTCCAAGAAAATTATGCCAAAGCTTCCAACTCTGAAGATCCAGTAGAAGATACTCAAATAAATATGATGGGACTCAGTAATGAAGGAGAAGTTTTCTTGACCCAAGAAGATCAAGAGGCCCATATCCTTAAATAGTTTCAAACTCAGTTAGGTGAATCATTCAACTTTAGGGAAGGATATGACACAACCATTTTTGAGGTGCATAAGCAATACAACCTAAGGAGTAGGAGAATTGATGTTCTTGAAGCAAACAAGAAAAAGGTTCCAAAACAACCCATAAAAGGTAAGACAATCACCACCCCTGTACATATTCTTTCTAGATCAAACAATAATCCTTCTAACCCCATAATTCAAGATGTCTCTGATAATCAATCGAACAACAAACAACCCTCCACTTCTCTTCCTCCCAAAGGAACTATGGAAGAACCTCTAGAAGCTGAATTAGGAGAATCAACAAATCATGATTCCACTCCTAAAAAGGAGAAAAACACAGAAAACAGAGAGAATACTATTGTTCGAAATCCAAAAGCCCAAATAGAAAAACCCTTTAATCTCGAAACTGAAGTAGGTAAGCTAAAAATTGTTGTCCCATTATCTGAATTAGCTAAACATGATACTTACTAAACTCAAATCATTAGATCACTGAAAATTACTAGAACTTAAGATTCAATTAATATTCTTGATGACCAGCCAGAATTAATCTTTGGCCCAGAAGTGAATGGAAAACCATTAGAAGGAGGAATTCCTCCCTTCTATGTGAGCTTAAACATACATGATAAGATTCTTCACAATGCCATGTTTGACTTCAGGGCATCTCATAACCTCATGCCCAAGTATGTAATGGAAAAAATAGACCTAGACATCAGTATACCATACAAAGATCTTTTTTCTTTTGATTCTAGTAAGGTGAGATGTTTAGGATTGATAAAGACTTGTGTGTCTCATTGGTTCAATACCCTGCAAAAACAATTTTAATGGATATAGTGGTAGCAGATATACCACCAAAATATGGCATGTTATTGTCTAGGTCCTGGGGTGCTAAGCTTCAGAGATCTCTTCAATTGGATATGTCATATGCTACTATCTCGGTTTTTAGCCAACCAAAGAAACTATACAGAGAAACATTGATGAAATATGTAGTAAGTAGTTAAGAAAACCCCCAAAATTTTCCCATCTACTCAGTACACTCTGATATGGACTCATTCATTCTTTATAATGCAAAAACAAATCCTTCCAATACATTATAAGTTTTAGTAGCAAAACCAAAAGAAATTAAAAAAGAAAAATAAAGTGTTTAGATTCAGGAAATATCAGATACCAAAGAAAAACTAGATGAGAATGAAAAACCAGATCGCACTGTTAAACAAATTCCTACCACCACTGACACCAATTATGAGCACGAAATTCTTTGGCATTTAGAATTTGATGGCTCAGTCAGTAAACTAGGGGCAGGAGCAGGAGTTTGGGTGTACAATTTAGAAAACGATCATGCTGAAGGCCATGCCTATAGATTAAATTTTTAGTGCACTAGTAATATGGTAGAATATGAGGCTCTCTTGTTGGGTCTTAAACTTGTCAAAAGGTTAGGAGCAATCAGAGTGTCTGTCATAGGAGATTCAGAGTTAATAATCAAATAGATCAAAGGAAAATATTTAACTAGGGATCCTAGATTAGGGTATTATAGAGGAATGGGCATAGATATTCTCAACACTTTTCTAGAAATTTAGCTTGCTACCATCCCTAGAAAACACAACTTGCAAGCCCATAGCCTAGCGATGTTTTCTAGCACCTACAAATTACCTTTCGAACCTAATCATCAGTTTACTACTGAAATTAGGCATATACCAACCATACCTCATAATCTGAAGAACTGGTAGGTTTTTGATAGTGATGAGTAGATCAATAACTTTTTAACTTTAGATGTAGAGTTTTCTAACAGTTACATAGATGTAGATACAGTTATTAATTCTAATCACACAGATGAGGTAGAAACAAACACTTTAGAGGAAAGTTCAATTAATATGCTTCATCCAACAAAAATTCACACAAAAATAGGTTTAAGACCTAAAACAAATGGACCTAGATGAAATAATTGATGAGGAAACAGAGGTTATTAAGCTAAAAGACAATCATTTACTAAAGGATTGACTCCTCTAGAAGATCTGTTTGATTCCAATGACATTCCCAGGAAACCTAAAATGGAACCATTAAAAGTAGATATTGAAGAATACAACTTAGGAACACAAGATAATCCAAAAATTATAAAACTGTCAAAGTATTTACCACCTGACCAAAAGCTAAAGTATGTTGAACTTATGAGAGAATTCCAGAATGTCTTTTCTTGGAGTTATGAAGATTTGAAGTCATATGACACCTCCATTATTTAGTACACTATACCTCTGAAAGAAAATCAAAATCCCTTTAAACAAAAACTCAAAAGAATCAACCCTGTGTTATTACCATTGATTTAGAAAGAAATTAAACACATGTATGAAGTAGCGATTATTGCCCCTATTAGATTTTTAGAGTGGGTGTCTAACTTAGTACCTACTAGGAAGAAAATTGGGGGAATAAAGTTATGTGTTGATTTGAGGAATGTAAATAAGGTCTCTCTTAAAGATAATTATCCTTTACCCAAAATGAATCATATTTTGTAAAGAGTAGCGGGTTCTTCTAGAATTTCATTTTTAGATGGGTTTGCAGGATATAACCAAATCCTAGTTCATCCTGATGACCAAGAGAAGACTTATTTTACATCACCATGGGGCAATTTTATGTACAATTCAGTTAAGTTCTGTAGGGGTAAACTTGGATGATGAAGTTAGAGCTCTGTTATTCTTGTTCTCATTGCCAGAAAGTTGGAATGGTTTAGTAATGGCCATTAGTAGCTCTGTTTCTGGATCTAGTGCTTTAAAGTTGATGATGTTGTCAGTGCTATCCTTAGTGAGGAAATGTGACAGAAACGCTCCAGTTAGACATGGGGTAATCCTTTGAGTGCAAAGTCTAGGGGAAGAAAAGGAAATAGGAAAGAGCTCAGGATATCACAATAAATCAAGGAAATGCAGATCCAAGTCCAAATTGGGGATAGTGTGCTGGAAATGCAGAAAGAAAGGACATCTAAAGAAAGACTGTAGATCTCGGAAGAGAAAAGAAGGAGATGCACAACAAGAAAACAATCATGAAGCAAATGTGATAGGTGAGATGTTACAAGATTCTTTGACTCTTTCTTTTGAAAATATTACTAATTCTTGGGTGGTAGATTTTGGGGCCTCATTCCATGCCATACCTGATAAGAGATATTTTCATGACTATGCTCAAGGAGATTTTGGACAAGTCCATTTGGGTGATGATAAACCCTGTAAAATTGTTGGATTGGGTAGGGTTCTTGTAAAATGGCAGAATGGAAACAAATGGATACTAAAGGAGGTAAGAAATGTTCCAGATCTAAAGAAAAATCTGATTTCAACAGGGCAATTAGGCGGTGAAGGTTCTGTGACAACTTTCATAGATAAAGCTTGGAAGGTCACCAAAGGAGCCCTGGTAATAAAAAAAGGCGAAAAGGTTGGTACATTGTATTTATGCAATGGTATTTCTAACTCTGTTAATGCTTTAAATTCCAAAAGAGTAGATGTAGCATTATGGCATCATAAGCTTGGACATGAGTGAGAAGGGGATGAAGATTCTTCACTCAAGGAATTTGTTGCCAGGTTTGAAGAATGTTGATTTGGACTTCTGTGAGAATTGTATTTATGGAAAACAAAAGAGAGTCAGATTTCTCAGAGTTGGGAAAGAAAAGAAGAGCGAAAAATTAGAGCTTGTGCATACAGATGTATGAGGACTTGCTCAGGTATCATCTCTCGGTGGTTCTCATTATTGTGTTACTTTTATTGATGATGCAACTAGAAAAACTTGGATTTATTGTATTCAGAATAAATTTAATGTATTTGATACTTCCAAGAAATGGAAAGCTTTGGTTGAGATTGAGACAGGAAAGAAATTGAAGTGTCTCAGATCAGACAATGGAGGTGAATATTGCAGCAAAGAGTTTGATAGGTATTGTTCAGAGCATGGAATTCAGAGAGAGAAGACAGTTCCAAGAACACCACAAGAAAATGGTGTGTCAGAATGGATGAACAAAACAATCATGGAGCATGCAAGATGCATGCGATTGCATGCAGAATTGCCTTTACAATTTTGTGCAGATGCTATAGATACTATTGTTTATCTAATAAATAGAGGGCCTTCAAGTTCCTTGGATGGTGGTATTCTAGAGGAAGCATGGACAGGTAAAAAGGTAAACTACTCATTTTTAAAGCCTTTTGGTTGTGAGGCCCTTGTCCATATTAATAAAGAAAATAGAACAAAGCTTGAGGCAAAATAAAAAAAATGTACCTTTATTGGACATGGTGTTAATGATTTTCATTATCGCTTATATGATTATGAAAATCACAAAATCATTAGGAGCAGAGATGTAATATTCAATGAAAAGGTCCTGTATAAGAATCAGTTGTAGGAAAAAAGACAAGGAATACACAATTCTTAATATGATCACTGAAAAACTAAAGGTGCCCGAAAATATTAAACAACCACAACAACAACAACCACCACAACAACAACAGGGACCCCAAACACCTGAAAGTGGTGTCAGAAGATCTAACAGGATAAGTATACCCCCTGAATGATACTCTCCTTCATTATATTATTCATTGTTGACTGATTCTGGTGAAATTGAATGTTATGAAGAAGCAATACAGGTTGAAATCAGGAAAAAGTGGGAGCTAGCCATCGAAGAAGAGATGGAATCCTTAATGCATAACCAGACTTGGGACTTAGTTAGGTTGCCTGTAGGTAAAACTACATTGCAGAACAAATGGGTTTACAGACTGAAGGAAGAAGATGGAGGAAAACAGAGGTACAAAGTTAGACTTGTGGTGAAGGGGTTTGCATAGAAGAAAGGTATTGATTTTGATGAAATATTTTCTCCTGTTGTTAAAATGACTTCAATAAGAACTATTTTAAGTCTAGTAGTAGTTGAAGATTTGCATCTTGAGCAGTTAGATGTAAAGACAACCTTTCTCCATGGGGATCTGGAGGAAGAGATATATATGCACAAGGATATGAGGTAAAAGGGAAGGAGAAACTAGTGTGCAGGCTGAAGAAGAGCTTGTATGGTTTAAAACAGGCTCCAAGGCAGTGGTATCTAAAATTTGACAAGTTTATGTCTGAACAAGGTTATACTAGATGTCACTCTAATCATTGTGTTTATCTGAAAAGCAAAATGATGGCAGTTATATTATATTGTTATTGTATGTAGATGACCTGCTTGTTGCAATGTCTAACATGCAAGAAATAAATGTGCTCAAAAGAAAATTGGCAAATTCATTTGCAATGAAGGATTTGGGAGCTGCAAAACAAATCCTTGGGATGAGAATAACTAGAAATAGGAAAAATCGCTAATTAACATTGTTTCAGAATCAGTACATACAAAAGGTGTTGAAAATATTTAAAATGCACAATGGAAAACCATTTAGTACACCTTTTGCTAGCCATTTCAAACTTAGTAAGGAGATGTGCCCAAAGAACCAAGAAAACATGGATTATATGTCTAAAGTTCCATATGCATCAGCAGTTGGAAGCTTAATGTATGCAATGGTCTGCACAAGGCCTGATATTGCACATGCAGTGGGAGCTGTAAGCAGGTACACGAATAATCCAAGAAAAGAACATTGGATGGCAGTGAAATGGATTCTCACATATTTGAGAGGTACCACAAATCAAGCATTATGCTTTGGTGGTTCAAACATTTCTCTACAGGGATATGTTGATGCAGATATGGCAGCCCACACATCATAATCCTTTCATTTAAACAAAGGAAATTGCAGCTGGAAATTAGACAAAGTCATCTTGCTTTAAAAAAAAAAAAATCTTTTATAAAACCCTACATTTCTACTTTTATAATCTTTGCAAAGCCTTTATAAATAATCCCTTTATTATAAACCACTCACACCATATAATGTCCCAAAACACTATTTGAAAAACATTATAGAACCTTTTTTAAAAACTATATAAAAAACTTTATGAAACTTTAATTTTTTTTTTTGTAAAACCCTTTTAATAAAAACCTTGAATTATATTTTTTTATAATTTTTTTTATATAAAAAATACTTTTATAATGAACCCCTCTTAAAAAAACACATATCACCCTTTAACACTCGTTAGTTTCAAACTTTAAAACAAACTTTGACATTGTATTGAACCACGTAGATTGCCTTTTTTTCAACTTTTTGCTTGCTTACCAAATGTGTGCACTCACGACATAACCTAGCTGTGCGGAGAACTTGAATTTTCAAAGCATATGAAGTTTAAAAAAAATTACATAGCTTTTTTACTAATTAGGTGTGAATTTTACACCTACTTGCGCGCTTGTCACTGCTTAACAATGCGAAAATATCACTAGCTTTCTTTTCTTATCCTCTTATCACTGACGCTACAGGCACCACAAATCTTGTCATCCTCCCTCAACACTGATACCATTTTTTCTGAAAAGTAGAGAAGGCAAGGCATAAAATAACACAAATAAATCACACACAATGAAAAGTAGAGAAGGGAAGACATAAAATAACACAAATAAATCGCACACAATAAAACGATGCTTGATGATTACAAATAACTGAGTAAAAGGTTATTAAACTTTTCCGACTGAATACCTACCTAAAATAACTTGACATACAACCACATATCATTTTTTGGGATTCAACTACATTAAGTAAGTCATTCATCTATGACCATTTCCATGAGAGGTAGTCGTAACTCACTAATATTTCATGACTTTTGAATAGGCCACTTAGCACTTACTGCATCGGGTGATGTTCTTAGGGTGAAGAAGTGGGATTGAAACTAGTGAAATAAATCACATAGCATTAATCATCACTTCCAAGGTAAGTCATTCATCTATGACCATTTCCATGAGAGGTAGTCATAACTCACTAATTTCTCATGATTTTTGAATAGCCCACTTAGCACACATTGCATTGGGTAATGCTTATAGGGGTGAAGAAGTGAAGTGAGATTGAAACTAGTGAAATAAATCGCGTAGCATCAATCATCACTTCCAAGGCTTGCACCCAGTAACGAGGGCTTCTTGAGAGGTCACCCATCCTAGATCGCCTCTGGCTCAACCGCACTTAACTATGGAGTTTTCCCCACAATCAAACCTACTTAGCTTGCTACCCCATTTGCAAAATCTTAGCAAGTATTGCGCCTGATGAACAATTCAAATAGAATTCCCTTCACTCTTTTGGTGAAAACCCCCAATAATTAATACAACCACATACTAAATTTGATTATGACTTAACTCAAGTAGACTTGATTTAAATTGACTCCTTAAATTTGAGTAATTATTTTATTTTAAAAGAAATAGATGTAGATCATCTCCTTCAACTCTTCCACATCGTCTGTGCTACCAGGTAACATTCACTGTACAATAATATCAAAAAAAAATATCAACCATCATCGATCTAACGGCCACAATAGCCTACGCCTCGACTTTAATTCCTGTCTGGAAGAGGCGATGCACAAACTTGGACACCTCTTCCCTTCGAATGTTTTGAGATGACACGCTCAAAGTGGATAAAATGTGTGATGTGTGGATCTTACGAAGGTTTCTACACTATCAGTCATATGGATTGAGACCCAACAGCGTGCAATCGTAGCCCAAATACTCAGTTCCAGAGAAACGTGGCCTCGAGGCGGAGTTCTCATCGTGGGTAGTGAAACATTCCTTGGCTAACTCCAAGGACATCACTACCAAGACCTTACAAGAGCTGAGTTGGATTAGAATGATGTGGCCATAACGCCGAGCGAGACGGTAAAGCATTTGATGAAGAGGTCGATTCTTGTCCAGCATATGGATGTGCCCAATAAATGGCCAGGTCAACGGCATGTACACACGCTTTTGGAATAACAACCTTTTAGCATAATGAATTATTAGAAGCAGAATGATACCTGCAAAGGCAAAATTGGCCATGGCCTTCTAAGGACCTCCTTCAATTAACCTAGGTATTCTCACTATTTAAATGACAGTTGAAAAAAGAAATGAGAAATCTAATAGAATAGATAAGGGCAAGATATGATATCTAAAAGAATATATAAAAAAGGCAGGACATGATATCTAAAAGAATATATAAAAAGGTAAGACAGATATCCAAAATCAGTTAATGGTCATAATTTGATTTAAAAATTAGTATATATTTATTTTATATATGGATCTAACATGAGTGGAGAGGAATCAATTTTTTTCATATGCAAATTTCTTTAGAATAC